>JARKIC010000571.1:0-237584 GCA_029378375.1 Mycena olivaceomarginata | reverse complement strand
TCGTAGACAAACCGGCTCCCGTCCGGCGTCCACTACGATGCCTTGAATCTCTGTATTCCACGCTCACGCGTCCAAGTACTCCGAGAAGCAAAGGCGTGCCTGCTCGTCATGGAGAGACAGGAGCGGCGAAACCACAAGCGTCACCTTTCCCTGGCTTGACGGGAGAAGATGTGGGCCTGCAGCGATGCCCGTCTTGCCGGCTCCGGTCGCTGCATGGAGTAGGATCTCCTTTCCTAATTTTTGGCCTTCCATGCACTCTAACTGAAAGTCTTTTGCGCCGTCGGTCCATTTGGTTGTAATGTGTTCGTATCAGGCCCGGCAACAGTTTGAGCTCCTCCTTGATAGCTTCCAGCTGCGCTGGTGTGATTTTCGTCGTAGCTCGAGTGCGCCGCTCCTGAGGTGCCTTGCCATGAGTTCGTCGTTTCACTTTTCCAGACATCTAGGAGACCAAGTTTCAGTGATTTAAATACGAGTCAAAGAAACCGGGGTCGCGAGGGGGAATTCGTTTGGCGCAAGGTATATAGAGGTAAAGAGAGGGAAGGCACGATCACATTTTCCATTCCCCTGCAATGTCGCGCGGACGGACCTGGCAATCGCTGGACAATTTTCTCCTCCGACATCGACAACGACGAACCAGAGGATGACAACTTACCACCATCCGACCCGCCCGACCGCTCTGAAAATGATTCGTCTGAGTCTGATGGTCGAGAAACCCCTATTCAGCGAATGCCTGCTCTCACCTCTTTGCTCGGAGCTGCGAACGACACGGACTCTGCACCTGCACTCGACTCAAGCCCCCCACCTCCTGCTCCCAATCACCGCTCGTCCCCTCGGGGCTCCTCTGTACCACCAGCAGACTCCCCCGACGATATTGACCTTCGCACGGAGCATCCAACAAGCGATGATATTTTGTGGACCCCCCGAACAGAGAAACTATTTCTTCGCCGGAGGGCAGAAGTGCAACGCCAGCAGTCCCGTGTTGCCAACCGCGCAGAACGGGTGTGTTCGTATGCTATCTGCGGAGGTTACCTTGCTGATCCATCTTCAGGCCACTGCCGCAGAGTTGCAGAGGCAGGAGGCTGAGCAGCAAGCAAGACAGGCAGCCGAGCTGGAGGAGGAGAAGAAAAGAATACGGCGTATTCAGGTGAGTCATAAATTACTACTGAAATGAAAGCTAACACACCGAGTTCAAGTTTTTGACAAGCTTCTGAAGGATATGAAGGAAAACGGCATCTCCCTCGCCGAGTTCCTCGATTATATTTTTAACCCTGCGACTAAACTCAACTGGGATTGGCGCTGGCGGGGTTTCTTTACGCACCAGAATATTGTCGCGCGCATATTTGGGTATTGGACCAGGTCCGAGTACAACATCACCACGCGCTCTTTCCTTCACAACTGGGCCCTCGACCAGGTCTCGAAAGTCGCTGCTACGGAGTCACGGGCGATTACACACTCCGGTATCCTTAGCAAGACTAAGAAAACTATCAATGAGCGCTTCTTTCTTGACTTTAGTCTCACCAACCTCGTCCGCACGATTCGCGACAGGGCTCCGACGGTGTTCAAGGTCCTCGACAGTTTTTCGACCACCACTCGCCAATTGAATCAGGCGTCCAAAAAATTCCTACAGAAGAAGGAACTGGTGTGTGTTTTTCTAGCATTTGAAACGGTGCTCTGATTATTCCTCGCCAGACGAAAGGCGCGGCTGCGCTAACCCTGCTGCGTGGAGCCAGTCAGAACAACAATTATGCCCAGTCAGTCAATGGCATGTACCTCGCTGCGACCGGCGCGCAGCGCCAGCATTTCCCCATACTCGGCATATACGGGTTCTCAATCGGCTATACGAGCATTATTTCGAGCGTCCCGAAGATGGCTAATGACACTACCACTGCAAAAGATGCATCGGTGAGCAGAAGATGCCCTTAGTTTATTCAACGCACTAAGAAAAATCCAGACTGACCCCACAGACGACCTGAACGAGGTTGACGATGCTCCTGGTGTTCCGGCTCGCAATAAACAGAAGAAAAAGCGGTCGAAAAAAAAAGCGCAAAAGCGTTCGAGGACCAGGACTATTCAGTATGCTCCGGGATGCTTGCATGACAACTTGTCGAGTCGTCGCACAATCGGGCCTCGAACTCATCACCTACGACAACATAAATCTCATGAATCGTATTGCAGAGCAAGTTCTGGGCCGAAAGAGTGAGTCCCGTAATTTATTTTAGTGTCAATGCGATGGACTTACACAATATTCGATTTTCAGAGCTATCACCAGGGGACTATCAGGTTTACAGATATAAATCCCCTCAAATCTGCATGGTAGGCTCTACTTATGTTAGTACACAAATATGGTGTTTGGTAGAGTGAGTGCCAAATCACAATGAGTCGGGATAACACCCAGAAAAGATATACCATACCCTGGCACTAGTTGGATACATAACATATCCAAGAACTAAGTCAATTGGCCCAGTATTCATTGTGGAGCAGCTGTTCTAATGGAAACCACGATTTTTTAGGAGAAATTTCATTACATAATTACATCAAAAAAGCCGGTACTCGATCCCCTGTGGATTTTCAGTGCGAGTCGAACGCACCTACTCTCGAAGGATTCTGACCAGAATTGAGGTCATGGTGAGTGTTCTAAGCAAAATGTTACAAAAAAAAAAAAAACGGTCCGCGCCTTATGTACCGCAAATAGCTGTAATAAATGTCCTGAAAACCGGAAATGTGAAGTAAGCGGTAAACAGGGTAAAGTAAGCATATAGGCCCGCCCGCGAGAGGGGCACTGGTGAATAAGATAGAGGAGGGGAGCATAGGGGGTGTAAAAAAATGAAGTTACGACCGGGGTTTGGGCACATATCGGGAAACACGGCAACGTGACCCAAGAATGAGGGCTCCATTCTGCACCAAAGATTCAGCATCCTTCCTGAATGCCAGAGACACCCGTAGAGGAGCGGTTTCTCGCGCAATAAGACTTGTGTCGCTGCACATGAATGAAACCTCATTGATGTCATCGACAACACCACTCTCCCGAAGCCAGGACTGGACACCCTGGAGAGTCGCCTCCTGGATGGAGCCGCCATCTTCCACCACATTGCCGGCCACTGGGACACTGTGAATGACAATGTTGTGCCAGGCATCACCACAATCAACTCGAGGGAAGCAGTGTTTCGGCAATTTAAGCATGGGTCGAATAAACTTCCATATCACAGAGGCCAGCTTAGCAAATAAAAAATCCACCTTAACCAATCTCTGACATTCTTCCTAAGTAGTTGCCGTGGCCGGCCGGAGGCCCAAAAATGGGTACAGCGGCTTAAATGCACGAAGTGCCGGCGGGAAATCATAGTGGGTCACAATGCGTGACACTGCATGACGGCGGCATTGAACACCGAAATTCCAGGTCATGGGTGGGTCATTTATTAAGTACAGATGATATTCATACATTTTGGAGTCTATAAGGGTTCTCTATGTACAGTTTTGAGCAGAAAAGCATTATATAGAGATTAAACTGCTACAAATGTGGCATGGCACCATTTGATGTGGCTGTGCCTGCTCCCATCAGCCCATCTGATCTCGGTCGCTGCCCACCTCAAAATGAGTAAAAATGCAAAAATTTCGAGTCCGGCAAATGCCGGACTTCCATTTATGGTAATTTTCTCGTGATTGCCGAGAAATGAACACTGAGTCCAGTGAACATTTGTGGTGACAGGTGACACCCCGTGAACATTTGGTCGCAAATGATACAGTAGTGCTATCCCACATAGCTAAGATCCTCACTCGTCTCCAACCGCCCAGAACGCTGATGCATCCCCGGGCCAGTGATCAACAAACGGTGAATAATTACATCAACGGTGCGAGGGAATTGGGTAAGACATGAACCTCATTATTCATTCTGCTTGGGGGGCCGAGGGGCCCATGGGTGTAGAACAGTAGAAGTGATAAAATGAAAATAGATATACCATATGCGTATGTGAACAGAACGGATCAAACTCCAACATTTACGGCACAGTTACGAGACTTCCGAGACCTCCGAACTGTCCATTTCTCGGCCGAAATGTATGGGATTTTTGCCTCAAAGGGGTATAGGTATGGGCTATGGCGGACCTATGGGTTATGCCTGCAAACGGGGCTGGTTTTTCGAAAATCCCATGGGGTATGAGGGGTTATGGGTTGATAGAGGCATGGGTTAAGAGGGGTTCGACTGTATACGCAATACAAGCTTCAATTTTTCAGGGCGACACTGCCTCGGTATGCTACACTCCAGATGATCCACGCATCACCGCCGCGCTCAAGACGCCTTCCCGGCAATTGGGCGCGGCTGGTCGCATGGCGGCGGCCAAACGGTGAGTAGCGTTCAGCCTGCCCGGCCACTCGTACTCACATCGTTCTATAGGAACCCGGGGAGTTGTGCAACAATGTTGCCAACACGCAGCTCACTGACGAGCTCCTTGCGCGCACGAGTATTTTCGTCACGGAGATGCCTTTTTGCCTCTTGATTGCCACGGAGATCACCATGTCATTTTTGGGGGGGAGAAAACCCAACGGCAGAAGAATTTTGAGCACCGAGGTTTCACCTCAGGGAGGCCACTTCCTCCAATCGCGATATCAAGTTATCCACAATCCCTTACAGTAATTGCCACAAATGCTATGGTTGCGTTGATTGCAGGGTTGATGATTGATGGGGTGTTCGTTGCTCTTCGCTCTTTCCCCCCATGTCACCACTGCCTCCCCTCCCCCCTCAAGCTCTGCCGCCGCCCCTACTCATCTCTCTTTCTGTTCACGAATGATGTCTTCGCAGTCTGCACAATCTACCGTGTCACTTGGGCTTGCTCTACAACGTCACCCTCGTAAATAGTACTTGTACATGCATCTTTCCATACACGAAATACATATGTTTTACTGTATTTTCTGCGTGTCTCTGGAGAACTATAAGACTGGACCGCCTGCAAGGATAAGCCAGAGATGTCGTCGGTATTGGTAGACTTTTTGTTGGAAGGCTTGGACATAATGTCAACAGGGCCAAATCAAAGGACGCCCAGACACGTCCACAGGTTAGAGCAGGAAAACCTGTACAAGCCATTTTGGATCGAGTTTATCCAGGGAATAAGCTGGCGGGCATTCAAAATTTCGCCCGGCTTCTGCCAAAATAGGGCGCCTACAGGACCCCACTACTGAGGATGGTGGGCATTTCATATAGCCGTCTTGCCGATGCCGAAATACAGAAAATATTGCACAACTTGATCCGCCGGTAGTTAAATTTTCTGTGGGTCTCTCATAGCACTCCATGCCCACGAACTCGATTCCACCAAGAAATCTGTTCCCATTCCATTTCTGAACGAGGTTGAAGCAAAATACTCTTGTGGAGCCAGAACTGGCCAAATACAGAAAATTTTATAGAACTTGAGTTGCCAGTAGTTAAATTTTCTGTGAGCCTCTCAGAGTACTCACTCCATGCCCACGCACTTGATTGCGTCGAGAAATTCGTACCCATTCCACTTTTGAACAAGGACAAAGCAAAATTGTAGGGAAATCCACTTGATACCCTGCACGCCAAAGTATGTGATAGATTGGAAGGACAGGTCACATTTATAAGCTATTCCTGCGAACATTTACAGCTATTTAGATCGTGCTCGGAGGCATTTACTGCCTTTGCAATGGTCCACATTTTGAGACGCGTGACCTGACATCCTGCAAACCATCACCCTCTTTATAAAATCGAGCCTTCCGTCTGACTGAAGCCGTCCTATTGCCCCGAGTCACGCGATTCCAATTGAGTTCTATTAACGAAACTTGGTCTGCAGACGTGTCAAAGGAGGCAGGCAATTGATCTTCCCTGTCCGCGGGAGGCGGAAGTTCACCAAGACACTCCCAAAGTAAGCACCCCATTGCAATAAGGCAAAAGCATTTCCTGGTACTTCGCAGTAGAAGCTGTGTGAGAGAAAGGTACCAGCAGCAAGTTTCCCTTGTTGAATCCAAGTAAACAGGTTCAAGCCGTCCGGCGAAGGCTTGTTTGATTGCTCAGACATTTGGACCACGCGAGTATACAAAATCCACCCCCCCAAATTGTGCGGCTCCACTGGCTCCGTTTTTCGCGCTGTGATGCCTTGATTGAGACCTTTTGAGGCCAAAAACGTCGTCGCAAGCCGAAATTTCGCTCAAGTCCGATCCAAAAATCGCTCTGATTTCAAACTTTTTTGTCCGGACAGGGCAATAGGGTCACGCGTTTGAAAATGTAAGGGATTGTATCGATATTATAATAGGGTCACCCATTTGAAAATGTAAAGGATTGTGTCAATATTATGATATGGTCACGCGTTTGACAATATGATTGGCCGCTGGGGAGGGCAATAATGCTTTCGAGCGGAATCTGAACAGCTGAAAATTGCCGGAAAGGTCAGGGCTTTCCATTGCAGGTCGACGCTTCAACAACTGGCTCTGAGATGGCGCTGGAATTGAAAGTGTTCGAAAATATAAAGGATTGTGGCGAAGGCAATAAGGTGACGCATTCCAAAATATAAAGCACAGATTGACCGCTGGAGAAGTCAATGATGGCTCCGAGAGGAATCCGAATAGCTTAAAATGACTGAAATGGTCAAGGCTATCCATTGCAGGTCGACACGACGACACAATCCCCTGAAGTTATTAGATCCAATCTCGGACTATCAGACTGGTTTTTGGACTCGATGACAGGGAAAAGAGCATCCCGATATTCGGTTGGAGACCCAAGGTGTAGGTTACGGCAGGAAATGTCCGCATGGTCGCAGCCGGCAACAGTATAATTATCGGGTTTGAGTAAAGCGGGATAATACGTGGGGGCCTTGGATTTATGGCGGCTTTTGACAGGGCAAAAGAGTCGGCACCCGTATGCGCCTGTATGTCCAACGAGCCCATTCATCGTGGCCACTCCTGGCCCGTCTGCGGTCGCGAGGAGAAGGAAGGGATAATTTGTGAAGACACGATCCTCGCTTGCATCCCATATTTTGAGGCCCTCCTTCATGAGTGCGGCGACGTAGTATAAACCCGGGAAGAGGAATGATTCTACAACGATCTTGTTCGGACCTGGGAAAATGCCTCCAGGAATGACATACTTCTTCTTGTAACGTGAAATCGGGGGTGGACGGAACCCCCACCCGAGGTAAAACTGACGCCGTCAGAGCTGCACAACCTGGAGAAGTGGGCCGCGAAACTCGTACACGAAATGCACAATAATAAGAAAGAGGGTGAGAGGATGCCCTGGAATATGCCCTGGAATGGTGAAACGGTGTGACGCGTCACGGTGACATACAATTTGAGACTAAGATTGGGTTGTGCCAATATATAGATAACTACAGGGTTTACAAGAGTCAAAAATTCGGGGCAGGGGCTCAACCAGCTGGCTCGACCTCGCAAGAAGCAGCGAATGACTCAGAATGTTGCCGAGGAGAGGCGGAGGCTCTTTGTTCTCATAGTACGCGAATAGCAGCATCTGTAGATCCAGGAGCTCCGGAAGAGCGGGCACGAACGACAAAGCGCCAATATCATCAGTGACCCGGGCCCTGCGCCGAACAAAGTCCTAGGGAGGGTGAAAAAAAATTATTTCTAGAGAACAACTACATACAAGCACTTGGATGATTGTTGCAATAGAATTTCGTACAAGCATGAGTTGCGGAGGTGTTAGGATGATGAGCGGACGACCATCCGGTCTCAGAGCGAGTGTGAGCTGATAGATGGCCGGGCGAACGATGCGGTCCATAACACCACGGAGGGGATAGAGCAGCCGAATCCTCACCTTTGCACAATGCTGGTTTATGATGTTGAAGGCCTCTGCGACCGATGCGTACGTACAGTCAATACGTTCTCAATACCAGCATTACTCCGTTTCCCCCGAACAGTGTGGTCCGTAAATGGGATACATTACTCGCTTCGCAAAGCCACTGCGTGGGGGCGCGCGCGCTGCGCGCGTCCTCCTCGTGGTCATATTATTGTCCGCTGTGCAGTGCTCGTCAACTTATCGTCAACAATTTTCCGCGTCGAGAAGCACAGTACGTACCTCATTACGTGCTAGCGTCGTCTCGCCGTATGAGACCGCACGGAGTCGACAAGGAGGGCAGTCGAGTGCGGATGCGTTGCTGTTTGGTGTAGATGAGGGCGGCGAAGGCTCGATTTGGGGGCTGCAGGGTTGGACAGTCCGCCCTGAACCGTGATGCGGCGCTCGTCGAGGTGCGCAGCTCCGGGGAGAGTCGCCGTGTGGTAGAGGAAGGGCCGCGCCGGTGGAGTTGATAATAAGTGAAGTGCGGCGGGTAATGCGAGGAAAAGAAGTCGGGCGGTCGCGCACCTATGGCAAAATTCCCCCTAGCTCCCGACTTGTTACGGCGTTCTCCTGTATCGTCGTAAGCAGCTAGGGAATACCAGTAGTCGGCCAGTGTGAATATAGGAACAAGATTTACAATGGGCTCAGGACCCTGCATGGTATCGTCCTTGGCTGCTTTAAGTGACTGAGCGGCATTTCTGTCATCATTGGAGAGTCTTGCCCGGCTTATCTTCAAAATAACGGTTTTCTCGGCCTATTTCGGGGCTGCTGAGCGGTCGAATACGCGCCGGTGATGTCGCAGCTACTGTGTACAAGAGCTAAAGTGAAAAGAAGCAGAGGAAAGCAGCCGACCACAAGATGCCGACGGTACGGGGCCGTAACCGTTTTACGCCGCGTAATTCCGTAAAATTACGGATGGTTTGATGCCCTAGCTTTTACCACTCTCCAGCTGGTGTCCCTTGAGGTTCCAACGACCTTTGAGGATTCCAAGTAAGGTATCTGAACGGAAATGTGCTTTCCCACATCTTAAATGGCTATACCATGTCTAAATTGCCTTCTGTGGGTCCCATTTTCAGCTTAGGACACCTGCACTTCATTCGTTGACTGTATCAACCATTTTGCAGGTTTTAATCCGAGGATACTGTATGTCTATCGTAGGAGTAACTACCCAGGGCGATTCCAGCGTCGCTTCCCACTCTACCAAGTAAAATACGACAACAGTACTTTTGAGGGTATTATTCAACCAACCGTATATATTGTGTTACCATGCAGCCCTGCCGAACCGGGAAGGCCAGATACGCTGAGAATAAGTCTACAACTAAGTAATATATGTCTTGTGGATTAGCCAACCCCCTCGCGATTATTTTCTGCCCAAAGTTTTGCTGCGCTTTTTCCGGGCCTCTTGGAGATCATGGTACGTAAAACTGAGCGAATTAACCGTCCGTGGCTCGTTTGGGGTGATGTGAAGTAAGGTTTCAGGGGCGCGCATTTAATCCAGGACGTTGAGATATACTTGGCTAGGAACAAGCAGAATTCGTGAACTTTACCGTATGTTCGATTTTGTGTGAGTGTCCGGCCATCAATCAGCAACTGATACCATCAGAGACCGGTGCCAGCAAGATTGCCAAGGAAAATAAGAGGGACTGCACGCCATTGAGGCTGAAATCAATCGGCATTGTGGGGGGATGATGAACGACAAAATCCGCAGCTGCCTTTATTATAGATATTGCAAGTCGTCGTCAAAGTTTCCCTGACAAAAGTCACGTAAGTTGCTTGACGACACCTAACCACCTAACGGCATACACTAATCTCTTTCAGGGCAGTAATTTATCAATACCAAGCTAGATGATCTCATCACAGGAAACAAGTATTGGATTGTCTTGGACAGTAAGGGTTTGGATGGGGATTGTGCATGGCAGATCAATCCTTTGATGAAAATCCAATCGTGAGCAGTCATAACCAAGTACATGAGGCCTCTTTGTCTCCGCTTCCCGTCCCCCATGCTAACAGATGCTTGGTTCCTCGCGGACGCAACTTGACATGCATTGGATGTGGTTGCCCTCGGTGTCCCGGCAGGAACACCAATGACCTATCGCCTACCCACCAGCAGTTAGCTCTTCAGCCCCCAAACCCTTCTCCACACTTTGCTTCGGCCCCCAGCTCAATACATCATTCCGGAACCATGTCACCCAGTGCCTACGAGTTCTTGTCGCAGTTCTCCTCGTACGGTCGGCTTCAGGAGGAAGGGTATGCCTCGCCAATCGCTTCTCCTCCCTCGTTGCCGCTTGGGGCTCTGACAGCCAAGAAGGGCGTGTCGGCGCACCCGCATCTCACGCCGTCTGGGCGGGCATTTGGGCGGCAAGGTGCAGAATATTTCGAGTGACCTGTTGTCACCATGCATCATGTACTGGCCCGATAATGAGCCCTTTCCGGAACAGGGGCAGATTAGACCCAGCGGTCTTCTGGGTGTCCCGGTAAGTATCGTTTGACTTCTCCCGTTTGTTGCGGGGTACATATTTCGGTGACCCGTTTCATTCTCGCAGCCGCCCATCCTCAACACTGGCAACAGAGGCCCGAGTTCTCACGTATGTTCCTCCTGATCTCATTCATTTTATTCACTTCTGCACTTACAGCAACCGGGTGATTGGATTTACCACAAGTGCAATTATTCGAACTGGAGAAGGCGGAAAGTCTGCCAAACTTGTCTTCCTTGCGAGTGTCAAATATTTCACCATTCCTGTTGCTCATTCATTGGCTCAATTTTCAGATGCCGAAGGAAATGATGACTCCATCTCCGCCGCCGTGCAGGCGGAGCGCATCGCGCTCCTCACATCCGCGCTCGCGCAGCCCCGACTTGGCTCCCGAGCCCCATTGCCCCGGCATCTGCATGCCGTCGGTGGTTCTCGCTCCACGGCTCAGTCCCGCGTCAACTTTTCGCCACCGCCGTCGCCCCGCGGGTTCGTTGACCGGTCGCAGTCACACAGCGGGCTCGGTAGCCAGTTCGAGCAAGGCTACCCGATCTATCAGACAGCGCCGCACCACACCGAGCAGTATGATAACCAGCGCTTTCCGAGTTCGCTGCGGCATGCACACACCCCCCGACGCCGACGGGTTCGCCCCCGCCCTACTGCTACCGTCGTTCCTGCGGGATATCGTGCAGTCCCCAACGTTCTTGCTTGCGTCGACGTCCTCGGCTGTCTCACCTCTTGAGTACGAGGAAAGTCTCCCCTCGGAGACGCGCTGGACCTCTTCCGGGACCGACTTGCTAATTGCGGCCCCGATTTCGACCATCTGGCGCCTTGACGGGAAAGAAATTAAGTCCTTGTAGGCATTCCCGCTGCCCAATCGTCAGGATCTCAAACTTATGGGCAGGACCTCCAGCCGCCACAACAACACTGTAAAGCGTTATCGTGCGCCCGTTTCGTCATCTTGACTACACGGCGGTCCCCTTGATTGACTGGTATTTTGCAGCGAGTACTGGAAGCATCTTCCCCTCGCCTTGTCATCTAATTTCATACGCTTACACGCCACTCTCGGAAATATAAGGGCCTGTTTGATTAGCGGTTTTTTATTTTCGGATCATTGAGCCTCGAATCTCTTGTCTCACGGTTGTAAACCCGTTCTTGCGGAATTTGTCGGGCCCGATCAAGAAGCAGTTCAATCCAATGAACCGCAATCTTGTCCTTGACTCCGCTCTCTGTCTGTAAGTTTTCAACCACGGTTCCAACACCGAGGCAGGGGCCACGGGAACAACAGATCTTGTAACGACAGTAGTGATCGCCGACTCGGAGAACGGCATAGCACAACATAGTGACCTCGCCTAACAATATTGACCAACATAGTCATCGCAGACAACTACATTGACTACAAGAACCATATAATATCCGCCCGAAGCGATGCCGACTATGGTGCACTTTGTCAACTCTATAGATGCAGAGAAAGAGGAGGAGTGGAAGAGCGCAGAAAGCGGAGACAGCAACAGAACCAAACACGTTCCCAAAAAAAGGAATGCCAAGAGAACGGCGTAATTTTATAAAGAGTTTGATAACTAACCGGGGAACTACGGTCCCGGTGGGGTATACATATGAGTGCATCTGAGGGCTCGGGTTCCCCTCTCTGTGCGCCGGTCGCATATCACAATCCTGTACAATGTGTTTCCCTCTTCTTCTCCTGATAGGATATGTCACCCGCTGCGCGCGCCACGAACCGAGGTCTCGCTTGGGCCACCAACAACGATTTCGCACCTGTCATCGGGGAGGAACCTGAAATCACTTGGTATTACCGTACGTTGGCCGTTATTCCGACATTAACTCCTGGTCTCGTCTTTATGGTCCTTCAGATTGGGAAAATGGACCCATCTCTCAGATGTCTTGTAAGAATGAATATGTTCCGATGTTCTGGGGAAGCAAGGTTTGCCGTCGCTTGCTACAGTATCCGGATTTAACTCTTCGGAACCTGATAGAAATGGGATGACTGGAATCAGCGCAAAAGTGAGATGGAAACTACGATACCCGAACATCTTCTCGGGTTCAACGAGCCGGACGTCTCGACACAGGCGAATATGACTCCCTCAGAGGCTGTAGACCTTTGGATGCAGGAAATAGAGCCCTGGGCCGCGAACGGAACCAATCTTGGAAGCCCGGCGATTGCATGGGATTTAAACTGGACCCAGAGCTTCTTAACTGAGCTCGAGAGCCGCGGTGGTCATGTGGACTTCATTTGCGTCCATTGGTTGTTTATGATCTCTTTGGCCGCTTTCATGGACTGATTCAGTTTCCAGGTACGGCTCTTACAACGACACCTCTGGGTTCCAAAATTTTGTCGCCAGCGCGTTTACCCAATTTAACTACACTATCTGGGTCACCGAGGTCGGAGTTTACCACAGAGTCTCAAGCTACGGAGCCGCAAACCAATGATTTTTATGGTGAATTCGTTTGAATGGATGGCCTCCACTGGCTACGTGGACCGGGCAGCTTGGTTCGGTAAATGGTTTTCAACGTCTCAATGTGGTCAGATATTTAGACAGACCCACAGGTTGCTTTGAAACGGACTCGCCTCCAGATGGATTTGCCACTGGTCACAACGCTTTGTTTGAAAGTGGAGGCTGCTTAAGTGCCATGGGTGTTTGGTACCTTCCATTCAGTTTTTACCTTCTATCCCATCCCTGAAAAGGCCCCGTTCAGGTACTCCGGTGCAGAAGGAGTGGCATGTCCCAAGAAGATTGAGCCGACAGCCAATGGGAGGCCACCCTGAACCCAGTGGTTATTATGAGTACTTATGTAATCATTCTATGACGTGGATTAGGCCTCTGCGAGGCGGGTGCTGAGCCTTTAGTTTTTTATTATTTCCATTCATGGCTCCACTTCATATCCCATCAATTCGGGCCATCACCGTATTTGGGGCGGAGTTGGTATTCAAAACGCCCTCCGGGCATTCCTGGAATCACGGATCCCCAGCAGGAGTTCTTGGGTTGACTTTAGGGCCCTGGTTTCGGAAGTGGATGCGCGGGCGGCGCTCCGCGCCGCCGCGCCCGCCGTGAAGGTCAGAGTTGCACGTGGTGATCTTCCAAAAGCGGTTTCACTCCCAATAAGAAAATCTTCGTATACCATATCGGGACAAAGATTTTCAAAGGACTTCTCGGAGACCTGAAACCTAAAGGTTCCAGGAATTTCTGCAGAGTACCTGCCATTCATTCAGTGCCCAATTCACAGTTAACCTGTCTCGCTTACCAATACCACGTCCACCCAAGGCTAGCAATCGCAATTCGGCTACATATGCAATTTTTTTCTGAGTTCGATGTCGAAAGTGGGGTCCGAATCCGGCGTTTCTTTGACCAGTGAGTTCTGCGCAAGCAAGTTGGGCTTTACCATGCTTACCACATTTACCCCCCATCCAATTATCCCCATGCCTGTGTCATCTCGTCCTGTTTTCATGATGTGCACGCGGCATGCTTCCTATCGCTTATTACGGGACGGCACCAATTACATCCAATATTTATTTGCACTACCTACCTGCTACTTGTAACGGCCTGTTGTTTGGTTCAACAACACTTGGACCTCTGATGAAATCGTCGAAATTGCCGCCGATATAAATGTTGCAGCCTCTTTTCCTATCCCCGATATTCTCGCCATCGCAGCCAAAACCGTGGCCGCTCAATCTCAGAACACGATCAGCATCATTGCGTACCACCATGGCATGCTGTCTCATTTGTGGGGCCATCTTTTGACTCGGCCGATATCGCCGTTCAATGTACCATTCCGGGCAGAAGGTACAACCCTTAATTATCTATCTCACTCGGGGAAAAAAGGAGATGTGAATCGCAAAAATTGCCATTTTTATGCGTGCTGTTATGCACTCCTCATCACCGCACGAGATTGTGCCAGATTCGCATCCGTGCTGCGAAAGCCCACTGGGTTCTGGCACATTTCATCATGATCGTCGCTTAATTTTTCATTTTAACAGCAACTGGAAAATTGAAGAGTTGGGCACTCATGAACCAACTCAAAGGCCACGCAAAGATCTCTACCTGAGAGACTTCTGCGTCCGTGAGGTGCCAAGCTGCAAGAAGCCAGAACCTGCGCGAGGGATTCCTGAGCCCGTAACTTGGCGCCTCGGATGAAATGGCAGGTCAGCTGTCCTAATTCTGATCGTTCGGTAATCTTTCGGCTGAGCATGAGGTGTGTCGTTTCCAACTTTTAGGGTACAAAATTTTCAGGTACAGGATTATATGGAAAGGAGATAACTACAACAGTCTGATTTTGTCCTGTGCCACAGTAACGTAGAGTACCATTGTACGAGTGCAGCATGCGGGCATGAAAGTATGAGAGAGTCTGAATGGTTGTGTCTAGGTGACCTTTTGTACACTAGATGCTCTGGAATATCAATTCAGCTGAAAGGTCTGGTTTTGAACGCGTCGGCGTACGGCAAACCAACAGTCTGGCCATTGTCGTCACAAATATTGACGACCATAGCTCCCTGGGAAAATGTGAGCTCAATGACAGACAATGTATTTGCACTCACGTCCTCCATATGCAGCACCTGTTGTACCGTCCCGTATACCGTCTGCCCGGCGCCATTCCAGTAAAACACTCGGGTCCCGGGCTAGGTAAAGAAAGGAATTGAGGCTGGAATATTAACAGAGTAGTGGTAACTCACTGGGAACATATCCATAGGCCAAAAAAGTAGGAAAGGTGGCTGGGATGTAAGTATGTCGCTTTCTTTCCGAAGGCTAGACTTTGAAGAGCATCCTTCTTGAAGAGTTTATAAGGGTTGAGGAAACATTCCCAGAGTCAGAGACGTCAATCGAATACGACACCATGAAGTCTCAGACAAGATCTCGCTTCATGGCTTCGATTCAGTAACAGAGACTTTTCGCACGAGAGAACAAGGTCATTGGGGGAAGAAGCATACATAGCGCACCACAGGATTAAAGGGTGCCGGCTAGTAGCCGGCACCATGCGCTCCGTGCGAATCAATGTTTTAGATTTATCACCTCTTCTCCGCCTCCCACCCTCAGGGCCTTGCCCACAGCAATGGCCAACTGCCCGTTGCAACATGTGTCAAAGAATTTGCATTATGGGCGATCTGGGGTCCTATGTCAAACTACGTACAATTTTTGGATATCCTTCGTAATGCCGGTGTTCCAATGGATGTTTCTTTTCAGCTAATGTTCCACTATGGCACACATGGTGGAGTTAGTGGAGTATCCACTATTGAAAGCCTGGCACAATTGGGTATACTCGTGTCGCATTTATTGCGGTTATTGAGTGCCACCTTTGCATTCATTTCCGTGCTACTCAAAGCCAGATCTTCGTGTGCTTGTGTCGCATTCCCTTCCGGTTATCGAACACCGCTGTTGCATTCGCAATTTCTGTGCTATCCAAAGCCAGAATTTTGTGCATTCATTTCTGTGTCATCAGCTAGACTGCGAGCTCATGCCCCCGTTATCTCTGGTCATTGAGTACCATCTTGGAGTTATCAAGACATCGCTGTTCTTGAAAGCCAGGTACTAACCAAGAATTCACATCGGCTCTTGAATCAGCGGGGACCACGCATTCGAGTGCTTATTGATTTACATCCAACCTCTGCCTGAGTTGCGGAGACTTCCGTGCGCCTGTTTCGCATCCAGCATTTTCACGGGGATGGTAATGGAGATGGCTGGGGCGTCACGACTCGTGGTTGGCTACGCCTCGGTGTCTAATTTGACATGGCGCGAACTTGAAGCCAAGCCTGCAGTGGTGATGCATTGCATCGCGTGCAACCTGAGGAACTGTTGCAGTTCTGTGCCGATCCTTATCCAGGTATACAGTCCATTACCGATACAGGTCATTGAAAAGTTCATCCTCTGAACCGCCAACTCATCCGTCGGAGTTCATTTTCATTTACGCTAATGTCCAGCGCCTCGGTATACTGATACTCCGTCGAGGCATTATATGCCGCCATCACCTCGGATTTTAAACCTCTAGATCTAGTCCAATTCGTGGCAAGCCAACTGTGTACGACTGCATATTTCCGGCAGATGTCGATTCGGTGTCAAAAAACATTTGACTGACCAAATGACCGTCACTCCTCAATTCTCGAGGCTTTGCAGACTCCATATCCTGACTACTTCTGTCCGATTCACAACGGAGAATTTTCGCTTCACTATGTCGTAGGTCGCGCGTTGAAGGTGCCAAAGGCCCTCGCGAAGCAGTAGCTTAAACGCGCAACCGTCTGCGCCCTGGAACCCACACCGTCTGCAAGCGACACCCAGCGCGTGTCTGTACTCCCAACGCGTTCGCGTCATGTTGATCGCGGAGCTTGTGCGCGCTAGCATGTGTATACGCATTTCAACACCTGGGACCCCATATTGTTCTCTCCGTTGCCTGCATTGTGAAGGACCAATTCCCTCCTCAATCCGTTTCGACATTCAAATGTGTTCTCTTATAACAGGCTCTTGTAAGACAATTTTCAAATTTTCGACATGGTCCAGGAGCTCGTCGATGATCCCGTCCTTCGCAGTCCCCCAGTTTTCGAAGGTGTGCTGGAGGACGATGAGGCAAGTCAGTGGGGATGAGGAAGATGGAAGAGGGATTGCGTACCTGCACGACGAGCGATCTAGTCTCATGACATGCAAGCGCGGCCTACTTGCCCTTGAGAAACTTACTGACGCTGAGCGAAGAAGATTGGAATCGGTGTCGATAAGAAGAGGTGTGACGTACTACTACTACACGAAGATCGGCGGCGCCGGTTGGGCCCACGAGAGCTCCATGATCTACGAGGGACGGTGTCAGAAAAAGCCCAAAGTGAATAAAGAAAGGAAGGACGAAGTGGGGACGGTGGAAGGAATGACGATCAAGAGAGGAAAGTGAAGGGTCAAGATATATCGGAGGAACAAGCGTCAAGGCAGAAACAGAGGGAGAGGATCGAAGGAGAGAACGAGGGCGAATGAATGAGCGGACGACGAGGGATAGAGATTGAAAAGATTGCAGACCACTCTCACCTCACTCCACACATGCGACGCATGCTTGTTCACCAGCGTCGTTGCCGGATCGCTCTGAAGCAGCTCCGACACCATCATCAGGCAAACCTCCTCTTCCTTGCAGTCGAGAGCCTTCTGGAGGACGTAGTACCCGTAGCAGTTCTTCGCGAACTCGATGATGCGCTGTGCAGTGAGATCATCAGCATTCGTACCGAAGAGGAAAGGAGGGGGCAGATGACATACTGCATGCACGCGACGATCTTACGGCGTTCCTCAGGGCCCGTGGCGGCTTCGAGACAGCGCTGAACGGCCCAATTGCCGAATTCAACCTAGCGTAGCGCGGGGGTATGACCAGCATAGCGCAACGGAAGGGGATGCACCGATGCATCATCATCTGAGATTCATCTCCCCGCCCCGCGCGCAGATGGCGTCGACGATGCGGGCGCGCTCTTGGGGGCCTGCCACCTGCACGGCGAAGACATGGTTTACCAAGGCAAGAGGAAGTTGATGCGCTGTGGGAATGAGAGGAAGTCAACATCAGGAGTCGACAGCGGACGCGCGCGGGCGTGGTCACGGTTATTCATGCAGTGTGACGAGACCGGGAACGATGTTGAGGACGAATGACGGGAAGACGGCGTCAGGCCAATGAGATAGAGTGATTCATATCATCCAGTACATGCGTCGACAGGAGAAGGAAGGTGCGTAGGGCATTGCAAGCGGACGCGCGAGAGGGAGCGGGCTTGACGGCGACGACGCGGTGGTGTGGAGGCGGCGCAGCGGGGTAGCATAGCTCCCGTGAGGGGCGTGGTGTACAAAGGACAGAGAGTCTCTGTCTCAGAGAGCGAGTGCAAGGGACTCTGAAGGGACGATTGGACAGCCGATCTCGCTCGACCGTGACGGCAACACTTTATTATTACTTGGCTGTGAGGGCCAGTGCTTCGCATGGCAGTACGAGTCCGGTTCCATCCGAGTTGATCAATGATTCGGAAGGCCCGGGTGTCGGCCTTGCTTGATTCAATGCAATGGACAACGCGGGAGCAGCGCTCGAAATTTGAGTAGGAGACGAAGGAAAGAAACAGCATTACACCTCATATCGAATGACGAATTGAGAGAGACAGTCCAGCACGGCACAGCTTTCAACTTACGTTCATGGCCGCTCAAAATTCGCTCGGTCGCCGCTGGCGCGCCGACCAGCTCACATTGAGCCCTGACACAGGTTCTAAGAAAGTTAAATAGTTTTTTGGGGTGTTTATATAAATGACTCGTACACCCGCGCTCAAAATTCTGACTTCACTCGGTCAAGGCAGAGCCGACCGGGGAAGCATAGTGTGGGATTGTAGGATAGGCACTAGATGAGAGGGTACAAGGAGGGGTCGGGATACAGCAATCCTTTAAGTAATTACAATAGAATGAGAATACGCAGTGCGATATGCATGTACGTAGACCGAATTGTGATCAAGAGCGGCCGTTGCGTTGCAGGTGGCCATTTCCATCTACCCGGAGACATCAGCAGGGGTCATTGTTGCTCGGGAAGGAGCGAAAAAGAAGTCGGAATGCTCAGGCCTATCTATGCTCATTTATAAGTTATCAAGGTAAACGGATGAGCGAATTAAAGTCAAAGGAGATGTTCTACCATGAACGTCCTCGCCAGCATCTCATGCCGATTTGCCGCTTGTACTTCTTGTGCGGGGATCTCGAGGTTGTTTGGGGCAACGAACTTCTCCGTTAAAATTTACACCGCTACTATGCTGATACGGTAGTGGCCCATCCCCCATCTGCCCCAGTGTCAGCTCAGAAGAACGCACGGAAGGAAACATCACTCACTACCGCCCGTTGTCTATATTGAACTGCTCGGAGCACGCTATGTAGAATACTCGGAATCTAGTAGTCCCGACGTTGGAAATGCCAATAATGGAAGAGTCGAGACGAGGCTTTCCTCGCCTGTGTAACATGGCGACCGTTCTCCCTCTCGTGAAAGCATCGTCCCGAAGATCTTTCAGGCCCACTGTCATGAAATTCAGACAATGGTATGTTTTGTAGTTAGGTGGCTCACCTTTTCCAAACCAGTCCTCGACCGGGAATAAAGCGTGCCGGTGATGTGTACCAAGGCAAGATTGGAAGTATGTCTGTATGGTGTTAGTTACCTCCGAGGCGAGGCCAGGACATGGTGATACCCACAGGTGTCAAAGGAGACCATCGGTCGGCCGAAACTTAGAAAAATTATGTGCCTTCTACTCGGTTGCCCTTTTCGAAGTGGATGGGATCATTGTATGGCAGAAGATGTGGACGAAAACGAGTGCCTCATCATCGTCGATAATTTTCTCCTTCTCGGAAAGGCGAAGCAAGAATCAGTGGCGCAGCAAAAGGTTGACGCGAAGGCAAAATAATAGCAGTGAGCAAGAGGGCGGGAACGTGGAGCGCACGTGTGCACGCGCCGGGGCGGATAACCGCGCTTCGGTGAACCCAAAGGGGGCGGGAAATTCGGCCGAAGAAAATGCGCGCAAGTAACGGTGTGCGATCGCGAACCGGCAGTCCAGAGTGGCACGATGACAAGGGTAGTCAAGTGCGACGTGTATTTTGGCACAAATCCACCGCTGCCAAAGCGGGGCGCGGCGCTAGGTGCCGACGCCGAATGCGGACGTGGCCGAAAGACATCCATTGTTTGCGAATTATGGTGATTTGGGACGACCTTGAGGTCTTGCGCACGTCTTGATACTATGCATCAGCACTGGAGAAAATTGGTGGAGCAGAGAGCTGGATCCAGGTTTTGTGGCATGGGAGGCGCAAAAGTGGGCAACATGTAGAACTTGACGTGGGGGTAAAAGACCGAATTAAGGGCGGCCTGTGGTACAGGGCGGTAGTCGATGTGCTGTACCAGGCCCAGAGGAGCAGCAGAGGGCGCGGCGGAGCAAGGGGGTGGCGAAGGGAACTTCCGAAGGAGTGATGCCGTCAAGAAATAGCCCAATTTGGAGAGGGCGGTGCGCCCTGTGCACGGACCATGTGTGGCAGGAGCGCGGGCGCCGGACGGTGGGCGGCTAGAAAGGTGAGCTGATGTATCAAACGCTGCTCTAAGGCAGCGATTTGATGTATCACGGCACTCCGAGCATCAGCGGCGATTTGATATATCATATCCCCACATACGCCTGCAGCGCTGCAGAACAGGGCACGGCCTTCTTTTGCGCAGCAGTCAGGTTACGAAGCGCGGGTGGTTCGCGGATGAATTTCATGAAAAATGCAGGCATGTGTTTGATTCCCTCAGGAACCATATCTTTTTGCGCATTTGGGGGACTTTTTGCTGGTAGCTTTAGGCGGGTTCTTGCAGTATTCAACCCCCAATTCGGTCTGTAATGTCGGTGCTATCTGGCTTGGGTTGCAGACCCCCATTCCGGACATCTCCGAAAATATTCCCGTGCTTTGTATTCACCCCTGAAATCGTGTACTCTTGTCCAACGCTTGTCACACAATCGTCATTCGTTTCAAACTTGGGCTGTACTTTGACGGACTGCCTCCTCGTCGATCGGCTGCGGGAGATACTCCACCACTTTCTTTCAACGTGTCGGACACCACTCCTCACCTTGAAAATCTCGGAATACACTTGTAATTAGTATGTGTAATGCCGGTGTAGACGTGGAACCTTCTCCATTTCGTCCTGCGAGGCATCAATTATTCTCGCCGAAACGCCTGTATCTCGGCCTTTGCGCGTCTCCTTCAAGCGCGTTCTAAGTGGAATTCAACCTCTCCATGCGATTTCCGTGGTGAATTTCCCAAAATCTTAACTGGACCCTCTGACGAGCGGCTGCTGCCTCGTTGACGAAACTGAACCCAGCAACATCGAAGGCGGGGATCCGATCTCGGATATTTCTCCTTCGCTCAGTGGATTCCGCATTCTTCTGAATGCGCTGCAGCGGCAGATCATTGGAAACGGGAAATTATTGTGGAAAACCCAAGCGAGACTTCGAAGCTTGGACCACCCACCCTCGCTAGCGAGGCATTCTCTGGCCCCATTTCCACGATCGGCCTCCGCAAAGTAACCCCAGACAATTATCCATCTGACCAAGCTCGCCGCGTCGTGGTGCCAGTGGAAACTAAACGGTCATCGATCCTTCCCTGGAGTAAGGCCCACCATGCCGGATGGCAGTCAATGCAGGTTATCTCATTAACGGAGTTTTCATCGATGAAAAACAGCTATTGGTGACCGCAACCTGCCCAAAAGAAGAGAAGCTTATCGGGCGGAGTGCCTAAACTCGCACTCCATGAGGACATACAAACGATATCTCGCGACGGGGACTCCCTGTCCAGTCAACCGAGCATATATGCGTCTCGATGAGTTCAGAGCCTGAGACTATAACATCAGAGCGCACCTGAACTTCCTTTCCGGCCGGAAACAAATTCCCCATCTCGAACACGGGCTGTTTGTTATTCTCCTTGAAGCTTCGGGTGGTGCCGAGAGGGGTTTCCAAGGTGCGGGTGTGTATCACAATCGTATTGGACTATTGTCATTCTCAGTCCGGTGGTGGTTGGCGCCGGACGTGCTAACGGAAGCATGCGACGGTCCGCCTGTGACCCAAAATATAGCGGCGGCGTTGAATGTGACCTGTGGATACAAACTTGGTTCAAAAATTCGGCAGCATATGTGTACACGTACATCCTTGGTCGATGGAGAACGATGCATGAGGGAAGTGCGGAACCGCTAGGCGTTGATGTCAGCGGTGGACCCGAAAGGATGGCTGTGGCATGGGTGGCTGTTGCGCTGCGCAGAGGCGTGTGTGCTGCCGTAGAAGCGCAAGGATGAGAAGAGTTATCCGGGGGTCCTCCCTTTGACCACGAGGGGTTCCGTTTAAAACGTGAGATGAAGAGCGTCCGTTTTCCAGGGGCAGCAAGTGGGTGGCGTCGGCCAAACGATCCACAGACGCATCGTGCGTCGGTATCCCGGATGGTACAGTGGGACTGGGGCCTTGCCAACCTCGCAAGGCGCGTAACAACCGGTACCAATGTCGGAAAATCGGTTGGAACGGATTGGGTCGGCTTCTCGGCTTGGGTGGGATTGCAACCGGTTTGGTAACCGCTGGTGGGGTGGCTTGTAACCAGTCTCGAGAAGTATCTCAAAGGCGGTTACAGCCTCGAGACGGATTTTCACGGCTTACTCTCTTCGGTGTTCGCGTGTACTGAGTACTACCACCGACGATCGACGTCAATTGATGGAGTAAAATGCAATTAATTTGGTTCATTTATACAGATAAACATATCCTCGTCTGGAGTCCACAACATTGAATACCTCGCGAGAGGCCTAACACTTTAATAGATTGCTAGTCGACATCATCAGAGAACCCTCCCTTGCTGTTAGTATGTTCCACGCCGTTCAAACATTTTTTTTGGTTGAAAATGAAAAATATATGTACTGTATCTGTGAACCCAACATAGGTTGTGTTCAAAAATACATGTTTCATTGAAATGCCCCAAAAAACCATGGAAATGGAAAAAAAAAGTGCCGAAATAATAAAAGTGCAATGTGACCGCCATATATTTTCACCACATGGAAGTTACTTTATTTAGGCCCCTCAATTTGTTCTGGTCAAATCTCCTAGAAACTGGCGACAGACCTCCGTGAGGGACCCTCAATCATCTTAGTATCCGACAAAATTTCCGGAATACTGTAGCATTTCGACCGAGTGTTCAAGTGACGCGTGACACGCCCTCCTGAACTGAACACTTTCGGTCCCAGTGACGGTGACGTTTGGGTTATGAACACTAAGTTTTTTTGAACATGGCAAAGGGCCCCAAGAACCAATTTCAAGTCACTCTAATTTTGGTCAAAATGTTGGTGAAATGCACAAAAGAAATCTGACGCTCGCCCCGGCCCCACACCGCAGCGCCGGGGTGGGTGTTTGCATTTTACACTGACCAAGCACGAGCGCGATCGGAACAACCTCAGCATCCTCCACTCGGAATCTGATTTTTTCCGCGTCGCTGGCAACAGATGAGGGCGCATTCAAAAAAGGCTTGAGAATTGCCAGTTGGTGGATTATAGGTGCCTTGTCCTGTCCAAGATTTTCCGGATGATGCAGTATTGACTCGCAGTCGCGGTAAGTTCTCCAAGCCAACCATATATATTGCGTATACAAAGAATACCGAGCGTCAATGATGCCTGTTGTACCTCGACTTGGCAATGGAATGGAAGCGAGCTTGAATTGTAGGAGAAACCGTCCAGCAGCGCCAAGTCCTGTTTCTGCAAAATTTTACTCCTTCTTGAACTCCATGGGCTCCCAGAGATTATTTGTGAAAATGAAACACTTGAGCTAAGGTGACAGACGGAACCGGGAGAGGAAGAGCCAAAATTCTAGGTTGTCATGAAGTCATGTCCGCTATCATATGCATTCCGGTCATCATTCGCGCAGCCGTAACACATGTATTGAACGATGTCTAGGATCCTGAAATTACTCAAGGTCCATGAGTAAATAATTTCTTTGGTACCAGTACATCAATTTACAGTTGCGGCGAAAAAAGATTGTCCCAAGCCGTTCGGGCTCATCTCTTCATCAAATCACTTCAAATAAAATTCTAATTGCGTCGGAAGTCAAGACCCTTTCGACCTTCTACGAGCTTCTTATCCTTCGACGGTGTATATAAAGCACCTTCGGACTTATTCGGGCAGTGAGCTCTGCTCTCTCAGAACCCCTCCGTCAACTCCTTTCCGCTCCTAAGGCGTTCGGACCAAGATCGGCTCTCGGAGAGACCCGATACTGTTCTTGCCTTACTTTTGCTCCGTCTTGCCAACCAATTTATCCAGAATATCTTTCTGGAATTTAATCAAAATAAATCACGCCGCCGTCAACTCTGGATTTTACTCGCGGAGGAGGGAAGAGGGAGGGGGGAGGGATGCAAGGAAGTATCGCCGAAAAAGGCCGCGCGCAAGTGGACACGTGCAGCACGAGCAGAGCAGCGTGCAGGGTCGATGTACACAGGCCGGAGAAGAGAGGAAGGGAGCGGGGGATTCAGAGCAGGGAGGGAAAGGAAGCGGGGGGAGGGATGCGGATCGGGATGGGGACATGGACGGGGATGGGATGGGGATGGGGTGCGCCCATGCTAGTGCGAGTCGGGGTCGATGCTGGCATCACGCGCGTGGCGGCGCGTCGCGACTCGGACGGTCGGCGGGCAAGCGCCGTGCGAAGGGGGTAGTGTGAATTAGCACAGATCCGGTGGAACAGGTGTGTACAACGCACCGTCAGTGTGTCTCCATCTACCCCACCACCCACATGCGCGCGCGGCGGCGATCCGAGCTGTGCGTGGCTGCGGGCGCGTTACGGCGGGTGCGTGTCGAGGCGGCGGTCGGCAGGGCATGGGGGAGATGGGGGGAGCGGTGTGGACGCGGAGGAGGACGGGCGTGGGGATGCGAAGACAGGAAGGGCAGTGCAGAGGGCGGAGGTATGGGTGCGGGGGGAGGGGCGCGGCTTGCTGGTACAGGGGGCGGGACGGGCGTGTGGAGACAGATGGGAGGCTCGAACGCGCGCAAGAGGCAGCGTGGTGTTACGTAGTGGGGATGCGGGCACGGGGAGATGTTGGGGGCAGCGTCGGGGTGGTCCGCCCACGAGCGTGCCCAGTATCTTGACCGCCGGGGGAAGGGGCCCTGGGTGGCGTCCGTCCGAACTCCTCCAGGCTGGCTCAGCGACACCCACATTGACTTTTCGAGTGTCGCTCAGGCCATCGTGCATTGTGACGGCGAGAAGCTTTTTTTGTTCTGGCCAGCCACCTCCCAAAATCTTAACTGGTGGGGGCTTCCGCGGATCCAGCACACCTCTCGCCTTGAGGAGGCCCTGGACGCACTGGAGGGACTGGAAGTTATGCACCTCACTGAACCTTGCACATTTATAGTCCCCCTTTCTGCCTACACGCCGTCCTCACTTTCGCGGGCTCGACACACACATGTGTCGCCTTTGCGCATGCCGCGCACTGGCCCGTGGCAAGGGAAGGCCTGGAGTTCTCCAGAAGACTTGTTCGCAACCCCATGTACCCCGCGAGTAGCGCGGTGGAGTTTGTTGGAAAGCCTGTGCACGAGGCTTCCATTTGGGAGCAAGCTATCAGACCGGATAGCGTGGCGACAGCTTACCTCGCCGGGTGGATGGCGGACATTGCGCCATATAGAAATCAGCCTGCGGAGAACGACGAATATCTGTGAGTGTTCACGTGTTTGTTTTAATCTCAGGAATTCAGGGAATTTGCAGCGACTTGAGCCCGCTTCACACGACTGTCTTGGGCTCTCGGCAACTCTCCGATGACGATCTCACCGAGTGCTGATGAAGTGGGAAGTAGACTTGTTAGTGTTGCCGTTGAAATTGAAATTGATGATCGAGTTATGTAACGTGAAGAGTATTTTAGAGGATAGTAGGCCCGGTGCAACGCATGCCACGCTGAGGTTGTCTATCCAGAATACTTGAGTATGGATAGTAGCGTCCCGGGGACACTTGAGCATGACACAGAATGTTTATTAACCCACACCTCAGCAGCGAGGCATGGTGCCACCAAGTTCGAAGCTCTTGTCTGCGAATCCAATACTTCAACACCTGTAATTTCCAGCACAAGTAGCAGTAGCAATGGGATGCGATAGACCAGGTCACGCTTTTCAAAATGCCGACCATTTGCATGCATCTCTATTGCCTCAGGTCACACTTTTCATGGCCATTTGAGCGCATCTCTATTGCCCCAGGTCACACTTTTCAAAATGCCGGCCATTTGAGTGCATCTCTATTGCGCCAGGTCATGTTTTTCAAAATGCCGGCCATTTGTGCATTGCCTCAGGTCACGCTTTTCAAAATGCCATATGGAACATGCCATTCACTTGGGCACAGGTCATTTCCATCAGGAAAATCTCAATTGCTGTGGGCTCTATAGGCAGTTACATAGACCCACATAGAGACTCATAGACGCCATAGCAACGTTGCTATGGCGTCTATGGCGTCTATGGTGTCTATGCAGGTCTATGTGGCAGCCCTAGCAATTTGGCTTTTCCTGATGTCATCTCCAATGTATCACCTTTGTCTGCCAAGGCTGTCTTGGCCACGGCGAAGGTGAGGCGGGGGAACTCAAGAAGGCCAACCCCGAGCTGGCTGATGATGAGCTCGACGCTTTGCTGGCCGGGGATGGCGACGCGGATGTGGAGGATGGGGGAACTGGATGACGACGATCATCCTGCCCCTGCTGATGCGGTCGGACAGGCACTGGCACTCATGAAGCAGGCACTCCCTGATTTACATCTTGCCTAGCGTGAATGACACCGTATTCTCTCTAACCGATAAGAATGTCGCCTCGGGCCCAGGCGTTCTTCAAGAAAATGTGTTTCGATCGCGGATTTTTGACCCTTCAATTGTTGGGTTGGACTGGTACGCGATGGGCCTCGCTGTTCACAAATTGCGAATGGTGAGTCCGTCCCTCGTCCTTCAACCCATTTATCTCATTTTTCTTTAGGCAGCCAACCGCTTCGTCCTTCTGGCCGATGAGAGTCCCGAAGTGCCGAAACTTGTCAGGTATCATACAGCAACTTCAAGCTCTCGCCTGCTGATTGGACTAAAATTGAGATAATGCATGGTGGGAGGTAGTACATCCCAAAAAAAATGCCAGCAACCCAAAGGAATTTTCATGATCTGGCTTGCGCATGTAGAAGCATATTGTTTGTTTTGGCAAAAAAATGATGGATTGATGAATTCAGAAATTTTTTAATAGGGCATCCCGACACCCACTATATTCTGATAGTGGGAATTTTCTTCTGATCTGACCGATAAAAGGTGATGTTTGGAGGTTTTTACCTGGGTCTGGGTCTGCTTGCTGAAGCCGTCACTCCACAGACGCACCGTGGGTTTCCCGCGCACTTTAAAAGGGGAGGCACTAAAGTGCACGCATTCGGTGATTTGGTTTTGAAGCTCAGTCCCTGCTACTCAGCACTCTCATTCAATTCGAAGGTACCCCCCGAAGTGTTCTGAACCTGCAGAAAATGTCATTCAAGAGCGCCACACCACTGACCGAACCCAAACAGCAATCCGACATACGGATACCAATATTTATTTCATCAACCTTCACTCATTGCACAATTCTCATCTTCTGAGGGAGACACCCCCGCGCAACCTCACAGCGCCAATTCCTTATTTTGCAGATCGGCAGAAGAAGCGGGAAGAGTTTGCTGCCATGGTCCACATTTCTGGGCCGGAAAAGCGTGCAGCTATTGCAAGAAATCGAAGGAGACTCGGGAGAAAAACAAACTGGCTAAGGCTGCTTGCGAGAGGGAGGGCAACGATGAACCAGAGGATATGGACGAAGACGAGGACATTCAAGAATGAAATTGAACAATAGGTGTCCTAATTACTTGATAAGGCCCCTGAATAACTATTACACCTGATCAACCTCATCAGTAGATAGAATATGGAATCTTGAATATATGTTTCTGTGACATTTCTGTGACATTCTGAGTACAATGTACTGAGGCTTTAAGCAGGGTTTTGAAAAATGGTCCTGAGATCTCGGATAGGACATCCTATATATCTCTGCCAAAATCTTGTGTGATATCCCAGTCGGAGGCAGCTCAAAGATCCGACCAAATTGGGGGTGTAGACAGATGAGGTATACTTTAAACTTTACAGACAACCCTGAAATTGCTCAAAGCATTTTATTTGGTGCATCTCTTATTGTTACTTACCTCGTAGGAATTATTCCAGTAGGAGATATCGGCTCTATGTACTGGGGATAATTGCAAAAGTGCCCATACAGCAGAGGGTGGTCGGAAAGCGATGAGTTCGTAGTGCGTGGATGCAGTGTGATCGTGGGGATTACGGGTGGTGAAATTGGTGGAAAGTGGGGTGGCGTGTTCCATCAATGGAGGTGCTGTAAAGGGATGGGAGACAGTCCCGGGGAAGAAAAGAAGAGGGTGGCATGGTGGAAGAGGAGTGCATAGGCATAGAGTGGAACATGCCAGGCCAAATGGCCAGTCTTGAGTAGGGTAAGCCTCAGACACAGGGCAACTACGTCAACGGCCCGTGAAAATGAGTGTGGGTGATGAGTGGCACAAAGAGTGGCAACACCCCCTGCTGTCCCGCATCCGTCTCGATCCCAGTTCCCGTGAACAGGTGGGACTGGGAGAGTTCCGACGTTGTTGAGTTGCTGGGGGATGTGAATTGGCTGGAAGGGGTGAGATGACGTGGCACAGCCAATGTCGATGCCTCCCGCTGCTCCACATCGACCTCCCTTGCCAGAGTGTCCCGACATCGTGGTCCTGTCGGAGGATGAGGAGTGGTTGAGAGCGAGAGGTGTGGCGAAAGTGCCACTCAATTTGCTTGTGGTGGTTTGTGATCAAGAGCCCCGCTTGTTCTGAGCATGCAAAATAGCATTCTGCCCGAAAACGGCCCAAAACATAACTTACCAAATACATCATATTTTGCAAATCCCTCTCAGTCACTAATTGCGCATGAATTAGCCGAGCATATCTATCTAGTTTTTACGTGAATTGGCGAAGAACTGGCTGAGATACCGTGGTGACAAGGAGGTTGTATTCAAGTTGCGTTAGTGGTTGACATTGGTTGTTGAAACAAGAATACAGCTTGGAAGAGCTTGTGAGATGAACAAGACACAAGTCCAGTTTTTTTTGTGAATGGAAGATCCTTGGAACAACGACGGTGGTCCTGGAACATGCAAGAGCGTCGAGTTGATAGCGGAATGCCGACTGATTTTCGTAGAGCAAGCCTTGCACCACCCAAGCACCACCCTTGCATTTCAGCATCTGTACATGTAAGTGGAATCATCGGACTGCCACTGGGTGGAATGAAAACCCATTCCGTCTCGTTAGTGTGCCTCAACGACTGAGCGAGTTGAGCCTCCGGCCGGCGCTTACTTCGACGGTAAGTTCTTTCTGTCTGTGATCCCATTTGTTTGTGTTTACACACGATCATGCCTTTCCAGTTCATCAAACGGAGCTCGTAAAAGGCCTTACCGCCAACCAATTGAAATGTACACTTAACCACGTCTATTTATGATCGCAATGCGGTTGATCACGCACCCTGAGGCGGAGGCAGCGAGTGGTAAAATGTACACCATTTCGTTGAGCCCAAGTAGAAGTGCGAGTGGGAACTGGTTATGGAGGAATCTGCGAATTTAGACAAAAGTGGATGCCGAGATTATTGTAATCTTACATGATTTGACTATGAACAGGCATGATAGAGTGAAATATCTGTGAGACATCAAATACGCTCGAGGGAGAAATATCACTGGGTATATAGGATCTGAAATCAGATTTAGAGGCTAGAAATACTTGAAATAAATCCACTTACCAGCACTAGACCAGGCATTGGCAACAGCATTCTGATTTGTTGACCGGATTATCTATTGGAATGCGCTGCCGCTGGCCTTGTGAACGGCCGAGATCGGGGCAGCAACACTGCGCCACCTTGCGGTAACGGGAGCGAAGCGTGGCCGGTCCCCTATAAAAGGGTAGCATTCTTGAGTGAGGGTCGCAACGGCAATGTCTGATGCTCAACAAGAATCGACGGCAAGCACACAAGATGCTACAGCCCAGGCCGTGCCTTCGGAAAGAGCGGAAGGCCCGAACGCGGAGACTACAACTTTCAGTGCCGAAGTAAACGTGAGTGACTTCGAAATCCGATCGAAGTAAATCACAACACATCCCATATCAGCTCAAGAGTGATGTTTTGGACTCAGTGACCGGCCCAGAGATACGTGCACTCATGGTAGCTTGCACCAGCGCGCGGACCGTACTTATTCTGATCTCCGTATCTCAGACCGTTGTGCACGATTCTCAGTGGGCGAGAATCTTCGTCAAAAACCTCCCAAACAGTCTCGATAGGGAGGGGCTTGCAACAACTCTTGCAACTGAATTCCTAAAGTGCGGGGCTCCGATTCGGAAGGCTTCCATCCGCCTTGCTTGGGACAAAAGCTGCTGCTTGGCGGACATCTTTGTCGATGAAGCTAACTACGCCACGGCATTGAAAATCAGCGGAAGCGTGATTTCTGGGAAGAAAATCTGGGTGGAACCATTCCAACCAAAGAGGATGCGCGTGAAACCTGCTCAAAACCTGCCTCCCCAAGAAGAAAACAGCTTTTCCATGGACGTTAACGCGGTGGAATTGTCGGTTTTGCAGCTGTTCCGAATTCTTCAGAGTCAGGGCATATGATGATCCTTAGTATGTAGTGTCCGTGTGTCCGCTGAACGGGCCACATATCGCCTCGCCGCTGTCGCAATCCCAGACACGGACAGTTTTGTCATCACAGCCAGAGATGATGCACTGCTTGCCCTCCGAAGAGAAAGCAAACGAAATAATCCAGTTGACGCTGATTTCCGTGGTGACCCATTGAGAGGTGATGTCCCACTGAGGATGACTAAACGGCCCAGCTATCAGGTCCCCGCTTTCCCAATCCCAGACGCGCACGGTCCTGTCGTAGAAGCCGGCCACGATGCGTTTACTGTCTGGCGAGAAGGCGAGGCAGATGACTGGATCGGTTTCCAATGCTAGGGGGTCAACGTGACTGAATGGCCCCGCTAAAAGCTCCCAGTTCTCCGAATCCCACACATATATGACATACGCGGCGTGGTAGGATCCGGTCGCAATGTACTTGCCGTTCTCCGAGAACGCGACCGATTCGAGTCCCGTGGTGTATTTCTCTAGCACCGATATTGCCGGGGGCCATACATCCAGACGGCCTATCCCGACTGAAAGGAGGCGTGGGAAATCCTTGCGAAAATGTTCAGCTACCCTGGACCGTCGAGGAGCCAACGCCAACGCCGATATGTAGATATGAGGGGCGCTTTGAACAATGGCATCTCGAAAGAAACTTATGAATCGTTTGCCGTCGCGGGCAAAGTTTGCGAGAGGACAATCCTAAAATTGATTCGTGAGTGTTGCGCTGCATACAAGGTAGAGGATTGTACCGATCCAATCCATCCAATCAGATTCGAAAGCGCGTGGTTGGCGCACTTGACAGCCCCCAACAGGCTCAAAACTTCAACCCAAAATAGGAAGTTGCCCAGAAGAAATTCGCCGACAGATTTCACGAGTTCAGCGCAGTAGCGACTTCTAAGGAGATGGTCCGACCAGAAGCGACATGCGTACACAAGATAGTCTGCAATGCATCGTCGTTTCCGCTCCTTCAAATCAGAGATATCGTCGTTGCGGAAATAGGATGTCGGCAAGTCACATATATTGAATTTCAGTCCGTTTTGCATCGCCCCCAAAGTGTCGAGCGTAAGACACCGTTGTTGCTCTTCTGTGCCACACAGAAGGTCAGGACGCCGGTTCATAACCGCCCCTACGATGAATTCCCGGAAGGAGAGATGCACCATTTGAATCACCCCAGCATCTTCCGGGATACGGATGACGGAGCTCAGGCCGATCAATGCTCCCTTCAGCTCCTGGGGGTCCATTCGAAGTAATCCTGCAAGCGAATGGATGCTCTGCGGTTCAATAAGGTGCACAATGGCACTCAGTGCTCGTTTGGCACGCTCAAAGTGTTCCTGGTCGCGGTCGTCGGTTGGGATGGGTATGGCCTCATCGATGATACGGAGATACAGGTCGTTGAGCTCGTTCAGGGGGGTTCCTTTGAGCAGGCGGTCCACAGACCTCTGGGGATGATGATGTGGAACGCCTGCGCGAATGTAACGGACGGCGGTGGCAGCGAAAATGAAAAGTTCACCAGCCAAGCTAGTGATCTGATCTGCATGTTGATCTGGGATCCGCCAACCCCCTGGTCTATCCCACATACCCCCTGGTCTATCCCACATATGATCAACCAAGGACCGGCCGACATACAGTCGAATATCTTGCTTGACAGTGTCGCGATCAATGTTGTCCATGTCGTATGCATCCATGATGGAGCGAAGGAGACCGAATTTGGCATACGACAGAAGGTCCGGACGTGCCGTCAGAAAGAACCGGATGTGGACTGGGATAAGATGAATGTTCTCCGAGAGCCATTGGATAAAGACCTTCCCGCGATCTTGTCCACATTCATCTAAAGCATCCAGACAGATGACCCACGTCGTTGGGCTTGGCGGTAATCCGGACAGGAGTTCCACAAACAGTTTCTGAAACTGCACACGAGGCTCGTCGTTTGCTGGCTCGTCAGAGCGGTTTAGCCTCTCGATAAGGAGACGCCGAAAGACAGGGCTGTACTGTGCCAACTGGTGGGCAAGAGTACCAGGCAGACCTCGAAGCTCCTTGCGGTCTAGGTAATCGCGAGAAAAAAAGAAGGAAGCAGCCAGTAGTTTATCCTTCGCGAGCAGTGAAGCTACCGTCTTCGCCACTGTCGACTTCCCGGATCCTGCGGAGCCGCTTAGTATGACCAGCCGCAGGGACGGGTCGGGAAGGCGGGTCAGCTGCTTGATGATGGTGGCGAGAATTTCGACACGGGTGCCTTCCATGCACTGTTCCGCTGTGTACTCCGCGTTGTAGTGGGCCACCACGTATTTCAGCTTGTCGAAAACGTTCGCTTCGACGGCGGCATCAACTTTCCGGTCAACCGACCCTACTCGTTCATCGAGAACGTGGACTGGGGGCGCCAACAAGTTAGTGGGTCACTGGTATAATAAAGCAATGGCATACCCCCCGATTGGATGTCCCCAACGACCTTCTCAATAGACACATTTCCGAAGAACTAGATTACAGGTCAGTGGATGGAACCAGGGTCGGAAAGCGACATACCGCTCGATAATGCAGGACGCAACTGAATCCTTAATCGCCGAGATCTTCTCCTGATACTTTGCACCTTTGAGAAACCTGTGGGCCCAATTCTTTTCACCGAGTGATCGGCAATCAATAGCGAGAGCCGCAAATTTGCTATGGAGCAGGCCAACCTTTCCTAGGAAGTATGCACTTAAGCTCTGTATAGCCAACTCTCGAGTACATATGCCGGTTGCTGAGTGAGTAGTCCCAAAACGATACCTCCACGTGCTTTCAAACTCCGCTGCGGCAATTTGCTGCCGCCGGCTTTGATCCCGGCTGATTCCCCGGCTTTCCCAAAACCCATTCTTTCACGATCGACCAGCCTGTCTATCGACGGAATTGGTTTCGATAGACAGGCTGGTTCGAGCCTATCGGACACAAATCGGACTGCTTTGATACCCCGGCATTCAGTCGTTCTTTCCTCTCGCACCTCGCTTACACCGAATTTAGTTCAAGTTTTGTGTGGACGGAGTTGAATTTTTTATATCGGGAACTTGACTTTATTTTGCGGGGGTTCGAGTTTATCTTGCGCGGAACATTATTCCGCCCGCATCACAAACTGCCCCATGGAACTGTCTGTTTTTAGCGCGGGAGGCTCAGAATAGCCACTTTTTTTGGCGGTAACATCAAAACTTTTGCGCGGGTATATACAGTGGTGGTAAAATAAATGCCGAATTGTAATTTGCATAATTCCATCAGTTTCTCTCTGAATTGGCCCAAACGACTTGGTATACACAAATTAGAGATGAAATCGAGACCAACCATGTAGTTGTCAATTTTCTTTATGGGGTAATCTGCCAGAACAGCTTAATTTTTGGGCAGCGGAGAAAAATCACTTTTGGGGATTACCTTATATGGAAATTTGATCTACGTGACATGAAAGGGCTTGAAAAATAGTGCATATTAATGTCTTGAACCAAAGGAATCCACGTTGTGGTTGTTGAGATACAGGGCGAGCAAGTTGCACATTTTGACTCAAAAGTGAAGAAATCGCAAGAAATTCACTCAAAGACACAACTTTGTCTGCCCTATATCTCAGCAACCACAACGTGGATTCCTTTGGTTCAAGACATGAATGTGCACTATTTTTCAAGCCCTTTCATGTCACGTATATAAAATTTCCATATAAGGTAATCCCAAAAAGTGATTTTCTCTGCTGTCCAGAAATTAAGCTGTTCTGGCAGATTACCCCATATGGAAAATGGACAACTACATGGTTGGTCTCGATTTCATCTCTAATTTGCGTACACCAAGTCGTTTGGACCAATTCGGAGGGAAACTGATGGAATTATGCAAATTACAATTCGGCATTTATTTAGAGCACCACTGTATATATATACGGGTTCAGCAGGGATAAGGGAACAAGTGAACAATTGAGGTGACGGGTGACACCCAGTGAACCTTTAGTCGAAACGAAACAGTAATCGTGAAATGGACAGTCTATGATACACTTTTCACCTCATTCGCTAACTAGTAATGATTACAAGCGCTCGGGGGACCGCGGGGCGGTCCCCCTCCCCCCCATGAAGTCTCGTTTTGATGGCTGCAGATCTCATTTTGATGGCTTACGGTTTCACTTTGATGGGTGGTTATCTCACTTTCACCCGCTGGAATTCAAGTTTGGTGCGGCAAAAAAGATAGTTCCGTTCTTACACAGATGGTTTGAGAGAACACGAAGAATATGACCCTGATCGCCATAATTCTTACTCGTGATCATCGTGATTCAGCATGATCACGACCGAAAACAAGACTTCTGGCACCCAAACAAATCAAAAATGGCCCATCCGAAACCCGTTTATTTTTGTCCAAAGAGGACACCCATACCTTGCCCTCCACCAATTCTCACTGCAGGTACAGGCTCATCGACTGTCTTATGCCGGTGTGTACTTCTCTTGTGCATGATATTGCACGCCGTTTACGGCTATTTCGTGTCCTCTTTGAGGCAGGCTTCGGCCTTGAATCCTAAGCCTATGTGGCCAGCCTCATCCCTCTCTGGGGAGTGTTTATTCTATGATGTCGATACAGCCGGCCATCGCAAATCCATCAATACGACTGCCTCCCGTACGATGCTTCGGACTTTTCGCCGGTCATGGGAGGTGGGATTCGAAGTCGGTTTTCGGGTCAGACTCTGAATGGTTTCGTGCGTAACTCGAATGGGATTACTGATTGGTTACACGGAGAGTTCACCTTTGAGTTTCAAAGCAGCGTTAACGAAGTCGGTGCGATACTCGAGCGACAGGATACTTGCCTTGCTTCTGATATCCCCATCAAGCTTATGGCCTATCGACTCACTAAGGAAGAGCTTTTACGAATATCCAGACTGCACGGTATGCGCATGCCTAGCAGATCTTCAGTGGCGGATGTTAAATCTGCTTTCGAGAATCATCATTGCTCCTACTGTGCAGAATATCTTTCCTTGTTTGCGCGAGTTGCTACTGCGTCGCCATCCAAGACCCGTGAACCAGAAGTATCGCGTAAGGGCACCAAAAAGTAACCGCGCGATCCATAGCTCACACCTTTACAGCTCGTCGTACTGCCAGAGACGCAGTTCTGCGGCTAAAGATGAAACGCTACAAAGACACCGGTCGCTTGAAATACACCAAGTTCCCTCCGAAACCCCTGAGTGAGCGGGAGAAGCGACTTATCATTTCAAAGCACTGCAAACGAGTGAGTCCCACAAACTTTGTAGAGCACGGATGTGCGGTCTGTGGACGTCTGACACCGCGAAAGGAAACCTCTCCGTTGTCGCTTTTCAAGGGAGATCTCGACCTACTAGTAGCATCGAGGGGTGACGAGAAAAGAGAGGTTCAGCATCAACGATCCGGTGCAAGAAGTTGAAGGTCCCGTGTTGCTTCCGGATGCACTCGCATATGCGTAAACTGTGAAACAGAGATGTGCAATAACATCGTGCCCAAATTTGCACTGGCTAGACACAATTGGGTCGGGAATGTTCCAGCACAGCTTATAGGACTGAATTACGCGCTGAGCAGATTCTGATTGCGCGTGTTCGCCACAATAGATGCGTGGTTAGAGTTAATTCAGGAAGAGTGAGAATGAGTGCCAATGCAATAATGTTCTCGCAGCCCATCCTCAAGGTGTATCATCGACTTCCACCCAGCAGAGAGGAGCTGAACGAAGTCTTGGCCTTTGTGTTCACAGGATATGCGCATCCCACTCCTGAGGAATTTGAAAGGACCCCGATGCTTGTTAGAAGGCAGAATGTTCTCGAAGCGTTGGAATGGCTGAAGTTGAACCATGAAGGGTATTGGGATCTTGAAATTTCGATGGACAATCTTATGTCGTACCCGGACAGAGGTATACCTGTTGTTGTGGACTACCGCAGATCTAAAGGCGACACAACGGATTCCGTTCCTGTTGGTAGTACTGCTGTCAACGAGATACCCAAAGAGCGAGGCACGAAGTCGGGGAAATGTACGTTTGCAGTTCATGGTCTCACCAGCGAGGAATATGCCACAGCTTCCATGGAGACTATCAAACATGTGGCATTGCAGCATTTGACTAGAGGCGGAACGAATGCTGGGTATGTATAGGGCAATCAGAAAAACCCGTGAGTATGTATGATGATGTAGGAAGCTATCCTGGTGAAGAAGAAGGAAATTCCCTACAGGTGGTTCGATGTGGGGATAAAAGTGGGAAGAGAAAATTGGGAGTGTAGGATGAGAAAGCAAGGTAATCTCAAGGGGGGATGAGTAGCTATACGTATAATAGATAATACGTAGTAAACTGATTTCGTCCGAACAAGGTAACGGTAGGGGTCCGAGATTTCGTAGGCAAAATCTGGATGATGGGGCAGTAAGTAACAGAGGAAGGTACAGAACGTAAGCGTTCTGGACCTAGTCTGAGGTACGGCGTAATCTCTTTGAGTTAATTCGGAGATCGCCGGGTTCTCTGCGCGAAGCACGAGACAGAAGTCAGCGCAGAGCACGACCGAAATAGCAAGTGACAGCTGGAGCGAATCCAGCCGAAAAGGGTCCAGAAGAGAGCCTGTGGACAGGTAGGAGCACTAGAGATCAAGAACGAGATGATAGAGCGATGGATTGACGCGTCTTGAAGCAGTCCCGAGCACCCGACGTGGTGGTAAGAGGCAAGCAAGAAGGTGAGGTAATTGATCCGTAAATAATGTACATAATGTTTGACACCCGACGCGCCCGTACTCAAAGGCCGTCGGGGCTGCATTAACTAATAAAATAATAGTATCTAGCCCATGTCAAGGCAATAAACAGGTTCCCTCCCGACCAGTTCTTCCGTCCACCCAGGGGATGCGAATGGTCGCAATGGCTCAGTCCAAAAATAAGCACAAGAAGCGAGGGGACCGCCCGCCAACGGTCCCAGTGCCGGCCCGCAACGGCACTCTTCAAGGCTGGACCTACGACCCCTGGATCTTCGAATTAACTGTTCGTTCGGTCACCTGGTAGAGAAAGGTATGTAAAGTACGCATGTAACTTCTAATAAAAATTTCCCTGGTTACCATTCTAAATCGGCGACGCCCGGGAACGTCACCGGGGATGTTGAATGAGAAAGGGGGATGGTAGTTGCCCGACAATCATTCGGGGCTTGCCTTGATCTTGCGGAAATAAAACCCCGCTCGCGATCGCGAGGGTAAATCACGAAACGGGGGTATTCGGACTCGAAGTCCGAATAGCGCAGTGCAAGCGCGCGCCGTCCGAATAGTAAAGTTTCTATAAAATATACTGCAAAGAATGTTCGTCAGTAAACGGGAAAATAAGGGGATAGATAAAAAGAGAATGGATGAACTAAAAGTCGGCTGGTATATATGCTAGTTCCAAGAAAAAGTCGAAAACAGCGAGGCTGTTGATGTAGAGGTCTGGATGTCCCAACAACGCGTTTCCACGCTTCGGCCATCCGCCCCCTCCACAGTGCGGGGGGTTTAGATGACGACCTCGGCATCGTCTATAGACAGGAGGCAGGATGGTAGAAGCTGGGTCGCGCCTATTCGCTGAACCGATCTGGATCAGGGAACGCGAACGAAGTAAGATGAGGATTGTCGAGGGGTGTATGTGAGGATGCCTGGACATTCTCGATTCCTAGGATGACGAGGGAAGAGGCCGAGGGGACGATGGACACCGCTCCAATCACGCTTTTCAGCGTTTGCCGATCCGGGCGATAGTAGAACAATTTCAGCCGGTGCACGGTAACTGTTCCGCGGATGACCACGCCGTTGAGTTCTCGCAACGTGAAGACGTCGTTTGGGTGCTTTTCGTGGACGATGTATGGCCCCGACCAACGCATCTCTTCCTTCTGGCCGTGCTGAGTCTCCAGATGCGTTTCGTGGCGCCACACCCACATGCCCGGCTCGAAGTCTTTGAACGAATGGTAACGCATCTTCTTGTTCATGTTCTCGATCGAGCGCAAACGGGAACGGCGTAGATCCTCTAACGCTGGTGTAAGTAGCTCGTCCCGGCGAAGGATTTGCTGAGCGCGTAACGTGATGAGATCGGCGTACGACTTGACGTCGTGCCAGTCCAACGTCTGCCAGGTGTGGTCGTAAATGTCGAACGCGAAGACCGGATGAACGCCATATAGCAGGAAGTACGGGGAGTAGCCGTGCGCTCGATGCGCCGTGACTCGCATCGCGAAGAGCACCGCTGGTATGTACTCTGGCCATCGACCCGGATGCCGTGCTGAAACCCGTACCAGACTCTCCTCGAAGTCCTTGTGCGACCGTTCAACCGGACCATTGCTGTGTGGATGGTAAGCAGACGAAACGATGACCGTAACGTTGAATTTCTCGAGCAGGATGCGAACCACGCTCTTGAATTCCGGTCCTCCGTCTACCGTTATAAACGGAATACAGCTGAATCGACAAATCAGTTCGTTGTAAATGAACTTGGCCCAAGTATCTGCGTTGTTATGAATCGCCGGCTTCGCCTCCTGGTGACAAGAAGCGACGTCGACGGCGTGCATGATGTACTTGAACCCCCCAACGCCGACCTTCGACATCTCGATCGTGTCAAGATGGAAATGGCGAAGGATCGTCGAAACCCATGAAGGCGAATAGGGGATAAGTGGCTTGGTCTTCGAGCGCATCTGACAGACAAGGCACGATCGGATGAACATGGCAATGTCGTCGTAGAGGTTCGGCCAGTAATACCGGTCGAAAAGGTAGCGGAACATCGAGTTCCGTCCGGTATGGCCGACCTGGTTATGCGCTTCCGCTAGAATATCTTTGCGCCTGTTCAAGTCAGTAATAACGCGTCGAGGTGGATGCCCCTTGGTCGAATGCATCCACAGATACCCGCTTAGCAGGAAATACCGCTTCGCCCGTTTGACGAATTGGCGTTCCGCTTTAACAGGGCTCCGGGATGATAGGATACGAGACGGGATCCGTCCTGACTTCAGAAAAGTCAGGATTTCAGCCCATTGCTCCAGCGACTCGATCGCCTTCACAGCGTGCGCATGGATAACGCAGGTGGGTATTTCGCTCGACGAATCGAGCTCGTTCACGTATGTGACGAAGGTGCAAAAAATTGTCTCGTCCCCCAGCAAGACGTATTCGCTACGCTCGCTGGGGACCTTCCGAACTCTAGAGTCCAGAAACGAGAGCCCGTCGTCTGGGATCAGACGTAAGAGGGATTGGGAAAATAGGGGTGCAAGAGGGGGTATACGTGTGCGATAAGAGGGAATTGAATACGACGAGATTGAGAACGAATAGGAGGATGTGTCCATTGTAACGTAGCTGGTGGGAGATATATGGAAGCGGAGATGGATATCGTGAATAGACCAGAGAAACGATTTAACCAGAGATGAGGAAAGCAAGAAACGAGACGAGAAATCTACAGTATCGAGAACCGAGGTATAGTGGGAAGTGTTTCGGATGAGGGATGCGTGTCCAAGAAATTTAGATAGGTACTCTTCAGCGTCCGACTCGTCTGAGTCCTCGTCCGTTCGCTGCCTACGCGAAAGACCATCAGCTGGGTGGTCCTTGCCAGGTACGTGCTGGACTTCGAAATCGAAAAGATTGATATAGCTGATCCATCGAGTCATAGGCGCGTTCGGGAGGTCCGGCGTTTGAATCATTTTCGCGAGGAATTTCGCGTCGGTCTCGAGGCGAAAGAAAATACCCCAGATCCGATGGCGAAGGTCTTTGAACGCCCTAAATACGCCGTATAGCTCGACCTTTGGTTGGGAATAACGAGATTCGACGTCGTTGAAAGTGCAAGACCCGAATATGGCCGGCTTCTTCTGGATTGACTTCGCGACGAGGATCTGGAAGACGACCCAGCCGGATCCGTGAATAGAGGAGTCTACCGAGGCGACAACCAGTCCGTGATCGGTGTCCCGAGGCTTCGGATGAGCGAGACGCGCCAGATCGTAGTCGACAGTTACCAGCACCGGTGCCGAGGAGATCGCCCGTTTGAGCTTCTCCTGCGCCTCCCGTGCGTCCGAACCGAAGAAGAACTCCGCGTCCGTTTTGTGTAGTAGGATCGTGAGAGGTTTGGCGATCGTGGAAAAATGAGGAATCCACTTGCGTCCCACACCGGCCGTTCCAAGAAACTGGCGTACTTCGGAGGTGTTCCGAAGCGGTCCCCACTTCATGACCTTCGCCACAATACCATGTGCCAGATGCCATCCCTCGTGGGAGACTATCGAGCCCACAATCTTGAGACGCGGCGTGATTGGGACCAACTTCTTCCCCGAAGCCGTAATGCCTGCTGTCTCCAGACGTAGGAGAAATCGGTCAAGACTTGAGCGTACTCGAATACGAATCTACGAATCCCTGAATTTTCAGGAATTCGCTCGCCGTTATAGTCTGTACGAGGACCCTTCATAGCGCCGTCGTCCATGAAGACGTTCGCATGTTTCGGGATCTCCGGCTCGATGACGTGAGTAGTGCACCGCTGGAATTCCGGCACCGCGTTCGAGTAGCCTTGTGGAAGACAGGTCTGTTGAAGCGCGCCAACGAGGGAATGTGCTCCAGTTAATGGTCTTGAAACCACTGCTAAAATTCGACCGTCGAAACCTGCAAAAAGATCAGCGCAACCGTAGCAAATATACCCCGCGAAGCTCTCTGCGAAATCATCAACGCGCGGAGGCAGGGACGAGTCCCGTATCACATATTGATTGAGGGACCCCAAATTCGTCACCAGACGAAGTCCACCGCCGCCAGCCTTCTCCACTGCAAAGATTGAGCAGCGGTAGCTTGCAGTGCAAGGTTCGAATTTCCCTGCGGCGATTTGCTGCTCCAACAAACGCCGTACCTCAGCCTCAATGGCCAGAGGTATTCGAATGGGGGGATCTTGCCATGGCGTATGCTCGATAATGGGGATTTCGTAGTCGGGGAAGTACTCGCGCGAGAAGAACCCGCGTTCCAAGTCGGTGAACGCGATTGCCTTTTGTCGACGCCATAGGATGTGGGCGAAGAGATCCATCTCCGCGGGCAGCAGGTAGCCAGCCGGAATTGCAGAGAGGATGATATCTAGTCGCTCGCGAGTTAGACGTTCCGTGGGTACAAAATCCGCCAGTCGTGGGGGATGCACCGGAAGTGGCTCAGGCGTAGGGATGATGACAGGTTTGAATACCTGCGCGCTGGGGTTCGGCATATACGTTGGTACCGGGCGCACCTTGCGATGCACCGGTTTGTATCGCCTGCGCACGGGGAATGAAAACGCCTGTGGAAAAGAAACCGTTAAGTTCGAAGAAGAGTGGGTATCTACGATAGAGTCATGTAGGAAGGCGCGTCGCGTCCATGGTGTATCTACTGGATCAAAAACATGAGATACCGCTGCTACTTGATAAAGAATATTGTCAAACGAAGAAGGAGGATATGCGGACAAAAACGAAGTATGTTCTGCGAATTCGGGGTTACCGAGTAGTGCCCTCAAGAGATCGGCCCACTACTCCGCAAGATACGCCTCTTTCGGGAGGGCCAAGCGCATCGCCTATTGAAAATCCTCGTCGTAGTCGTCGCCGTAGTCGTAATCGGCGGCCGTCACTTCGGGGGTGTTGTTGAAATCGGCCTGGTTACGTTCGTTGCCCGGACGCAGGAGTCGGACCGTGATCGTGGGGCGATGAGTGCGATCTCCGTCTTTCCAGAGCAGCAGATCCATCGAGCCCTCGCGCGCGAAGTCGATGCGACCTGCAAACCATTGGATCCAAGGCTGGCCGAGTATAATCTCCTGGCGCCCGGGGCTGTTACGAGAGATGAGAAGATGGTGCTTGAAGTTGTGCCCGCCGATGTCCATGTCCACGTTTCGACAAAGTCCCATCAGACGATCCGCGCCGCCGTGGACGCCAGTGAGCGACCAACGTGTGCCATCGATATCGACAGGAAGACCAACGGAGTTGACCAAAGCGTTCGAAATTAGGTTAAGTTCCGATCCCGTGTCGACTAGGGCTCGAACTTCGTAGCCTTTGATTTTTACCGTCACCAAGCCCGTAGCGAATGCCAAGAAACGAGACGCCAGATGTGGTACGGCGTGAAGACTCGTAAAATGGTCCTGTAACGCGTTCTCCTCGTCCTGGTTGCCGAGATGAAGTACCAGCTTGGGTTGGAATCCACCTGTTTCGATCGTACCCTTCGCTGCCGCAGACGCAACTTCGGGCGAGAAGATCTCGTATTCCCCGACGTTGGTCACGTACTCGCGTCGACGGTGAGTGTCCTCCTGGAGTCGCTTCTGCAAGGACTGGGAAATCGCGAAAATCTCCCGGACCGAGAGCGTAGCCTGGGCGTCCATGGTCTTGTCGTAAACGCTGCCGATATTAACACTTTCTTGGAGATTGGAGGTGAAACGCCACTGCTTCCTCGCCGCGTCGGTCATTTCCGCATCCTCTTTATTTTTCGGCCGTTCTCCTGATTTCTGCTGCTTTTCACGTTGGCGCCAGCCTTCTTCCGTGTTTAACGGATGCATCGGCGGAACAGGAATCGATGGGGGAGGCTTCATATGAGGAGGAGGATCACGACGTTGCTCGTTCGAAGGTCCAGCCGCTGGCGGCTGCGGGGGGTTTTGATTTTGCGTCAGAGGTTTCGATGCAGTCTCCTTCCCCTTAGCTTGGTTGGGTCTAGCATAGGGGTCGTGCCGCGTACTCGTATCACGTCCACTGCGAAGCGCAGGGTCTGTGTAGTACATGTTCTCGTCATCCGCAGATACCGCCAGGACGCTGTCCTTCGAAGATGGACAACACATGCTGGACGACAATTGCATGGGAATGTTTTCATGAATTGCTCCATCCACAGAGTGTCCTTCGAGGATGGACAGTGCATGCCGGACGACAGTTGCGTGGGAATATTTTTGTGAATTGCTCCATACACAGAGTGTCCTTCAAAGATGGACAGTGCATGCCGGACGACAGCGTGGGAAAATTCTGTCTAATTCCTCCATACACAGAGTGTCCTTCACGGACAGACAGCATATGCCGGACGACAGTTGCGTGGGAATATTTTTGTGAATTGCTCCATACACAGAGTGTACTTCAAAGATGGACAGTGCATGCCGGACGACAGTTACATGGGAATATTTTCGTGAATTACTCCATACACAGAGTGTCCTGCAGCTGCCGTGCCGTCGCGGAGGGCACACCGCTGGCAGGAACAGTCATGTAGGACCTCGACATCCACTATATCTTCTCCGCGTATTGTGGCCGCCAGTGCAGCGTCCACGCGCGGGTCCCGCGGGAGGGGCAGTGTCAACCCGATATCTGCCGGGAATTCAGTCACGATCGTGATTTTCGCAGGACCCAAAGTGGTGGTGGGGTGCCTGTACTGAGCTTCCAGAATATCCACTGCTTGGTTGCCTTTGCGGGCTCCCCCTCCAGCGTCCCCAAGGCGCATGTAGACGCCGATGGTAACCTGATTATCATAATCGAGAGGGATGTCGCAATGGTTGTCGCACGGCTCGGTATCGAGAGGCCTGAGGTTTTCAATGCTTGTGTGTATACTACTCTGAACTCTAAACTCCGACAAGTCATTGGGTGTCCGGTACTGTGATAGCCACTCGCCCGGCTTGATTAGCCCGTATTCTTGCGCTTGGCCAACGCAACCAAAGTCAAAGTTCAAGTTTATGTACGCCCTGCGTGGGAGTGTTCCGAGCCTAATGTACACCGCTTCGCTGAGAAATAACATCGACTAAATAAGCAATTGGAAACCAGACATCTTCAGACCAACATTGCAATCCAATGTGCAGATCCAGTAGAACTACTTGTCTTTTTGGAAAGTTCAAGTGATCTGGTCCGGGATTTTTGTAAAGATATGGGTGAACAGTACATATATTTCCAACGAACAAGCTACAATGTATTCCAAGTCCACCCCTTGATCATCCGACAAGTCCAATCAACACTACTTCATTACTCGGCCTCTTTTATCTAGTGTGTGAAAGTTTTATCCAAGGAGATATAAAAGATGCTCTTCTTGGATTTTTGAATCCAACCACCTTTATCAAAAGCTATGGAATGGCGCATTTTTCCACAGTCGTGTGCAAATTGATTAGCCATTCAAATGGAAATTTCACTGGCCTTTTTGGCAGATAATAAGTTGAACAGAATTCATCGTAACTCAATTCCAGCTCTGAGCAGGCAAGGTCCATGTCAACAGAGTTGGCACTTTCTAGTTTCACAATGCCAGTCAGTCCGTTCCCCATGCCATCTCTTCCTGACTTCAGCAAATAATGAACTGTACTCCCAGTCTACCCCAGACTTGAATGGTGCAGACAATTTTTTTCTGAATCAATCAATTCAATCAACCTTTGTAATTAGATACAGTTGCATTGTAATAAATAAATAGTAGTTACTAAACCCAGTGCAGAGGGATCGCATAAATTGTAAGGGCCATCAAGTTCTATGTGTACACGCGCCGCGGTGTCGACCCGCTCGGTGCGTCACTCGTCGCGCAGCCGCGGCCCCTGTTCGCAAAGCTGTCCCTGTTGCGTGGGCACTCCGATGACCTGGACACATGTGCGTGGGCGCTCATTGGGTTAGCCTTCGCTGACGATCCAGAGCACAGATCTCTGGGGAATTTCTGGTATTGCGGGCTTTGCAGAATCGCGGATGGTGGACCTTGAGGTGGACAACCCTCCTAAGGAGTTCGACAACTATGACTACATGTCGGACAGCGATCTAGATAGCGACGATGAAGACGACTCGGTTGCGACTCCTGCCAGGAGTCGAATGCACTCTCCGGAATTTGCTCCGTCATGCAGGCCAACCCCCGACAGCCATGCGACTCCTGCCAGGAGCCCGCTTCGAACACCCCCTCCGGAATTTTTGGTTCCGCTGCCACTCAGTCGGCCTAGCACTCCGGCGGGAGTTCGTCCTGCTGGGCGCCGAATGGGGCACATGGTCGTCGTGAAAGGACATGCATTCAAAACGTGATCCCTTCTCTTTTTCCCCCTGCTATTTGAAAACCTTGACAGTAAAACTTAGGTGGCACGCTCTTTTGGTCTACTACCTCTACACCAAGAAGATCGAATTCCAAACGTGCAAGTCTTTTGGTCCGCCAGAAAACAGTCTCTCAAAAACGCCGAGATGCTCTGCAAAGTCTATGTACAAGCTCGCCGATAGTTGGGTACAAAATGGCAGTATGGAGCATGTGATTCAAAATGGCATTCGGTGCCATGGGGTTCAAAATGCGAATTAAACCATTCAATAGTGAAGCACTGTTTTGCCTCGCTAAATCGTTTTTTGTGAGATGGATGGCCTATTCCACCGAGGCCATAAGGAAAGAGCTATGGGAACATCTCTGGATACAACTGAACATTCTTCCAGGTCGGCTCCGGATCCCCAAGGCGAAAGAACCCATTGGGTTCGAGCTTTCTGCCTTGCTTCTGCCCAGAAATAATGATCCCCTCGAAAAGCCTTGAGCCACAGACCAACCCTCATCGTGTCTGGACGGTGACGACGGAGAGTCTGCTCCGGGTAAGTTATGTATGTAGGCAGTGCGCAGGCAAACCTAGTGGAGGAATGGCCCGGAGTCGATTCCGGTATTGCGCACGGACTGGTCTCAGGAGAGAATGTTGTGCCAAAAACAGAGGCAGAAACGACCTGTTTCGATGTTTTGAAAGACTTGCGGATCAAAAATAAATTTCACTCCGAAACTTCAGACTTCAGATGAGCGTGGTGGGAGTCGCGCGCCGAAGAAAAGGTCGGATTTTGGGTTGACACAGGCATGCGGGGTGAAAAATAGGTATCGATATGCACTCGATGGTTCAGGCCAAAACCTGTCGCAGGCGATTGTCTTAATACAGCGCCAGAGCACTACCACATTTAGAGCTCTGCGTGTCAGCTTACTGACAAATAACTTGTGACTTTTTTGAGCTTGTTTGAACTTTTCTGCGTGTCGGCCAGCTGACAAGCACACAAGTCGGAACTTGAAAGAAAAAGGTCACCAAATTGCCCTGAAAAGACTGGGGCCACCCTTAATAATATATATATATATTGGAAATTTGAGCTTGTCGGAAATCGGGACAAACTTATTTACTTGTGACTTATCGGCTTGTTGGGCTTGTAAAAGCCAAAACTGTTACCCTCTTTTTACCCTCTTTATAAAATTACGCCTGTCTGTCTGAAGCTTTTTGAAACTCCGCTTTTGGCAAATCAGCTCCAGTTCATTGGAATATCAGCTTTAAACTTTGGGAATGGCGCTAATCCGGGCGCTCATTACTTAACCGAAGTGGTGGGCCGCTTTGCGGCCCGCCGCGCTCTTGTCAAGTATTCAAATAAGCTAAGAGGAAAGTAAGTTTCAGGTAAATGGGATGTGAAGCTAAATCTCACCTCAGTCGTATTCGGGTCCTGAACCTTGGACCGGACCGAAAATTTCTTGTTTGGAATGTTTTCAGAGAATTGGGGGTAGCTCAACCAGTTCTTCACCGAATTGAATGCAATGTAGGTAGATATATCGGGATAATTCATGCGCAATGACCACCACACCCCCGTTACCTCCATCCGCACCATGCCGCGCCCAAACATCAACGACAGGACCTTCCGCTGCCCCGTGTCTACCTGTCGCCAGGTCCTTCATCTCAGGAAATGACATTCGGGACCAGAAAGAGAGCGCCATTTCATCGCTGTGAGTACATGCAAAGTTTGATGGCTCGGCTCGGATCAAAGCCCGTTTCTGTGAGTGTCCCGTATTTTCTGTTGGAGGATTAATGTCTCTGACTTAAATTCTTTCTTTCTATTACAGTTCACAGTGGCTAGCCCATGTTTGCATAGTGTTCCGTTGGTTCATGTATCTGTAGTTTATAATATACATTCTTTCTCATTGTACACATTGCAAACTGAGTGGCTGGATGATTTTCAATTTGCTCCAATATGAATATATTAACTGTCCTCTGGTGCATGATAGAGCTTCTATACTGTGGATAGCTCTGGTAGCTCGTTGCTATTGATAGCTACCAAGAGCTACCAGGAGCTACCAACCGGCGTATGGCAGCTACGGGCAGCTACCAGAGTTTGGCGTGCGGCTATCAAGAGCTACCAAAAGGGGGACTTGGCGATGGGGCTACACAAACTATTTCGGCTACCAGGCACTACATAGACTTGTCCTTTTTTCCTGATGAGTTTGCGAAGTTTGTTTTCCTTACTCTCAACCTCTTTGAAGAGACGCCCCGCCATTTCCCTGTGGCATTCCGGATTCATTAGTAGCACACATTTCTTACCCGTCTGCCCAGTCATGTTGTGAGATGACTTTATGCCTCGTAGGTGTACTGGCTCCCGTATCAACTTGACTGTAGATGACTGTAGCGTACATTTAAGACGCGGTGTACGTAGGAACAGTGCCTGCTTGTACGAGCACTTATCAGAATGATGACCAAGTCGACGATGCAACAGGTCTAGATCAAGAGGCAAAGTTCCAACTGCAGACAAGGCTGAATCAGAATCAGGAGCGTCTTCCCTCACAAATGCTTGGTTCCTCTCATCAATGTCCGCTTCAAATAGGAGCTCTCCATCTCGACTGAAGGAGATTGTAGATCCCTCCATGAGAACAGAATAGCCATGAATGCGAGACAAATATGTAGTTGAGATGAGATTGTGAGATAAACGTGGAACATATAAGACATTTGTAAGGAGAATACGCCTACAGCTACTACGTCCGTGTATACGTGGCCGAAGCAAGATATCCCCCCTCAACTCGGAGTGAACTATAACTCCATTTGCGACTTGGATTGGAACTCTGTACGGATGGGCGTGCAACAAACACTTCCGGTTGGGAGTCATGTGCGAAATGCACCCTGAGTCTGAGTTCCATCGTTCGTCAGCAAGAGGTGAGGTAAAGGAAGCGAGAAGACTTGCATTCGGGGCAACGTAGGCCACGATATACACATCCCATGACCCACTACGCACTGCGCCATTCGACTTTCGAAATCTTCCGCAGTTGAGCACTGTACCCACCTATTCTCCCACCAGCCAGTTTTCCAACCAGGTACTATACCGATTGTAGCTATGTAACATTTATCACCTTGTTCGGCCCTTGTGCTATGTCTGCGGGTGGCCGTATTTTTTCAAGTTTTTCAAGTGAGAATAGGAAGGAGAGAACGGGGAAAAAGGGAGGCAACTCATAGGAATATCTGTATCTATCTACCTGTATTTTTCCAACTAAACCCAATGTCAAACGTGCGAGAACGCGTATGTTCGCAGACATAACCATTAGCATCAGACTCTCGACCATCCGGTTCGATCATAACTATCAGATCCTTGCGTTGTGCCCGCAGATGCAGATTGTCGTACAACCAGACGAAGTCGGTTTTCAGAATCATTGGATGCCAATATGTAGTTTTTTTGCACCACCCCCTCCACCGGTTCTGGAGGGAGAATATTTTAGTGTCACATGTGCGTTATGTCCCAAATAGCCAACGCACATTGCGTGTGGAAACCAAGAGCATATTATCAACCAAAAAATTAACCTGTCCAGTGGAAACAGGCACTGAATAAATAATGATGATACGATTCCGCACCAACGTCTCTGATAGACTTTTTCGGTGTGAAGAACCTTCCAGTCGTGTGTGAGAATCAAATGACAGATCATATGCTTGCGCAATCGCTTTAGGGTATACTTCAGTGTACCTATCGTCGAGCGGAAGTAGGCAGGTATAAGATGCAGCTGCGTGTTCAACAGGACGCCCGCCAAGATGATGCGTCCTCGGGGCATAGGTGAAAAAGGCTCTTGGAGAGTCGTTGACTGGGGGGAGTGACGCATACAGTTGGAAAGACATACAAAGTGCCACTCGAGCACGCCTAGTTTGAGGGGGATTGGACAAGAATTGAGTCGGGAAAGAGCCGTGCAAGATGGTGACTGAAACGCGCTAGAGCCGAATTAGGTCAAAAACAAAACCATGGAACTAGGAATCAAGACCACCTACGATGGAAAGCGGGTCCAAAATGCTTTCGAACGCGCCTACTGGCAGGAAATTTGGACAAGAATTGAGCCTACAGCGAGCGTGGCAAGAGAGGGACTTTTGAAGTTTCTCTTATTTACAAAATGTTCGGAGTCCAGTTCTCATGTTCCCCGGTGTACATGCGCCATCACACATTTTGTGGTCTTTTACTCGCTGGATAAAATGTTAATATTGTCAATAGCAATACAGCCCTCACAAAAAAAAAATGGGGTTAAAAACGGTCTATTCCCATCATCTTGGGAGTTAACTCACCAAGAATTGCATTTGTGAAGAATTTATGGTCTCTATGGCTCAGATTTGCCTGTTATAATGTCTACTGTTTGGTTTAATAGCATAACGATCCTTCCCCTGCACGATAAACAGTCCCTGTACTGCACCTTCTCCACAAACTGTAATGTACAATAAAATAAAGGCTGGGGGGAGAATTTGCTGAAAATAGGGATTTGAGGAGGCCAAGGTGTTTTATTAGTATGTTAAAGCATCCATAAATTTTTCTAGGTACGCAGGTATATGTATGGGGGTATAACTGTGCAGCCTGGTTGAACCACCAGAAGGTCACAAACGCGTGACAGATGTCACGTTTCAGAGAATGTTGCTTCATGCGGGGCCCGTTGAGGTTATTTGGATATTAAAACTATGTATAACGGATCCTACAATATTAATTGACCTGTCAGGCCAAAGATCCAAATTATATGAATCTTTTTCCATGTGGTTTCCATTATTTCCGCCGATCAGACTTAAAGCGGTTATAACTTCAGAGGATGTTAACAAATCTTTTGGGGGTTGCAGGCGAATATGGAGTAGAATACTTTCTAAACAACTCTACAGAGAGTTTGCATTGATATGTGCCTTTTCCGTGTCGGGATGCTTTTAGTCGGCGTTGATTCCGGTCCTACTTCATGTATTGGAAGAAAATCGAAGATTTGGCTTTGTAGCTGTATTTCAATGATGATTATAATTCAAATTTCTCACTTGAGTTTGGAAACAGAGTGCACCGATGAAGAGTTATAAACTTTTAAAGATTGGAACTGCGGTCTATCGTGGAGCAAACAAATACAAACATGCCGATCAAATCATGGGCGATGCCCGTTCCCACTCTCTCTGTCTGAAGCCTGTTAAACTCCGCTTTTGGGGGATCAGGCCCGAGGCTTTGGAAGCGCTCGGTCCAGACCCTTGGAAGCGCTCAATAAACGGCGCTTCCTCGGGCTTTTGGCCCCATGATCAATTTTAAGCACGCGCGCGCCTATAAAAGTGTACACAAGGCCAAACTCCCTCGGGGCTTTCGATCATTAAGCGCGTGGGCGCCTATAAAAGTGTACACATTACCAAACTCCGCTTTGCCCGGGGTATCAGCGTTAAACTGCCTCAAGCGCCAAACCGGCCGCTTTGGAGTATTGGCAAATTAGAATTTTGCAGTGTGTGTGTGAGAGTGAAAATAATTGAGGTGCGTGTTTGGCTTTGATCGTGTCTGAGAGTTGGTGCTGATTCAATGCCGTCCTACTATATAGTAGCCTTAGGCGAGAGACCTGCTGATGATACAATCAATTATTTAACGCCTTTCTCTCTATTCCAAGCCTTTTATATATCTGGTTTGGACTCACCTTTCAGCCTCATCCTCCATGCCGCGTTGTCCGGGCTGCCAGACTGAGTGTAGGGGCCAGAAGGGACTGTTCCTCCATCTATCTCTCACAAGCAACGATACCTGCTCTGCCATTTTCAGAGCTGCTGAGAGTCATGTTGGCAACGCTCCACCGACACTAGCGGTCCCAAATCCGGTGCCGGAGCTCGAGCACGAACAACCTCAGGATTATGGCCTCCCAAAGGGACAGACAGTGTTCGCTGGAGATTTTTTCGGGGAAAATTACACTGCTGGAGATTTCCCAGAGGATCTGGATGACGAGTCGGACAACTCTGGCGATGAAAGCGATAATGATCCCCTCGCAGACGATCGAGAAGCGGCCATTCACGCTGATCTCGAGGGTGGTTACGAAGCACCTCGTGTGCCCTTGGCATTTCACGGGGATGGCGACCAGGATGCCCCAATGCCAGCTCTTGACGTCCCTGTGGCTTCTGCTGCGCGCAAGATTGCCGAGGATAAGACCACAAGCCCATTATCGAAAAGTTCCCTGGAGTCTGTGCGGGCCGGCCGATTCCTTGCCCAAAATTCCCGGTGTGGGTTTGGTCTCCCATCGAATCCGCCTTGCCAAAATTTTCCAGGAGGCCGATGGCGACCCGAAGAGGATTACAAAGTACGTAGTTCACAATCCATTATGGGCTTGATTGGCAATGCTATCCAGAGCGTTCCGCCATATCCTGGAGGATGACCAGAAGCTGCACGGGAAGAACGACGTTGTCCTCGATGACACGGCCGTCAATGAATTCCAGCAGGCTGTCAACGACTTTATCGACATCGGGGTCATTGATGTGGCGACCTCCGTCCAAGCCGACGACTCGTAGATGATGTAGCCCGCCATAAATTCCCTGTAGAATGCGAAGCTTATGAGTGATTGTTCCACCATGCATTGAAACAGAGCGTGCATGATCCGATAATTAATTCTATTGTACATGTGTTTGGACAGCTAAATACCACCTCGCCTTTCCAGCTGGCTCCCAGCTTGACCTGGCTCCATGGTGAGGCCATATGATATCTTACCCGACTCCAGTCTGATTGACAGCTGGCCGCCAGTCTACTGCACCATCTGATACACATGTCACCTCCAGCTCTCCGCCAGGTTTCTGCAAATTGGTGGTGTAGCAGGCATGTGGCTACATTAACTTAAGTACATATGCATTGCTCAACACATGTGGGATGGCGGTATGGTTGTGTTTCCAGTAGTTTATCTTGAGTTGAATCCGTCATCCAAATCCATGATAAAAGGGATCCATACTTTCATCCCTGGCCTTGAAAGGGGCTGTGATTAACAACTGTCCCATGTTTCAAGAAGACCCTCATTCCAAATCTTTTTGTAAGGCTTCAAGCAGAACAGGTGATGTGGGTGTTAATGAAGGGAATGGAAGGTCTTACAATCTGGATAGGGATAGGAGGTGGGGATGAGTGAAGCTGAGGGTAAGGAGGGAGCGAAAAGCACGCACTTGCTAGAGACGAGAAGGCGAGAAAAAGTGAGCAAGACAAACATGGGCAATGGGGGAAGAGCACGCACTTCCTAGGGACGAGAAGGCGAGAAAAAGTGAGCAAGACAAACATGGGCGATGGGGAAAAGCACGCACTCGCTAGAGACGAGAAGGCGAGAAAAAGTGAGCAAGACAAACATGGGCGATGGGGGAAAAGCACGCACTCGCTAGAGACGAGAAGGCGAGAAAAAGTGAGCAAGACAAACATGGGCAATGGGGGAAAAGCACGCACTTCCTAGGGACGAGAAGGCGAGAAAAAGTGAGCAAGACAAACATGGGCGATGGGGGAAAAGCACGCACGAACTAGAGACGAGAAGGCGAGAAAAAGTGAGCAAGACAAACATGGGCGATGGAGGAAAAGCACGCACGAACTAGAGACGAGAAGGCGAGAAAAAGTGAGCAAGACAAACATGGGCGATGGAGGAAAAGCACGCACTCCCTAGAGACGAGAAGGCGAGAAAAAGTGAGCAAGACAAACATGGGCGATGGGGGAAAAGCACGCACGAACTAAAGACGAGAAGGCGAGAAAAAGTGAGCAAGACAAACATGGGCGATGGGGGAAAAGCACGCACTTCCTAGAGACGAGAAGGCGAGAAAAAGTGAGCAAGACAAACATGGGCGATGGAGGAAAAGCACGCACTCCCTAGAGACGAGAAGGTGAGCAAAAGTGAGCAAGACAAACATGGGTGATGGGGGAAAAGCACGCACTCCCTAGAGACGAGAAGGCGAGAAAAAGTGAGCAAGACAAACATGGACGATGGGGGAAAAGCACGCACGAGCTAGAGACGAGAAGGCGAGAAAAAGTGAGCAAGACAAACATGGACGATGGGGGAAAAGCACGCACTCCCTAGAGACGAGAAGGCGAGAAAAAGTGAGCAAGACAAACATGGGCTCAGGGGGAAAAGCACGCACTCGCTAGAGGCAAGAAGGCGAGAAAAAGTGAGCAAGACAAACATGGGCGATAGGGGAAAAGCACGCACTTCCTAGAGAGACGAGAAGGCGAGAAAAAGTGAGCAAGACAAACATGGGCGATGGGGGAAAAGCACGCACTCCCTAGAGACGAGAAGGCGAGAAAAAGTGAGCAAGACAAACATGGGCCATGGGGGAAAAGCACGCACTTCCTAGAGACGAGAAGGCGAGAAAAAGTGAGCAAGACAAACATGGGCGATGGAGGAAAAGCACGCACGAGCTAGAGACGAGAAGGCGAGAAAAAGTGAGCAAGACAAACATGGGCGATGGGGGAAAAGCACGCACTCGCTAGAGACGAGAAGGCGAGAAAAAGTGAGCAAGACAAACATGGGCGATGGGGGAAAAGCACGCACTTCCTAGAGACGAGAAGGCGAGAAAAAGTGAGCAAGACAAACATGGGTGATGGGGGAAAAGCACGCACTCGCTAGAGATGAGAAGGTGAGAAAAAGTGAGCAAGACAAACATGGGCGATGGGGGAAAAGCACGCACTTCCTAGAGACGAGAAGGCGAGAAAAAACTGAGCAAGACAAACATGGGCGATGGAGGAAAAGCACGCACGAGCTAGAGACAAGAAGGCGAGAAAAAGTGAGCAAGACAAACATGGGCGATGGAGAAAAAGCACGCGCGAGCTAGAGACGAGAAGGCGAGAAAAAGTGAGCAAGACAAACATGGGCGATGGAGGAAAAGCACGCACGGGCTAGAGACGAGAAGGCGAGAAAAAGTGAGGAAGACAAACATGGGCGATGGGGGAAAAGCACGCACGAACTAGAGACGAGAAGGCGAGAAAAAGTGAGCAAGACAAACATGGGCGATGGAGGAAAAGCACGCACTCGCTAGAGACGGGAAGGCGAGAAAAAGTGAGCAAGACAAACATGGGTGATGGGGGAAAAGCACGCACTCGCTAGAGATGAGAAGGTGAGAAAAAGTGAGCAAGACAACATGGGCGATGGAGGAAAAGCACGCACGAGCTAGAGACGAGAAGGCGAGAAAAAGTGAGCAAGACAAACATGGGTGATGGGGGAAAAGCACGCACTTCCTAGAGACGAGAAGGCGAGAAAAAGTGAGCAAGACAAACATGGGCGATGGGGGAAAAGCACGCACTCGCTAGAGACGAGAAGGCGAGAAAAAGTGAGCAAGACAAACATGGGCTCAGGGGGAAAAGCACGCACTTGCTAGAGACGAGAAGGCGAGAAAAAGTGAGCAAGACAAACATGGGCGATGGGGGAAAAGCACGCACGACCTAGAGACGAGAAGGCGAGAAAAAGTGAGCAAGACAAACATGGGCGATGGAGGAAAAGCACGCACGAGCTAGAGACGAGAAGGCGAGAAAAAGTGAGCAAGACAAACATGGGCGATGGAGGAAAAGCACGCACGGGCTAGAGACGAGAAGGCGAGAAAAAGTGAGCAAGACAAACATGGGCCATGGGGGAAAAGCACGCACTTCCTAGGGACCAATGAAATCTCGATTAGTATACTAGGAGCACCATTACCATTCACGGTTGGCCCACCACGCACTTTTGCTTTTATTAATATGTTTGAAATTCCTTGCATCCTGTTTTTATTGGCATGTTGCTGCAAGATTGTCACTCTTCTCCCTCTCCCCCCCATATTTTGATCTCACCTTCAATAGTCCCCACCCTGCAGCGGCCACATCCACAAAGAGACCAATCAAAGATGTTGTTGCCCAAATGCCGATGACTGCCTCCTCCACTATCTGTTCAAACAAGTTCCACATCCTCTCATCCTCCCATGTCATGCCTCCTTCCACCGCCCTTCGCAAGTGTTTATACCAGTGTTGAACGGAATACTTCACAACAACATCAGACTGGATCCCTCCCTTGACAATGACCTCCAAACAGCTTCTTGCTGTTACAAAGTGCGCCTGGCCCATGAGGATACGGAATTCTGCTGGTGGTGCATGCTCATCCATTATATAATCACGGAAGGATTTGTGCATCTGCGGTGTTGCTTCCTCGAATGATGTAGTTGTGCCTGGAATCAAGACACTGCGCATCTGCTGCAGGAAGTGGCCAACATCGAAATTTTTCTTGGGTTTATCGGCCAGTAACGCAATGATTTGAGAAATGGTCAACGGATTCTGAAGCACGAGGATCGTTCCGATAACGCGCTGAAAGCCACCTAGGCGATTATCACGGCGCTGTTTCCGTACAGCTTGTTCTCGCATGTCTGGCACTTTGTCGAGATCTTCGGAAATATCCTCGAAGGAGATCAAAATAAGCTGGTACAGTCGATTGAGTTGACCAATACCCAGACGGGTGAACTGGTTAAAGACTGTATCTTGACAAGTCTCCCCGTCTTCAGCAATCTGCTGTTCAATCCACTGAAGAGCGGTTGCAGCATAGTGAAAAAGGCCATTTGCTTTTCCAGATAGCTCTGCCAATTGTTCCCTAGTTGGCCAATCAACCCAATCGCTCGGTGTGATTTCCTTCATCCTTGCAATAATGAATTGGTGAACTTCTTTCACCGATGATTCTGCCATTAGGTCAAGCTGTCTAAACACTGCGAGCTCCAGAGTTTTAGACGTGGAGATGTCGGCCCAATGCTCTGGTCGAGAAGTGATGAGGAATCGAACATTATCCGGAAGGTCACAGTCCATTGGCGCGATTGATAACAGGATCTCTAGTACGCTCTTGGCGGCGTCCTGGAGCTCATCCAGCGCATCAATGAGTATGATGACTGCACTACGAGATTCGGAGAGTTTTCGGATCGGAGCTAATAGAAGTTCCTTTACTTGTTTTGTCCTGGAAGGGAAGCCGCCCTTCAACACATCATGAATAATGTCAGCAGCAGCTGGAGAGAATTCGGCAAGCTGCTGTGCAATAGTGGGAATGATCTTTCTTGGATCAATTGTTTCGGGAATGTTACGAGAGATGAAGAACTGAGCTGCGACAGGTGTGTGGTTCTCGCAAAGATTTTCGACAAGAGTTGCAGAGAGAGTGGATTTGCCACTCCCTGCTATGCCTGTGATCCAGAAGATACGCTCATTGGTGCCAGGCTGTGGTGATAGCCACTTCAAGATGTCCGCTTGGAGTTGCAGACGAGTCCCAGGTGCACAAAGACTCTTGCTCTGATCTGTATATTCATGCCTGGTGGCAATATGGTTGGCAAGCTTCTCCTTGATGAATCGGATTTCTTTGAATAGGTTCATCAGCTTCAATTCTGTTTGCAAGCCATAGAAGAGCCTACTAGTTGCATGGGGATCTGTGAGAGTGACATTGCTGTCGCGGATATCGAACTTGGCTCCTTCACCTGTCCCACCATGACCACCATGTACCCCACCCGTGCCTCCATGGCCCCCAGTCCCACCATGAACTGATGACCAATGAATGAGCCATGACTTAGATCTAGATTCATATAATATAATAAATACCAGACACGTTATATGTTGCTCTAACTGGCATAGCGCATCAATCTGAGTGAGCAAGCAAATGTGAGTTAGATATCTAAAGATGACTCACTAGGCGCGGACTGCACAGTATCCGGTGTACCTGGGTCGAATGGTGAGTAGCTGCAGGTATGTGGAAAACAAGACGCACGAGTCTTAGCGGTATTACCTCCTTTGAACAAATCTGCCCCCTTATCGACGCCGCTGGGTGAACTTTTAGGGTTAGATGGAAGGACTAGGTTGAAGCAATCAGCAGTGGCTAGAACACGAACGAAAAGACTCACCGGGTGGCGGCCATTGCCTGTTAAGCCGTGCTGGTGTCGTGCTTCGAGATGGCTGTGGAGATGGCGCCGGAGTGCGTTTCTGAGTGTTCTCGCGCCGTTCGTCCTTGGGCCGGTCGCGCCGGGCGGGCTTTGGCTCCTTTGGCATGGACGTTGTGGAAAGCACTTCGCCACCCTGTTCCCCACCCTGGTCGCCGGAGCCCCCAGTCCCACCATAGACTACTGAGGAATGAATGAGCCATGACTTTGACCTAGGTTCATGTTCTGTGACAAATACCAGGCATGTTATATGTTGCTCCACCTGGCATAGCGAATCATTTGGGGAAGCAAATACGAGGTAGATATCTAAAGATGACTCACCACGCGTGGACTGCACAGTATCCGGTGTATCTGGGTTGAATGGTGAATAGCTGCAGGTGTGTGGAAAACAAGACGCACGAGTCTTAGCGGTATCACCTTTCAACGAATATCCCCCATTATCGACGCCCCTGGGTGCACTTTTAGGATCAGATGGCAAGACTAGGTTGAAGCGATCAGCAGTGGCTAGAACGCGAACGAAAAGACTCACCGGGTGGCGGCCATTGCCTGTTAAGCCGCGCTGGTGTTGTGCTTCGAGATGGCTGCGGAGAGGGTGTCGGACTGAGTTTCTGACTGATTTTGCGGTATCCATCGTTGAGCCAAATGGGCTTTGGTAGCTTTGGGTGGTCAGACATGGACGTTGTGGAAAGCAAGGGGGAAAGGACGTCGCAACGTGGTCGACGCTCAGTTCCAAGTACCGCGTCACTCTGTGGCGCCGACGGCCATCTCAATCGATCCTGACAGGTTCCATATACCTGCCAGGCATCCGCGCGGACAGAGGGTTCTGAATTCGCGCCCCAAAACCCACGCTTCGACCGCGCGGGAGTAATATGACAAAAAAAAACGACGCTAAGGAATGGATTGCCAGGGATTAAAAAAATTGGTCCGCGGGTGCAGCATAAGTCAAGTCTCGCTATCGAGGCCGGGAAGCCTAGGGTCGTCGGTGGCCGATCTTGAGAGTCTCGTCTTGAACCACTGGCAGATCTGAGATCTGGAGATCTCAGCCGATCATCGATCATCATTCAATCGCATCAATCAATTTCATCTCCGAACTCCGTTGATCTCGGAATACCCTAATACGGTTAACACAGGACGTGCGGCGCACGAACGAGCCCAGGACCTCGGGCACCGCTCTTGTTTGGCTGCCGCGCTCCGGCCAAACTCTGCGATGCGACGTGTACACGCCTTGTCACCTCACGCGTTTTTGGTCACTCCTCAGAGGGGAGTACGGCTCGTCGGGCCGCCTTTTGAGAAGTGCCAGCACAACAAATTCTAACAGCAGACCTGTGTAGGACCAGATTGTTCTTGTAGACGCGCTCACAATATTATGCACTATCCCCTGATGTAAACAAAACAAACAGTCGGAATGCTTTTCCAGCGAAGCAAACAGCCCGCCTCGTCGAAAATTAAATTGTAAAATCCTCTAAGTAGGCCCATGGATTGGATGTGAAGGATTTTCTGCTTGTAACAGCCCAAATTGAGAAATCAACCCAGGCACGTACACTTGCTTTGCACTTGCTACGGTTATGGGACCTCAAGTGAAAGGTCACCACTGAAAAAGAATTAGGACACTCTCACACTGACAATAAACTTCGCAAAATTGAGACGGAGGTGAGGTGGCATGCTTTTGACCCTGTTAACCACAAATCGATGAACGCAACGCGAAATGTCACTGACGTGACATGTTACGTATCGGTCAAAGCGTCGTATCACGCCCTCATCCAGTGTCCTCTCGGTGTCTCTTTCCATTCTGAGCCTTGTGCACACATATTTCTGCAATATGTGTTGGTTTTTCAGGGAAAATGTTTGCAAAACAAATAAAAAACCCATATGTGTCCGATTTTTTAAATTTCCGGAGTGCCTTTGATTGTCTAAAACATAAGGAGACGAAACCGATCACTATTCGACGTTCTGAGCGGTCCCCCGGGTCTCTGCACCACCAGGACAGCAGGGAACTGAAAATGTCGGAGATTAATCCAAACGGGGTAAGATACTGATGGGAGTTCTACCACTTCACTCAAGACTGCCCGCGGATCCAAAGCCTCTTTCCCAAGGACTCAATCGGTCTAGCAGGCTGATATGATATTGTGCTGCCCTAGTTCCGAACGGACACGCAGCGTCGATTCCGAGTCATCCACCGATTCAGACTCATCGTACGCTAGTAACGCCACATCATCCTGTCTTCTCGTGTCGTAACCTGGCCACCTGTCCGGAGAAGATAGTGCATTACTCTAGTTCGAATAGAAGAAGAAGCAGCAAATCATCGATAAGAGGGAGCCGAACAGCAAGAAAGACAGCCAGTACATAAACCGGCCGCCATTCCGGCCGATGCATGTTGGGGCCCACCGGTCCAAACATTGGCCCTCCAAGTAGGTCAGGGCTTTAGCCAGGCTATTCTTAATTTCCAGAGGAGCGACGAGTTGACCCTTTCCGGAGAATGTCGCGAGGAGCTTAATTTCCGGTAAAATGTCGACATGAGCTGTTCCATCAGGATTTAATATATCCTGGATTTCAAAAACCTTAGACAACGGGTCCAATACCTCATCCGGATTGAGGAGCTCTGAGACGTCCATGAAAGGAAGCAAATGGAGTTAAGGGGGGAAAAAAAAACATATACATTATTCTAGTCATGAGCAGGTGAATCCCTCGGACGAAGTACACGTGCTGGACTACAGAGGAGCTTTTCAGACATAGAATGAACTAGACTCGCAACCAGTTCGTTTCCAGCACTGATCACGGGGGCAAGAAGATCAGTGCTGTGAAACGACTGGAACATCATGTCATGATTTTGGCAGATGGCGCCAATCGTGATTTCGGACTTAGGTATTTCAGCCCTTCCCCTGCCCTCCCGTACTTTCAGAACGAAGGAGCTCAAGGCCCAAGTTATATAGAGAAAGTGACTTCATTTTTCATTTTGAATTGATGGAGCACCACTTATTTTTGGGCAAAATCCAAAACAAGTTGGTCTTATTCAACTCAGAATTGAAAACTGTCCATCTTCGACTATACAACTTTTTACACTTTTTCTGAAGGTACGGGAGGTCGAAAATCCCAAGTCCAAAACCTCATTTGGCGGCATCTGCCAAATCAGCAACCAAATGTCCCAGCCGCTTCGCCAACCGTGATAAGCGCAGCCACGTGCTTGGCGAACGCGGTTGGTCACGAGCCTAAGAATGAGCGGGACTGACATTCCCGCTTGAGGTTGGCGGGAGAAAGGTCGGGTAGCTAGAAGACGAAGAGTTGAAGACCGTTCCAACATTCCTGATATGTACTTCAATCCTCGCTTTCACAATCCTCCACCTTTGGATCACTTGGCATCAAATGACTGAGCTATAGAGCAGTTCTTACTCTAAATATGAATGGTCTGGCATCCTAAAGGGCTTTGCCATGATACAGAGAAAATTTCCTCGCCATGCAGAGCTCGAGCTCGAAAAACAGACTTTTTATGTTTTCAAAATCGAAATTTCGCGCTTTCCCACGTTACTGTCACCCATCAGTCACGTTCACGATGCGTTTGACACCTACCTTAGAGGCTTAGACGCCCTGCATTACAGATTTGAACGCCCCGGGAGCAAGGGCAAAAAGTGTATTTCGGCTGTCCCCCGGAGGGACAAAGAACCTATTCTGAACCCCGTGCTTCACGATGGCATTTTGAATCCCGTGCCCCGCAATGGCATTTTGAACCCCGCATCCCAAAATGGAACCAACCATCTGGTGCATTATAATGTATTTCGGCTGGGTTCAGCAGGGATAAGGCAGCACTTTATAAAATTTCGTGAACCCCGAACCTCAACAAGGGTTCGGTTCAGCACTTTTGACGAACACAGAACCGAACCCACTTGCAATTGCTTATCGGTTGAGACTCATGTCTCGAGTATAATTTCCAGAGTATCGAAACTCATTCAGGTGCTCAACAACTGTCCATCGGTTGAGACACATGTCTCGAGTACAATTCTAGAGTATCGAAACTCATTTAGATGTTCAATTGCCCCTCGGTCAAGACTAATGTCTCGAGTGGCTTCACGTAAGATACGGTTCGAGTCTTGAACAAGTTGAATTGGAGTAGAGAGGTACAGAGCAGAGTAGGTACACGGGAGGGCCTTCGGGCAAGATGTGTCGAGGAGCCTCAGCACATCTGGAGAGAGGTGGTGCGATGTTGCGCGAGGCAGCCTCGCACGAAGCTTGCCGTAGCTGGGCACAGCCTTGCCCGGCAAACCCTGCCGAGGCGCCTTGACCAACCTCGCCAAAGCCTCGCCAAACCTGGCCACACGTGTGTCCAGGAACTGTCTAAATGCAGTGATATCAAAAAAACTAGGTCAATCGGACAACTACACAGAGTATGGGACATGTCCTACTTTTCACCACCACTTACTGAAAAGTAGGACATGTCCCATACTCTGTGTAATCGTCCGATTGACCTAGTTTTTCGATATGTTGTATTTGGGAGTACTACGGAGGGCATGCCATACCGGGATTTTTAATACAACTTGTATATTTGATGTAGTGTACATTATGACAAGGGTTCCAAATGCGAGCAAGCATATATTCGAAGTAAAGGTCACATTGAAAATCACGGTATGTCATGCCCTCCGTAGTACTCCCAAATGCAACATATCAAAAAATTAGATCATTTGAACTATTATATCTAGCATGCACTGAAAAACAGTCAAATCTGAGCTATTAGGTCATTTTGGGACCTAATAAAAAATTCGTAAGATACTATGCCCTCCGGATTTGCAATGCCAACAAAATGAGCATATTCTTAAGGAAAACGGTCGAGAATTAATCTCAGGAGAGCCATCCGACGGAAAATCCGTTGAAAACAAAAAAAACGGGCCGCGCCCTAAGTTCCGCAAACAGCTGTAAGCTGTAAAGGACAAATATTACAGCTAATTGCAGTACCGAAGGCAAAAACAGGAAAATTACTGTTTTGGGCAATTTTTGATCCCCGCGATCGATTTGCCCATATCTCCGTGAGTTTTGCATGAAACCTAGCTAGCTAATTCGTACTAAGTCATACGCAATTAGCGATAGAAAAAAATTCAAAAAATATCATATTTTGCATCTCCTGCACTTGAAGCTCTTTTGGGCATGAATTCAGGCTGGCTTAACGAGGAGGATGCCAATCGCAGATCGGAAAAGACAGTTATGCTTAGAATTTCACTGGCTATCCAGGTAAAATTGGTGGAATAAAATGAGCCCTCCATATTAAGTCACGCTCTTTTTCCGGCCTGTGTCGTGATCCATCATGACAGGAATTGCAAGTACAATTCAACGGCCCAAGGGAACAGTCAGAGCCCTCACATACTTCGTCACTTCGTCGGATGTGAAAGTTCGTTAGATGGTGCGTAAGTTCGTCGGCTTGCGACGCAAGCTCGTCGCATGCCAAATGGGACGCTTTCGAGGGGCCTTCGTCAGATGCTCGGGCAAGAAGACAGCAGACGTGGGGCAAAGTGTTGATTACGGGTGCCTCAACCGCCATTACGCATCAGTCCGGAGCATATGCCGCACATATTCCCGTGTCATCCCGCCCAACTCACACGGGGGGCTGTACGTGGTCTCATAGTCCTTCCCAGTGTCGAGAATTGAGGCAAAAAAGCCATTGCCGCATTGCGACCGCGAAACATGAATCTGATGACTATGATGAACCGTGAGAAAACTGGGTTGATAGGTTCAAACGGATTACAGAAGCCAAAAAACAAATATATTGCGACTCAGAATAGATGTTAAGATGCGTTCAAATCGTACAATATCAGAGGAGGAACTAGTGGGTGCAGATCCTTTAGGTCGATTTCTTTTGATTCGAGTTGTACTCTATATCGTAGGATTCAAAACACAGCTAGTCATGTGGGGCAAATCAAACACCTGTTACTTCAAAGTAATACGGATAATATGACTCACGATTCTAGAGCACTCCGCTCTATTAAAATGATTGAAAGATTGAGGTTTGAGTTTATTCTGAGATGTTCGGCACCGGTGCAATCTCCCAGCCAAGTTTGAGGTGGAATGCCCAAATTTGAAAGACAACTCACCAAAAAGTGGATGTGTCGCGCCATCTGCGAGAGTTTCTATCCCTCTCGTATTAGAATGTCAGTGAGCTCGTTGAAGCAGGGTGTTGGACAGTGGCAGCTGGCTCAAATAACAACGCAGAGAAAAAAAAGACAGCGGGGAGGACTGAGATCCGTGAAGGACGGCGTTGTTGACCAGAGTGCGAGAGTGCCCTCCACATGACAGCAAGACCCAAATAAAGAATGCCCCGGCATGCATTTAGAGGAAATACGGGACAACCACGTGGAAACCGCGTTGAAGTTGAATGGTGGAGTAGACATTGAGTGCAAACTCATGCAGGTTGTTGACCGTGACCCCACGGGAACGCATCCTCGAGACGCCGCAGAATTTTGGAGCTTCAATCCAGGCTTTAAACCATCCTTTAAAAGGTTCAATCACAATAATACAGCTCCAATAATTTCGATTGGGAAGGATATTTTCGTCCATTTCCGCGGCTTCTATCGAGTCTGCGCGGAATTTACGGCTATGAAACTTACCTTTTGGACGCTCAAATCGCCTCTAATGCATAGAGAGAATACGTATGAACCCAAACATATCCAATCACAGTGCTCCAACACGACCTCGTTACGCAAAATCGAAATTTGGTGGCCGTCCAAATATGTCCGCACATGGATCACACCAAGGTGCGCGGGTTTTAGGGCTCCCAAATTTACCTTCTTGGGGCTCAGATGCGGCCTAATGCTTAGATACGATTCAGATATACCTAACTTGAAGTATTCAACTGCCATGCTGCGACAAGACATCGTCGCGCAACATCGATATTTGGCGGCCGTGAGTGTTACAGTTCTGGACTGAACTGGGAGTTAACTCAGACCAAAACTCGTGGAGTCGTCAGGAAAGCATAAGATAGTTTCAATTCTGCGCATATGTACGAATATTCAATCTACGAATCAAATACCGACTGCGAGTGGTAATCAAGGTAGCGCCGGTGGAGCGCTTTTCGAACTCCTCCGAGTACCGTTCCACCCAGTCTTTCCCGGTGAGCTCCTCGCCAGTGTCGGGATTCTGCAACAGATACGGATGGCGGGCTGGTGGGGTAAAAATGAACATGTGAACCCGCCAAGAACTGGACGAAGATTATTGGCCTATTATCACTCGGGTCGCCGTAATCGTCTTCACTCAATGGCGCCGCCGAAACTGGACGTGACCCGCTTGATGAACACCTGCTGAAAGTTGTGAATAACTGCTGCCAAATACAAACGAGACACGTAGCGGGATGACCAATCATCATCTTCAGGGATACTTGACGGCGGACTGGACGAGAATATTGAGGTGGAATGTCCATCACTGGCTCCGGTCAGAAAGAAGCCGGAGGGGGTTGAGAAAATCACCCAAAATTTGCCATGAGAAGATTGATGCTGGAATTAAAGGTTTAGCTGCATGAAGGTCGCGTGAAATTGTGTCTCTTACGCATAGCTGTCACCAAAGACATCTCCTTCACTCGAACCAGTGGAAGGAGGTCGAGCCATGGTTGGCTGAAAGCTATACATATTGTTAGCTGAACGCTAGTCTGTTGTTTACCGCGGGGCTCGGATCGTAGTAAAACCTTATTACCTAATTGATGGCTGCCTGCTTCCCATCATGTTCGTGTTTCCTCCGTAGATGCACTATAAATATGAGCTATCCTATGTCCAGGAACATTCTAGTACTTGAGAAACACTCTCTTATTTTTCTCCGATTTTTTTCAGGCAAGTCTCAACTGGTTTTGCATCTCGGCCGAAGTTCGATCCATCAATCACGTGTCACTCGCAAGCCAAAACGGCTTGTTCTAGTGAGTGCATTAGACCTCATATTTAAAGATTTTGAAGAGGTACAATGTTTTTAAACACAGCAGAAGATACTATCCCCCCAAAAACCTCGTCAAAATCGGTATTTCCCATGCAGCAGGAACAAAATCGGAATTTGATTACCTAAAATTACATAATAAGCTTTTACTGCGATCCAACCCCCGCGGTAAACAGCAGACTTCAACAAGCGAGGTACGAGCTCAAAATTGTTGAAGTGTCTGCCTAGGGGAGACTAGCTGAACGCACTCGTGGATGAAACCATGTGTCACATCTCGAAACTAGATCATCCCAGTGGGCTGTATCGTCCCACTGCGTCGCTGGTCCGCTGTTGCTGTGTGGACGCCGGAAACCAAGAAAAGGCTGAGGTTGGATCCCACACGGCCGGTACTGACAACTCAGGCTGATGGGGGAAAAAATCTAATTAGGCCCTGCTCGGGTGCGCCGGTTCGCTCCCAATCCTCTGCCAAAACGTTCCCAACCCAATTGACCAAGGGGCAGTCGGGTTTCGAAATTTGGATATGACGTCGAAAAGTGATTTAAGACCTCGATCCTGACCCCCCCCCCCCCCCTCTCCCCTATATAGGGAAGGAGTTTCCCACGGGAAGCCCGCATCAGCGCTGCCGTGGGCTGCCGCGTCACGTGAAGTAACGGCCGTCTGATGCCCGACATCCGTCCGAACATGTCCGAACGTCGAGCGACTCGCCACTGAAGCATCCTGTGGTCACAGTAAGTGTTTCTAGGCTTATCTGTGCCCACAGTTTGATGATATATTGCATTTAGATTGCTGTTGTAATCTTCTGCCCCTCCCCACTGGTTACTGTAGCTCAATTGTAGCTGGTAACATGCCAACTGAGAGCTGAAAAACACTTCTGGTAGGTCAGTTTGTGCCCTCTGAACTCCCCCTAGCCTCCAAAGTGGCTTAAATATCATTCTGAGCTAATTCAAAATCTACTATAAAAAGTTTTTTAAGGCCCCGCCGGGGACCCCCCCCCCCCTCCCCATATCCGGTATTCGGATCCCGACTGCCCCCTTGCAATTGACGTGGGATTCTGTCAAAAGGTGTGGTAACCGGCTGATGCGGCAGCCTTATCACGGCGTCCTTGACAACGTATATATACGTAATTGACCTTGCAGGTCAGCCAGACCTGCTGTACTGAAGACCAGTCTTCATCTTTTGAGTGATTTTAAGAGCGCATTATGGCCTTGACCTGCAAATACACGTCCAATTGAGTTTTCCCGACCAAAGACGCGAAATTGAAGAATAAAACACGTGAAGAAAATTTGCCAAGATCTATTTTTGTTGCAAAACATGTGTGACTTGTGAGTGACGGAGCGTGCCAGCCGACGCCGCATCAGTGCTCGCTTGTGCTGCCGACAGCCGAACCGATTGGAATGGCTGGATCCCATCCACCCGAGCAGGGCCTAAAAAGAGGCTTGGTACTCTCGTTTTGGCGCCATTCGAGCTCCCCAGCCATGGGGTCCTTTGAAACACGCTGCAGCGCGGGGGGCGCAAAACGTACCATTGGAGAAGGCGGGAGGGAGGGTGACGTTGAGGGGAAGGGTTTTAAAGGCTAAGCCGACTTAGCTGACCATCAAGATTTCGTTACATTACGTAGTTCCGTCCAAAAATATCCTGGGGGGTCGAGGGAGGCGAGAGCGCTGAGGAAGCGTAGGAATGGGCATGGAGTCGAGCGGACTGGGGTGGTGCTGGGGCGCAGGTGGGCGGGGGGTGTCGGGTTCCTGCGCTATTGGAGGGGCTGCTTGTGCTGGCAGGGTGGTGGGGCGTTAGGAGACTTCCTCCGTCTGTCAACGATGAATCAGGCAACATATGGCGCCGTTGTCTCGGAAACAGTGTGGGAGCGTCCGGCTGAAGGGACTCCGCCGCCCAGGAAACCTTAGAACTTGAGAAGCTGCTTTCTCGACAGCACTTGAACAGAACACAATATATTGGATAGGGGCCCCTGGGCCAGGGGTGTCGTTCTGCGGGGTGGACCCGGAGGTCGTGTGTCAGGGTCCCGCGCTTGCCTGTGGATGCACGGACGTCGACCCATCTATCTTTGACCCGCCCTACCCGCTGTGCGGGGGGTCCCGTCTGGGCTTTGTGCCCTTGCCCTTCGCGTTTCCTACAGACTGCTTCGCGTACTGCACTTCTCTATCTGGAGCTCGCAGATATCGGCGATCTCGCTGGGATTTTGATCCTGCTGCGAGAGGGGCACTCAAGGGGATCCAAAGATTAGAAAAATTGATATCACCTACAATTTTATTTTTTCAGAGGGTCGGAGGACCCCCCCTCCCCCCCATGCACAAGGCAGAGATTGGGAACAGCTTGTCCGGGTTGACTGCTTTATTGCTCGTAGTATGAAAAACGGAATAGTTCGCGGAATTCCAGACCCGGCGCATGAGGCTGACCGGCAGTCACCCGGTGTTTGATGGGGAGCGTGTCAAGTGGTCTTGCTCTAAGTTCATGCAGGAGGCGGAGGCAGGGTGTCCGTATTATGCAGAGCTGAGCAGTAGCATGTCTGAGACCTCCGCATCGAAGCAAAGATTTGGAGTCTTCCGTCAATGATGACGAGGTCCGGCCCGAGCAAACATAGGGGCTCTTTTTAGGGGACTCCCGGTGAGACATCTGTGCTCGCTGTCTGAGGCGACGAGCTCAGTGCCAGCGGATGTCGGATTTCGTCGTTTCGTCTCGAGAAAGAACCCATAGACGCACAATTGCGATGGCTATCACAAAAACTGGGTCTGGGCGCATGGCATCCAGCTGGCGGTCTGCTATCGACCGAGACATTCTTCGACATTTAAGCTGTCGGCGTGGGCGGCGTCGTCGCCATTTTCGTCAATGTTGTGCAGTAACAAGGCTGCATGTTATTCCCCACTGCCGAGTTCACTGCGACGGAGGTCGTGCTCGTCGTCGTCAGTCTTCTCTTTGGCAGATGGTGGTGGCCCGTCTTCGAGCTTCTCTTGCGAGGGCTCTAGTGTATTACTCCATCTCATGGTCGGCCGGCTTTCTGGCTCTGTGGCTCTGTGGCTCGTTGGCTCTTAGCTCGTGCTCGATTCGCATGGTGGGTAACCCCGACGTGACGATCCTTATTGGTATTCTGAAACAGAGACGCGACGCGGACGACCCAGAGAGCTATCGAGTGGTCGGGCTTGAATGCTGTCTACTCAAAATCCTCACATTATTGCTCGACGGCCGCCTCCGCGAATGGGCCACCGCTAACAACATTATTCCGGACACGCAGAACGGGTTCAGGCCTGGGTATCGCACCGAAGACAACTGCTTTATCCTCATCTGCGCTATTGCTCGTGCACGCGCAGAGGGGAAACCCTTGTATGTATTCTTCGGCGACATGACGAATGCCTTCCCTTATACCGATGTGTCGCGCCTGTGGGTGGACATGTATGCTGCAGGCGTGTCGGGGCCGTTCTTTGATTGGATGCGCATGGTCTACGTCCGTATGGCTTATATGACCAAGTGCGGCGACGAGAGTTGCGTCCCGTTTCGGTCGCTGATTGGGCTTATGACCGGCGACTCCGCCTCACCGTGTCTGTGGAACATTTTCTTTGCGGATTTCAGACTACGTGAGCACCCCCGCTGACATACGCCTGCATGGACACCCAGTCTCGCAGGCGGAACAAGCTGACGACCTATATCGGCCGGGATCATGGTAAAATGTCGCTATCAGGTGTTGGGCTAATGGGACGGTCACAGTCACTTCGGGTATCATCGGTTATTGTATTACCGTAATCTAATCGGTCTCACTTCCATTTCGGAATCCTCGTCCTCATCTGCCGACTTCTTAGGCCTTGCGAGCAAGATCTCTGGGTTGTAGTCCTTCCACTTCGGCTTCTCCCAGAGCCTTTTCCGCTTCTCCTCCTTTGCCGCTGTTTTCTCCGCCTCCCACGCCTCTAAATCCGCGGCGAACACAATCTTCTTCGCCTCGTTCCGCTCTCTGATCAAATCGTTCTTCTTCTGCCACGCCGACAGCTCGACAGCGCGAGCCTCGCGCTGGACCTTTCTCTGCTCCTTCCCGGCCTCCTCCTTCCTCTGGCGCTCATCCTCAACAGCCAGCTGGAAGAACTCGTCGCCCGTGAAGTACTTCGCTTTCCCATCACCCATCTTGTGTTTCCCCTTCTTCCGTGATTTCTTGGTCTCCTGGGCTTGGAGCTGTGTCTGGGCACGGCTGGCGTTCATCCCCGCAAGCACAACACCAGCCTGCATCCCGACCATCGCTCGCTTTCTCCCGTCGTCACGATCTTCTGATTCCCGCAACGCGTCGACAAGCTCCTGCTCTCGCGCACTCTGGACAGGCCTATCCAACAGCTCCGCGTAGCGTGAAGTAGTCTTGATTGGTGAGATGGTGAGAGGTTTATAGGCAGGGGGAGCCGTGGTGGACTTCAGGGGAGATGATGAGGTGAGGAACAATCCTGATGTCGTTGACAGAGGTCGAGATCACGAAGGTCGAAATTATTTTTAGTGAAGGGCCTTGGGCTTAGCCTTCGTTGACTTGATCTTTCATCGACTGTGAGCAGAGGTGTTTCAGATAATCAATGTAACTCACGCCTTTGGCGGATGCATCGGCTGACTTAGTTTTGGGTGCGAGTTTCACGCGACCATACGGCCCTGCAATATCATGTCCGTGGCTGGTTCGAAGGAGAGATAAATATAGAAAGAACCTTTGGGCAAAACGAAGATGTTCTTCTCGCTTCCCGCTGTGAGAGCCTTGGACAGCTGGGTGTTCTGGGCCGCACCAATAGAGAGCTTGTATTTCATCTCGACGAACCTGCAGCAAAGATTAGAGGTGACAGCAGCGAGGGTGTTTCAAAGGTTACTTTTTGATCTGGGGGCGGGACACGCCCTGCCGAGTATCCTCGGGATGAGCAGTGATACATTCCTGCAAAAAACAGACGTCAGCACGCACAGCGATAATCGGTGACCAACATGCGGCGACCAGCGGTCTTGACCGGTCAACTTCCGCATTGGAGACCGCGCATCTAGGCACCAACCGAGAAGGGAAGAAACGGAGGCGGGTTTCTTGACGGTGGACATGATGTCTGGGCAAGCGGGGAGGGTGGAGCGTTCACCATAATACACCGAAGCATCACCCGAACGGTGGGAAGAGTTGTGGTCTTCGTGGATAATTTTCTTATTGAAAAGAGGGTTGAGTCAGTGAAGCGTGAAAGTGGATACTTATAAGACATAGTTACTTGGCCACTACCGGGCACCTCGGAAGTTTGCAAGATAAAGATGTTGGGTTGGGGGGCAAGTTGGGTGAGACCAGTCGACCGTCCCTCGGCAGCGCTGGACTTTGTAAGGTAGTCAAGTTGTAGGGTTGCTTCTCAAGTTGTAGGGTTGCTTCAGCTAGACCGGCGCACACCGTCCGTTCGTTTCTTCAAGCTCCGTCACCTGGCGCTCGAGGTGTAAAACCTGGGCCTTCCTGCGGTCGCGCGACGCCTGTGCGGAGATTCGGTTGCGATGTTTGCGCTCGTCTGACATGTGGGTACGTTTGCGAGATCGACCTGTCTCGAGGGCAGGAGAGGGAGAGTAATGGGGACAAAATGGGGACATCCGGAACCACTAGTATGGCCTGATTGATAATCTTGACACGTCAGGAGTCCTGCCACTCTCGTTCTTTTTCTGCTTCCGTCGGCTTCTCTTGGCCTCCGGATGCTCGTCTCTGCTGTCGTCCCTTCCCAGAGCGACTTAACTATTCAGAATGGAGGGCCCCCAGCAAGTGTGAATCTGAACAATTAATTTTTACTTCTCATCCCTCATTAAAAGCGGGGCCTGGAAGCTCTCCATTCTGTGATAGACCTAATGATCGGACTAAGAATAAAAATAGCGACAGGCAAAGGCCGAAACCAGCGTGTGGATGAACTTCCACACGCCGGCTATCCGACCCTACCACACCGACATCTACCGGCCCATCCCGTTCAAGTGAGAGGGCACTGGTTCCACTTTTGGGAGTGGGAAATGTAAGTAAAACTCACCTCAGTTAGCAGAGAAACGACTGAGGGAGTGGATGTAACACATTAGTATATAAGCATAGCTAGGCGAAGCACGTCATAAGACGAAAGTAAAGGCGTGCTGAGTCCCAATGGAGAATGAGAGATTACTTCGTCAATCTAACAGTTCTGACCTGAAATCAGAGGAGTTCCTTTAAATTTGCCGCCCCGTTTCCCGCTGGCATGCGCACATGACATTTATCCTGCGTGCATTTGAAGCCGGTTCACGCACAACGCCCAGCGAAACACATGACTCGGTGTTGTAGCTAGGTGCGAGGTCTCGAAAGGATATTTGAAGATGCCCAGGCAGGTATGGATCAGCAGGTATAAACTGGGGTAAATCATCCTCCCACTGCACATTTGATGGAGGGGTACGGGAAGAAGCCCAGTGACCTCGGACTACATACGAGCAGTCCTGATATCCTAGGGAACGTGCGCCATTGGAAATTTGAAACTTGGACGGCGACAAATATCGATATACGCTGAGACATGTGATCCTCATGAGTTGCGGAGGCCGCTCGCATTGTCCCTTGCTGCTCGTCAACGGGAACTCCAAGTCGCCCTCGACAAGACTTCCGCTTTCCCCCTTCCATATACTCTCCCCCTTTCTTAATCTCCATTCCCTTCTTCGAGACTCATCCGCCCCCACTGTACACCTTAGCAACATCCTGTCGTATCTCATCAATCCTTCCTTAGTCCCATCCCCGCTCAATCTTTCGCTATTACAGTATATACCCGGTACTTGAGCCAGACCCTTTACTTGAGCCACACCAGAACTCTCTATTCCGGGTGATACATAGATCTAATGCATGTTCCAGGCCGTGAAGTTACATTACAGCTAATTGCAGTACCGAAGGCGCGGATCAGAAATCTGCTGTTTTGGGACGTTTTCAAAGAATTCCCGGTATCTGAGTGAGTTCTACACCGATTCACCTGAAACCTAGATAGAAATACTCAGCTAATTCGTGCGCAATTAGTGATAGAAAGAAAGTTGCAAAAATATTATATATTCAGTGACATTGCTTGAAGGGACCATTTTGTGGATAAATACAGTTTACAGGCATCTAGACACATCCAAATGATGTAGAATTTTGTCAGAAAAGGTTTTCATACATTTCGAAAGATGTGATATAGTCAGATTTCGAAGGACTGGAAGGTAGTTTTTCCTGAGGAGCATTATTGCACTATGTCTGCTCTGTACCACCAGTAGGCAATGTTGTCTCCCTCTTAGCTATAGGGTGCTAAATAGCCTACGTATACGACCCTATTGACTACAGATGGCTACATGCGGCTACATATCCAACTGCGTGGCAACAATGGCTACATATGGCTACAGAATTTCCGCTTGGCGACCTAGGATTTGGTTTCATCGGGTTTAAAGGTTGTTTACGCAAGTCTAATGGGCGCGCATAGTTGAACGTCGTGAGGACCTCGCAGCCTACCCATGCTGGGGTCTCGAACCTTGAGCGCTAATGGGAGGCTGCCGTACTTCCTGCTGTGCTCTCCACGGTACATGCAGCGTAACGCTCCGCGCGAGTGGATTGCCCCCGTCTGCATGTGCACCGGGGCCGTAATTCCTGCTTGTGCGCACCACGGCACAAGTAGCGTACCGCCCCGTGTGGCGCGAGTGGCACCCAGGACACCGAGCGAGTATAAAGGGCGAGGGGTAACAGGAGATTCGCAGCTCCTCTCTGCCTCGCCTTTCACTACTCGCCAGGTCCGTTTTTATCTTTACCTATTTATAGCTCTCTCTTGTTCCTGACATTTCACTGCATTAACCGTTCTTTAACGAAATGGCTCCTCGGCTGTGCAATTTCTCCATATGTCTGTACTCCTTTCGTCTTCATCTGCTCGCACTCTGTGTTTAACCCCATCCATGCTCGAATCTCTGAGATCGTCCACACTGCCACTTCATTTTGTATGCCCCATATGTCCTCTTTGCTCGACGGCAGCAATCTGAGGAATCGCACGGGCACTACGCTTCTTCGGATCTTGACCTCGAACTGAGCTGTTCTTTTTTTAGTTTACCTTCACTGCGACCATTACTGCGCTCTGCGGCACAGCGAGGCCAGCATATGATTTATACTGTCGACACAAAATACGCTCTTCAGATCCTTCCCTCCGCACCCATGTCCAGTTTTTACATTCTGGGTTTCTTTCAGCTCAAAGCCGGCCGTCGTGTCGCAGTAACCAAGCCAAACTCGAATTTTCCCACCCATTACGCCCATTACAGCACCAATGTCTGGTGCCTGGACAACACTACAATCCCAGCCGACATCCGTGTCTTCACCGCCAGCACAACGCCCCTGGTCCCAGATGGCATGGTCGCATTCGCCGTCTGTACTGCGCAGTCAACCGCGACCCCACCCACGGCAGACTCTCTGGCCAGTAACACACTCGCTCTCGATGCCTTGATGTTCGTAGTGTTGCCGGGGAATCCCGAGAGCGATACTTATAATGTACGTGCTGTATATTTCTTGCTCACTCATCCTCATGTAATTGAAGGACCACTTACCCGACGAATTCACTTCCATGGCGTATGGTGTTGGTCGTGTGAGCGGAAGTCCTCAAACGCTCAATGATGGTCACGCGTCCCGACTCATTACTGTCGCTCTCTCGGATTTTGTACGCGGCGAAACTAAAGCCTCTACTGTCCAGTACGTGCCTGGTACTTTCAAAATTCCTTTTTCCTCATCAAATAATCAGATGTGTCTTCGACTTATCGACGGCTCGCTGGACACGAGCTCCGACACCCCAGGCCAATACTGTGATGCAATTTTATGGCCTATGTCGCGACCTTAGTCCTGAGGGCACTCTCCGGATCAAGGTCGATTCAACGGCACTCAACATCGGCTCCAACGCGTCTACTGCTTCCGACAACACCCAGACGTCAACCAATGCCGTGTCTGCTCTGACTTCTCCATCGAAACGGAGGAAATTCGATCCTCCTTCGCCTCCCTCGAACCCCGGGCCTCTGTTACCCGCTTCCACCTCCACTTCCGCTTCCCCTCCGAGCTTGATTAATAATTCTACGCCCATTGATCCGTTTACGACGGCTCCCGCTATGCACTATCCTCATTTCTTTCCCCAATTTTCCCAATACTTGCCTGGCGCAACCTCTGCTTTTATGCCTCCTTTTGTTCCTCAGCAGAATTCGAATTCCTACCCCACCGCCACCTACTCCCCATACCAGCTACCATTTCCTCCATACGTCCCTTTCAATTCCAAAGGTGAATTTGTTCCGAGCTCCGCTGATGCTCGAAATGCGCCACCAAGTTTCATCTCAAATCCACGTAACGTCGCCGCTTCTGAGAGCTCGATACCTACCTCTCTTGCGCAGGAGGATTCTGCCTTCAATCGCTCCGCTGCAAACCCGTATAACTATCCTATGACTCAAATGTGAGTTTACCGCATTTCCCTTACAGCGAGATTCAAATAAAAGTTTTTTCAGCCCTACGGAAAGACCAACTCCAACGTATGTCTATCTTGCCGTGTTTCAACTAAAGTGACTCATATGTTTTAGTACGACAGCTGCACCGTCTACTCGACCTGTCGAACAAACTTCCTCTTCCTCTTCCTCGGAGACAATGCCATCCACTCCAGCAACACATGCGACCACACCGGCACCCACGGTCGCAACCACGGCCGCAACTTCCACACCTTCGGGCTCATCGGTGTCCGGGACTGCGGCACCAACTGGCCAAGGCCCGAACCTTCGTTCGAGGAGGAATTGATTGCCTCACAACTTGCTCTCTGTTAGTAAACTACTGTAATATCTGAAATAATAAACACACCCCCACTCTCAAATTTGCTTGAGTCAAGTTTCACTGGGATATAAAGTCGACTTATTAACCATCTTTGCCGCCGCTATTACAGTGCACTGTTATTCACACCATCTGTCAATGCTCGTCGGGATCTTTACTGGCTCGACTGTGGATTTCTCAGGGCAGCTGACCCCGACCTTCACCTTGATAAGATGTCATCTCGGGCTTCCTTGATGGAGACGATGGGAAAAAAACCCCGTGGCAGAATATGGAAGTTTCCCAAATTGGCTGGTTGAAATTTTCGCCGTTCTGACCGCAGTGCATCCGCGCAGGTCTCGCAGCCCGGAACTTACACGCAGCAACATTCGCGGGATGAACTGCGACGGATCCCACCGGTCAGCCTTCTAATTTTGTGGGGGGCTGACACTATCTTTGAAATCAGGCAACCGTTTCGGAAACTGACACCACTGAAAACATCCGAGCTGCCAGATCAAGCCGTTCACAGGACGCGTGTCTTTCGATCTGATAACGAAATTTATCTCATGCTCCGCGCCATCCTCGACGTCTGCACTTCCAGATCAGTCTTATCGAGGATGCTCCCTCACGCAAAACACATCCCTCAGAGCTCTCTATATATTGCTTGGTTGTTCTGTTTATTGTCCTCTCCATCTGAACTCAACGACGGCCGGTATCTTCTGTTCTCTGGCTCCGGGATCTTTGTGGTCACTTCCAAAAAATGATCCTAACTTAAACGAGCAATGCTGTCATTCCACATCAAGATCTTTTGCTTGCGTCTTACACTCGCCAACTTTATTTCCCCGTGTTTCAGTATTGGATGCATCGTGGCCCTTGCAATGCTTCTGTTGGTTCTTGGAAATCTGCGATCACGTCAGACACTAAGGCTGGGCGGTTCCCCTTTTCAGAAGCCTTGCTCCCAGCGGCGGTCATTTCCCCGAGCCACCGCGGACTACGCTATTTTATCTTGCAACTGTGCACTGACTTTGCCCGCAGGATGTGCTATGCATGTCTCCCCGACACGACCCCATTTTTGCAATTTTGACACAACCCACCATGCATATAAATTTGCCTGTTCTTGCAACTCCACCACTCATGGCGTCACCGACAACTCATTGCTTGGTCCTCCAAGGTATCGTGCGACAAGGCCCGTGTCTTCTGTCACTCTCAATGGTTTTTCATTTACTTATTCGCGTTTAGATCAGGTTCCATCGTCCGAAGAAGAAACCGTGTCTTACTCCACCGATAACACACGAGCTCAAATCTTGAACATTGTCAATGCCGTTTGGGACGACGGCCTATTCATAACTTTTGGTTTGCTTCCCAATGTCATTACGGTCCGTTTTCCTCTACCATACCGTCCGCGATTAAATGCCTCAATGCAAATTAGCCGAATTCCGACCGGTACCGTACAGATCGATGCCTGGAAACAATACGGCATGCGAAGCGAGCCCCGGTTCTTTTCATTTGGATGAAGGCCGCAAGTTTGCTTCTTCAATTTTCAGTACCAGATGCGGTATATGCCGTACTTTTCTTCGTCCCGGCCTCCGGCCCTTTTCAGTCTCTGGACCTGTCCTACATTTTGCTCCGTTTCATGGACAGGTATATTCGCAGTGGAAACTACAGCCGCTTCAACTTGGTTTCTCTCTCGTACAAGCTCGGCCCCTCAGGATCTTTCGGTGTCTTGCTTTTTGACAATGGCCTGCGCAACGCATATATGCAGGCGCGCCTGAGGGCAAGAAGGTCTCGGAACGCTTTCCGCCGCAGCTTCGATTACCCGATCTGCACTTGGCCGAACAATGTGACTCATTTGACACGACCGGAAGTAATTGCGCAGCTCATGAGAGGCGTGGAGTAAGGTTCACTTCTTCTGATGCCCATCTTTTGCTTATTTCCCAATGCAGGCTTCTCGTCGCGCTGTAAGGGCTGGTACTCTCTTATTTAATGTCTGCAAGAATCCCCACTCCTTCATTCGTCCCTCCTCATAGTCTCTGACTCCCACTCTGTTCTCGCCAATACAATGTTCAACTTTACCACCGGTAAATTGTGGCTTACCCTCGCATTACTACTCTGCTGAAATTGTTGTATTCCTTGCAGTTTTCCGGCGTCTACTCGCTCTCATTATGCCCCGCCGATTTGGAAGACCCTTTTCCACCCCAACGACGCAAAGGGGCCGCTTTTACCCGCTCACCACGACGTTCGATGACCCATACAATGGCAAGGGTTATGTAGGCAACGTAAGTCGCCATATATTCTACCTCTCCGCCCACTTGACGCTTCTTTCTTCAAGGAAAATCATATATGGCTGCCCCACCTCCTTGACCGCAACTCGAAATTCGACAGTGAAACCGATGACTCTGACACAGATGAGGACGTATGGACATCAGACCATTGTTTTCTATCGGATTCTCACCACCTCCTGAGTAGATGCCGCCTCTTGAGTAGACACGATTTGTGTCCGACCCCTTATACTTTTTTCGAGTGAATATGTCCTTGTACTTATATCTCGTGCGAATATCATAAGAACCCCCCACTCCCTTTGTTGGCTGTTGAGATGTTTTCTCACCCTGACCGACTGTCGAACACTGCTGGTAGCATTACACAGCCCAAAAACTGCGCCGCTAGTCACGATACGCAGCCAAGATATTGACGAGCCTGGAACAGCAAGCCTGATTGTCAACTGCCGTGCTTCAGCACCACTGCATACCATTTTAAGCTTAATCCCCCGCCAGCACTTATAGCCCGACCAAAAAAAATGAACATAACCACTCACCTTTTCCGCTGTACTCACTGCCATCCAAGTTTCTAAACGAATGTCAGTTACATCTCGCGTATAAATTCATACCCTCATCTTCGAACAGACCATGAACATTACTTGGGAAATTCGACCTGTTCTAGACACTCGTCTAACATGGGGCGTCAAACGCGGCAACCACACACATTCCTGTCGGACGTGTGGTATTATACTCCTTACTGGAGAGTCATCGGGCTTTTGCTGTGGGCCCAATGGGGCACGATTCAACGATGTTAAACCGTTACCTGAATTACCTCCCGAGTACAGTTCGTTCATAAACGACCCACGGATCTCACATTTTTCACGAATACTGAACTTGGTCCTTTCTTTTGCCTCACTCGAAACCACGCACCCCTTTCCTGATGTTTCCGGCCCGCCGTCCTTCCTAGCCATACAGGGACGTGTATATCATCGTGTTCGACCTTCGCATGAAAACTCCGCAGTTCGCTGGTTACTCTATGATGGATTTATGGAGACCTTACCCCCTCATACGGCGTGGGCAAGTACAATTCCTACGGAATGGATTGACACATTCAAAGCAGCGCTCTTGCGTGTTAATCTACTGGCCGGTGCCCTGAAACATCTCGGTCTACTTGCGTCTCAGGGGTACAGGAACCTAGAACTCCAACTTGAAGATACTGGAACAGCAGAGATTGCGGCAATAATGTCGTACGGAAACACCACTCCAGGCGAAATCAAAGCTCGCCGAATGATTGTTGTTACTACGGACGGCGAAAATCAATCTGTGTCCACCCTCAGCCGTTTTTGGGAGCCGCTCGCGTACCCTCTATTGTTTCCTCACGGAACGTTGGGCTGGGGTGTCAGGGAGAGGAGGGCCGATGGTGGAACCAATTCTGACGCGCCAACCACTCAAATTTGGCATTATCGTGCACGTCTGCTACGCGAGCCCCGATTCCAAATTTTCGGTCGATTGACGAACGAGTACATTGTTGATATGTTCAGCCGTGACCTAGAGTCCCGGCTCGCCTACATCCGCTCTAACCAGGAACGAATTCGACGAGAAGATGCAGCGCTGATGGGACTTCACGACGTTGAAGTGAACGAAAACATATACCTACCGTCCTCATTCCTCGGGTCTAATCGTTGGGCAGCGGAACAGGTTGCAGACTCATTGGCCATTGCTGCTGCATTTGGCAGTCCCACTTTTTTCATTACCATGACTTGCAATCCGGAGTGGCCTGAAATCCAATCACAACTTCGTCCGGGCCAGAACTTCACTGACATTCCCATTGTTGTGGTTCGAGTGTTCAAGCGCAAATTGGCTCTGCTTGAGAAGGCCCTGAAGACAATGTTCCCAAATGCCGGTATCCAGCTCTACTTCATCCACTCGGTCGAATTCCAGAAGCGTGGTCTTCCACATGTCCACATCCTGGTCAAATATGCGATGGACTGCACTCATCCGAACGACATTGACCGAGTCGTGTCGGCTGAGATTCCTGACAATCCGGTGGACGCGGCTTTGGTTCGGAAATTTATGATGCACAATCATCCTCCTTCTACCCGCCCCCCTTCGAAGTATTGCCAAAGAGAATCTGCCGATGGTCAGCGCACATGTCGCTTCAAGTACCCACACAGACTGCAAAACGACACCACCATTGACGTCGAGGGACGTGTCCAATACCGCCGTCGGAAACCAGGCGACGAAATGGTGGTTCCATACTGCCTAGAACTTCTCCGCAAATTCCAATGCCATATCAATTTCGAGGTCGCAAATACATCGCACATTTTTCAATATCTGTTCAAGTATCTTCACAAAGGTACTTTCCCTTTACTCCTTTCGACCAAAGTCTGACCACGTCTTCCTGAAGCCGGGGACAGCACGCGTTACAGAGTGAAAGTTAACTCACTTAACGATGGCAACCCAGAACCCATCGACGAAATTGATGATTACTGGAATGCTCGATACCTGTCTGCAGGAGAGGCGGCATGGAGAATCCTTGGTTTTCACATCGCGAAGAAGTATCCTGCCGTCAGCGCTCTACCCATTCATCTCCCAGGCAGCTCATCCAATAAACAATACGCACGAAAATTCGGACTTGCACCTACATTATCTCAGCTCGAGCGGTATTTTCTGCGACCACTTGGGACATTCCCGGACGGACCACTCGAAAACCAGCGCACATTTGTTACGCTCACCTATGCTGAGTACTACAGCCTCTTTCGCCTGGTGAAATATAGCGAGGCACACGATTCAAAGCCTCATTATTTCCTCGAGCAGCCAAATGCAATCGGTGCACCACGCATGCATGTGGTTTTGCGGAGCCAGGCGCATACTCATCTCAGCCGTATCCAGTCTGTGCGACCTTCACAGGGCGAACTTTTTTATCTTCGCGCCATCCTTCAACACAAGGCGTGCCTTTCATTCCAGGACGCGCTTACTGTAGATCATGTGCAATATAGTACCTTCCAAGAGGTCACAATTCACCTCGGCCTATTCGCAGACAGCAACGAGGCAACTTATGCTATGCTTGAAGCTGTCCAAACTCTGCGAACTCCTCGGCAGTTGCGCCTGCTCTTTGTCCATCTACTGGTCAACGACTGTGTTGACAGTCCAATATCCATGTGGGACACCTTCCAAAAAGAACTATCATATGATTTCATCCTCCATGCGAACAACATCATTCACTTGGGACTTAACTCCGCTCTCGATGATATTTCACACCTTCTGGAGGAGTACGGCAAATGCCTCAATGACTTCGGTCTTCCTGAACCGATCATGCATTCCCGAGAGGTTGAACATGAACTCATACGATGGGGGCAAAATCCACATGTTCTTGCCCAACGTGCAGACAACGCAGTCGAAATCCTGAAACCTGGCCAATTAGAGATCTACAACTATGCACTGCACGCCGTCATGAACAACACTCCTCTCTGTCTCTTTGTCGATGGAAAAGCAGGCCGTGGAAAAACTATGCTGGTGAATACTTTATGCGACAAGATCAGATCTTTGGGGAAAATCGTGATCCCTACGGCAACCCCTGCCTTTGCTGCACAGCTGTACCCTGGAGGTCGAACGACCCATTCTGCATTCAAGGTATCTCTTTTAGATGGTTTTGTGTCAAAGTTCTCAACACATTCAAGGTCCCAGTGAATGAGAAAAACGAAATGTTACTGTCGCCGGTGGAAAGGGCCGACCCACGAGGAGAACTTTTATATGAAGCTGCTTTGTTGATCTGGGACGAAGCTCCAATGGCCAATCGCGCGGTGTTGGCCTGCGTTGACGAGCTTTTACGTCGAATTATGGGCAACAATCTGCCGTTTGGCGGTAAAGTCCTCATCCTTCTGGGCGACTTTCGTCAAACCTGTCCCGTTATCCGACGTGGAACTCGCGCGCAAGTCGTTGATGCATCCATAAAGTCCTCTCCTTTATTCAGCGCCTTCACCATCGCCCGTCTGACAGAGCCAATCCGAAATGCTGAAGACCTTGAATTTGCCTCATTTGTGGATGCCATCGGTGACGGTGCCGGTCCTCAAGTGCACTTAGATATGCTGCAGAGTGTTTATTCAGCAGACGAACTGGTCGACTTCGTTTACCCTCTCTATATCCTTAACGATCCAATTTCGTGCCTGAAGCGGGCCATTTTGGCACCAACCAATAAACAGGTCGACGCATTCAACCACACAATCTTAAATGCTATTCCGGGGACAGCAAAAACTTATCTTGCCGCAGATTCATTGAAGGAAGTCGAGGAAGCCGGCCTGACACCCCCCGACAGTGTGCTTGACTACGTTGCAAAGCACACTCCACCCGGAATGCCGCCACACTCCTTGACGATCAAAACCAATGCTGTTTTTCGTCTCCTTCGGAACTTTTCTTTGGACTTGGGCCTCGTGAAAAATGTCCGAGTGGTCGTGGTTGATGTAGGCACACGGATTATCACTGTCCGCCTATTACGTGGAATGGCTGGCGTTACCGGTTCATATATTGACGCGGAAGATATTTTGATCCCCCGAATATCCTTTACTGCTACCCTTACCTCAGGCCATACCTTACTCCGACGGCAGTTTCCCCTGGCACCCGCATATTCGACCACCTTCAACAGCTGCCAAGGTCTTACCCTTGATATTGTTGGTGTGGATGTGCGAAGGCCGGTTTTCTCCCATGGCCAGTTATATACTGCTTTGTCCCGCATCAGGCACCGAACTCACGCAAGAGTGCTATTCCGTCCAGGGGAATCTACAACCGCAAATGTAACTTACCATGAGATTTTAGTTTAAACAAATAATAATACTCTTTCTCATCTGCCGGAGCGAAGCGAAGGCATATCTTGTGCTAGTGTTAAATTCTCTCGCCCGCCGTCCTCTCCCTAGCACAATCCATACATGTAGCCATTTCGTAACTACTTTCGTAACTACTCAGATGTATTCTTCGCAGGTCCGCGGTCGAATACCATCCAGAGCGCGTCGCCGGCTGCGCCGACGACGCGCTGCGTCCTCACTACTCAACATGTCCCTCAACGCAAGCCAGTTAGAGACCCTTCAATAAGGACCTGTTTTTACGGTTTATTTTTGACCTTACTCGGCTCCAGCATTGGCCGCAAACTTGTCCAGCTCATTTCTCGTTTATTTATTTGTAGATTCGGCCGGAATTAGGTGCGTTCGAGAGGCGTTCTGAGCGCTCTATTATGACATGATGGAGGTAATGAATGTTATTACAGAGGCTGTACTTCTAGAAATGCCGACAGTACATTGTCCAGGTTGATAAGAGCCCGTACCGATTGAATAACTCTGAACAAACATACTGTGAATATGTGCAGCAAATCTATTCCAACACAACAATTATGTATACCAGTGTCATTTTCGTTATCTTCGTTGTCTTCATCGACAATAGGGTCAGTCAGAGTAGGTCGTTTCGACGTTTCTGAGGTCGTTTCTGAAGTCGTTTCTGGAAATTGTTGGCATCAGAAACGTGGGGAGAAACGACCTCGGAATTAAGTATTTCGCGGGAGAAACAACTTTAGAAACGACGTAGAAACTCCTCCGGAGGTGTCGCTTCCCGAAAAAGATCCGGATGCGAAAAACACGAAATTATAGGCTCATTTTTGAGGTGGTCAGTCCCGACTTTTTTGGTGGAAGCCTTATACTGTAGCAATCTGTATGATTGAAACGGCTTACAAATATGCCTTTTATGGTAATTTTCTTGCCATCACTTACCATAAAAGGCAAATTTGTGAACAAAAAAGGGCCACCGTTACGCGTTCCGTTGCAGTCATACAGATTGCTACAGTAAGCGTCAATTATCCTCGTAAACATAATTCTCGCAAAAATTCCGTACCAGTTTATGTTTCTCGCGTCTGGTGTATGTATAGTTCGACCAGACATAACAAAATTTTGAAAATACTGCGGAAGTCTGGAAGATCAAGAAAAATTTGTGTGGCTTGCAGTGAGGCTAACTCAATGGAATAACCAACCAGGCAAGTGAGCGCCCAGTTCTGCTATCTCATCTTGAGATTACAGGCGCAATTCGGATCCAGCTCGGATCAATGTCCAATCCCCCCGAAAGGGCTCCGAATACATATATGTATGGCCGACTCACCTCGCCCAGATATCAACATTGGCTGGTCCAAAAATGCATGAAGAACTCAAGCACACGTTGACAGCGGTGGGTGATTCCAGAAATTACCCTGCAAATGTTAACCCTGATTTTATAGGCCCTGTTCCGGGTGGTGCCTGCCAAAGCATTGCATCAACAATATCCGGGACACCCGAGAAAAGTCAATTGCGTGGAAGAGGCCGTGAAAAATCTGGGAACTCCGCCGAACTTAGTCCAGTTAAAAGAGGTAAGCTCGCTCCCAAATACCGTCATTTTCTCTAGTAAAATACAATACCATAGCTATTTAACTTGGCGACCAAAGCACAAATTTCACGGTATGCCGGAAGAGCTTCCTGCATTAAATTGGTGCTAGTGGAACGTGCGTGTACCAAATGTCTAAATGCCTCGCAAAGCGCGAAAAAAATGGAAACGAAAAGGATTGCCCAGAGACGACAACAGCAATTGCAATCGGGTGATAATTACGATATTCCCGACCCCATGATTGTACGCTCGCGGCGTGAACGTGTTCGACGGAGACGCTCTGCCGACAATGAGATCGTCGATCGGAATATGACAGCCAAGATTGCGCAGCAGGAAAAACGACTGTGTCGGGAAAATGCTCTTGCGACAGGATGATATATATACTGTACCATTTCGTTCAATGCGGACTGCGCGTTACTTTTTAATTTTTCCGATTAATCTCCCAAATCCGCTAAAATCGAGAAAAAATCACCTGAAATCGGGTGTGACGCGTGACGTCCGAATTGAGCAGTACAGTAGCTTACGGGACTACTTGAAAGAGTTTGAGAGGAGTAGCGGAGCGGCTTGAGAGATGTCCTACAGAGTATTTTGGTACGGCTCGAAACGCTTCGAGCCTGGATTGAGATGAAAGTATACAGCAGAACTGAATCAATTTATATTGTGTACGCGAAGATAAAGATCCTGTCGCATCAAATTTGTTCCTGGGATCAAGTTGCAGCGATTTGAGCATGTTCTGCTCGACTGGTTCTCTGCCTTTCTCTGCTCAGCCGCTTACGAGGAATAGAAAGGAAATAATTGAAAATGGCAGAATGGTAAGTTCAGTCTAAATCGGAGCCTGCCAAATCGATGAAATCCGTCTTTGCCCTCTTGAGCGCTCGCTGGGCCTGAACCACGGCACGCTGTCTGTCCAACTTCACACGCGCCTTGACGAGCATCAAGGTCCGGATCGTCTCCGCCTTCAATCGGGCCCGACGAATTCCAATCGTGTCTCGTCCGCCGGAAAAGACCCTCTCGACAGCAATGGCAGAGCCTGTCGTGGGGAAAAAAATAGTTTCAAAAAGTTGACGTACTCGGCACGGATTTTGAACTTTGATGCGATGCCAAAAGACAAGTCGTTGGAGAAGAAAAGTGAAGGGCCATGGCCACGTGTGTCTCGGAACAAAATAAAGGCCTAGAAAACAGTGGTTAATTCATGTTACGCTACGGTGTTTCCCAGTCTAGAGTGAGCGTCCATATTATGCCCAAAGTAGCCAAGTGATAGATCAATAAGACAATAGCACCGAGTGTGACTTTCCAAATAAGGTAACCAGAAAATTTGAATCTGGCTATTCAATGATTTACTACAGTATACCAAGGGCCTGAAACTCATGTTGTAAAACATCACAACTTCGGCATGTGTTCGAACCGCCAAACCAACTTTGAGGCCAAGGTCAGGTCTTTGGAACACTTCAAAAAATTTGAGAACTCTTAAATGATACCACTGCCGCCAATAAAGACCGGTGCGTTAACACAGGGTTTGAAACACACACTGAAAAAACAAATGCTATATGTGATTTGTTTGGCATACCAGAGCTCATTCCGCTGAATGGTTGAGCATCTTTCTGCGCATCAGTTTGAAACTCGAATTGTGCCTCTCCAATTTCGCAAAGACAGTTAGAAATTCAATAGAAATTACCTAATCATAGGTGGTCATGGTGAGATTTTTGTGTTTGGTATTTGTGCATATTGGTAACGAGTTGTGATCAAAAGACGGGTGATCGACGGGTGTAAAGACAGAAAAGACGGATGAAAGCCCTACTGCGGCACAAGAGGCCTCAGCGCATCGGCAGGGAGCGGGAAGAAGCTGACTACTAGAAGTCTTTTGGACCTTGGCTACACAATTTTCAAAGATTTTGTCTACAAGGATCAGAGTTCCATTCAAGTACAATCGGATGGGCAAATGATCTTACCGATGTTGGTGTCTGTCTTGAAAGTTGTCTCGACCTACGCACTGTTTTTTTTCATGGGGTAGCTGCTCCCTTTCGGATGAATTTACTTTGCGGCTGTTTGATGAAGATTTGCTGGAAATTTATGCTGGAAACGATGTAAATTTGTGAGAAAGCAGGGCCAAACGAAAATATTATGCAACTTGCTTCGGCGGGGGTTAATTTCCCGGAAATTTATGCTGAAAACCCTCCCGGTGTTCACGCCGTTGATTCCGCCAAAAATCGGTGGGCATTCCACTCCTGCGGCTCGAAAATGTAAAATTGTGAGAAAGCAGGACCAAACACGGAAAATATTGTGCAACTTGCTTCGGCGGGGATTAATTTCCCTGCAATTTATGCTGGAACACCTTCCGCTCTTCACGCTGTTGATTCCCCCAAAAATCGGTGGGCATTCCACTCCTGCGGCTTCAAGGTGCAAAATTGTGAGAAAGGAGGGCCAAACACGGAAAATATTGTGAAACTTGCATCGGCGGGGGTTAATTTCCCTGCAATTTATGCTGAAAACCCTCCCGGTGTTCACGCCGTTAATTCGGCCAAAAAAATCGGTGAGTATTACACTCTTGCGGCTCGAAGATGCAAATTTGTGAGGGAGCAGTGCCAAACACGGAAAATATTGTGCAACTTGCTTCAGCGGGGGTTGATTTCCCTGTAATTTATGCTGGAAACCCTCCTGGTGTTCACACCGTTGATTCCGCCAAAAAATCGGTGGGCATTTCACTCCTGCGACTCGAAGATGTGAAATTGTGAGAAAGCGAGGCCAAATGCAGAAAATATTGCGCAACTTGCTTTGGCGGGGAATAATTTGGCTGAAAATTATTCTGGAAACCCTCCCCATGTTCACGCAGTCGATTCAGCCCAAAAAAACGGTGCGCATTGCACTCCTGTGGCTCGAAGATGCAAAATTGTGGATAAACCGGTGATTCCATGGGATGCCATTGCCTGAAATAATAATATGATGGGATTAGTGCCCACAAATAGCCGCCTCAAATTTCGTCTTGAAGCTGGGAGGCTCGGCATCAAAACATCAAATTGGACTAATATATTCACTACTCAATGGAAACATCACTGGAAACACTCATAACATTACGGGGGAGGTCTCAAGATATTCCCGCAACTTTTTTACGACTACGATTTATAATCTGGAAGATTCGAAAAATTTTCTAACTCGAAAATTTCGTCCAGTCGTATTGAATGTCACGTGCCTTCTATTGGCCTAATTCGGTACTAAGTTCTCCCGCCTGGGATGGAAGAAAACTAACTGGCTTGGATGCACCAAAATCCCGTTGCTTTTGTGATAACTATTACTCATTTCCTTCTGCCTGTTACACATGGCCTCTCAAAACTTGGGCTCTAGGTCTGTTCATGGCAATCCTTCTTCCAACGTCTCTGGCTTCAGCAAGGCCCTTGCTATCCTCTCCAGACCCTCTGTGGTTTCAAAAGGGTTCACGTGCAATCAAAAATACAGATATTGTGCCTTCGCAAGCATCGAGTCATTTCAATTCATTTATGCTGGTAACATAACAGATTTTCCACTCGTTCTGACCGCTTCATGGATGCATATCGCAAGGGTCTCAACGGACTCCAAGCTGCGTGGGCAGGCAAAAGATACCGCGGCCACCGTGTGCTTCCAAAAAACATCATGGCACTTTTAGATAGACTCGGCCGCAATATAGTGTATGTATATTCCCCCTCACTCCGACCGCCCTTGCTGCCAAAATAAAAGTTTTTCTTTTGGGCTCGAATTTTTTTTTTTTTTTTTTTTTTTTTTTCCCGTGACGCGTGACGTGACACAATCACGTGGGCCTCGTAGGGAGTGCAAGTCGCCTATCTTAGATACGCGGTGTTTGGGGGCAGTTTCAGGGTAGACTAGGACATATCCCGAGTGTTCAGAGGTAAAACGTGCTTCTTGCTCATTAGGTTTCTGCATGCAGATAATGTCGAAGTTTTCGGTGCCAGCTGTTGGAGTTACGAGTTATGTGCGCGCACTGCCCCGCGGCGCACTTTGTTACCAGGTCCCCGCCGTTCATTCCTGTTCCCGTACCTGTACCTGACAGACTTAATTCGTACCCTAATTGCCATCGCCGTCGTGATTCCGAGCGAAGTGTTTAGCCAGGGAAAGGCCCGATGGGCCTGCGAGTATATTGGGAGTGCGAGCGAGTGCCGAGGAGGCACATACATGAGCTAGTATGTACAATACGAGATTTTTAAACAGGTGAAGGGTGGGTGGGATAGCAAAATAAGAGCGCTGGCGAGACCAAGTGAGAACTACAAACAGTTGTAAGTGAGGGACTGCATACCTGGCGAGACCGAGTGAGAAGCTGAGGTTCTACTCGGCTCGCCAGGGTTTATATAGCGTGCGGGCCAATGGCCCCCGCGTTGCGATGGCCTGGACCTCGAGCCCTTTGTTCAGTTGACTGAGACAAAGGCGGTCAATGCAAGTCCCGAAGGACAAAAGCTAGCCGCTTACCCGAGGGAGCTGTGATACCCGAGAGGTGGTCGCGCTCCTGCGTCCTCGTCGCGACCTGAGTCGGTGAGGACTTCTCGGGTAAGCTGCTGTTGCGGGACTGCGTGCAGAGACTTACTCGTCAATTAGACTTGAGTAAACCTCGTTTTAAACCCGATTAATTACAGCAAAGTAATATATATGTAGTGTAGATAGCGAAGAATTCCCCGCGCGTTTGCAACGGGTTCCCTGCTAATATTGGAGTCTCTGGCCTTGAATTCCAACACCAGCTAGAACTTCCAGCGGGTTCCTCGACTTCCACGAGTTAATCTGAACCAAGGTGATCATCTAGATCAGGTCGTGCAGCCGAGGAGGCGCAGAGGTTGAGGTAGACACAAGATGGACCGAGGCTGCAGACCGAGCAGAGGGAACAGAGGAGGAGGCGTCAAGAAGCTTGGTTAGCTGGACCGCACGAAGGCGAAGGTGCTCCGCAATGCTCTTGCGCGTGGGGCACGAGAAGCTATCTGCACGATGATCCCCACCACAGTTAAGACAGTGAGGTTTCACCTGGCACATCGCCCCGTGCGCACACTCCCGCAAGTGGCGCATTTATTGGTTTTCGCACTACACCTGGCTTTGACATGCCCAAACTTTAAGCACCCCCAGCACAGCGTTACGCGGAGGTGAGGGAAGCTGCGCACAACCGTAGGGGTGAAGCCCGCCAGGACGACTCTACCCTCGGCTACCGCAATATCGACCATCTCGCGCGAACGCAATAAACGAGTCTGAACATTCAGTGTCCCTCTTGAACTCATGATGATTCTCGAGCTTCAACTGGACCGCATCAGCCCCGGTGACGGAAAAATCCGAGTGGAATCACCACGTTCGATAATGAATTCTATAGGGGCCACGGTGGTGTAGTGGTCTACCGTGCACGGATCAGGGTGGTGAGACGTTTGAGTATACTGGCGAGGTCGTCGAATGAGGTGGCCGTCAAGGACGAGTCAGCGATTTCGCGGAAGGCGGCCTCCTTGCTTGAGCCGGTGTAGGTATAGTCGCTGGCTTGGGGAAATGAGATAGCGGAGGGACCTGTGCATTGAACAGCTTCGATGTCACAGGGGGAACAGAAACTGGCATTTGCCTGTCCCCGCTAGGCGGAGACAGATCATGAGGCTTGTGCCCAGAGTCTGTCCCCCCTCGCTTATTGCGGGCGCCGCCACCGACCTGGTCTGCGCGCGTGGCCGCCGTGACATCTGGGGGTAGGCCGGAAGAATCGCCGTAGGAAGGATCCTCGAGGCTCGCAAGTACGTCAAATGAGTTGGCGTTGCGTCCCTTACCGACGACCGCATTGACTTTAAACTGGGGAGCGGGCCGGTGGATAGGCGATTTTCGGGCTGCGGGGTGAGCTGCCTTGGGCGAGTTAGGCGGGTTGAGGAGAAACACGTTAGCTGGGATAATTGGGGCAGGGATAGGCAGTCCTTGAGCGTGTCGAGGCGAACTCCGTGTTCCGGGCACAGCCTCAGGCAGCGGCGAGCGGGCATGGGAGGAAAGGAAGGCCTCGAGGTCTTCCACGCTGATAACGGAGGGCCTAGCTTCGTTTGAACTGACCTTGTCCTCATCATCCGAGGCTGTAGAAAGCTCAAGTCGGGGAATGAAGTGAAAAGAAAACCTACAAGGGCTTCTTTCATCTGGAAAGAACTTGTCGTCCTCGGCATCAGACTCTTCGACAGTAACCTTGCCGTCCTTGGCTATAGATCACGTGTTAATGACAGATGAATGGCTGGAAAGATAAAGGCAGGCTTTGGATCGTATCCGCTTGGCCTTAGGTCCGTCCTCAACAGCCGATTCATCTGGGGACTTGCGTTTGGACTTTGTGGACGATGATTCGGGGGGTACTTGCTGCGGCTCCGGTGCTTCGACGAAATCAGAAACAAGGTAAGATTTGGACGGGGAGGGGATTACATACCAGAGGAATTCCAGTTCAGCAATAATCCGGTCCAATTTAATGGTGGCGATATCACACGCCATTGCACTCCATTCCACCTGCTCCAAATATTTGACGATCAGCGTCATCCCAGAGGCCCCACGTCGGACATGATGCAGACGGCCATCAGCATTCCGACAGTCCTCCCCGAAGAGAACATCCATGCCCCGATTAAATGGGGAGGGGCCATTCAGTATCATCCGGGCCATGCATGCGATGCAGAGCATGGTAAATCTGATCGTCGCGTGTACCGAGGGCGACAGTCTTGGGAAGCACGCGTGAGAAGTAGTCGATTCGGCTGACGAGAGCTTCCATGGCAGCAACTAGACACAGAAGACGCGTCAAAACGTGAGAAACGAAGATGCGTCAAAATGACGGAGTTGCTCGACGTACCGACCACAGCCCCAAAGCTTGCGATATCATTGTATACCAGGAGCCACTAGTTACACTGGTGGCTCACCGCAAACTCTCTAATGTACTTTTAGGTATTCTAGAGGGCCTCAAACACCGAGATAGTAAATGTGAATCATATATGCCAGCTACTCTGCTTTCATTGCTGTGAAAATTGGAGTTTAAATCGGTTTTTGATTGAAGCGGTGAATTTGCCCTCTTTTGAGTTTATTCGTGGAAGCATCGAGGTTGTTCCGATCCTATGTGTCTGCAGAACGAAATCAAGCCTGAGGAAAATTACACCGGTCACTTTTTGCGATGCTGAGTAGACACAAGCGCTGGAGATACGCGGTCATGGAGGGGCGATGCCAGGAAACGCTACAGAGAAGGTTTTGAAAAAATTGGGGCAAAACTCGCAGTCAGCAAAAGCAAAAAAAAAAAAAAAAAAAAAAAAATCGGAGTTTGCAAGATCAGGATTATCCCGGACAACGGCCATGAACGCGGCCAAGTGGAGCCCATAGGCACGGGGGGACGATGCCAGTGAACAACAACGAGAAGACTTTGAAAGGGCAAAAATCGGACTTTTGAGGTGCTCACCTGAAGATCAGCATTATCTGGGACAGCGGCGATGAGCGCGGCCAAGTGGCGCCAATGGGCACGAGAGTCCGATGCCATGGAGCGGTTGATCGGTCTGCTCCTGACGTCACATCGCGCGCAGTACAGAGTAAGTAAAGACCAGCTAAATACAGAGTTTGACCAGGGCTCGCGATTTTATACAGAACAGGACCGTCACACCTCAACGCCTATCGCTTCAAGTCCGGGTTCACGGACTCCCCAGCGTGCGACGCATGCGGCGCGGCTTTCGAAACCCGGTCCCACTTCCTCCTCGAGTGTTCCGTTCTCGAACCGTTACGCGAACCACTTCACACTGCGGCTAGGGCAGCGGGAATGTTCGGTCCCCTCCACGTTGGCCCCCTCTTGAACGAGCCCAAGCTCCTGAAGGCTATCGCGAAGTTTGTGGAGGCCTCGGGCCGCTTTGCCTAGCTTTACTCGTGTGTCAGCCAAAACCCCCGTTCCGTCTCTTCCTCTTCGCTTTTTCTATTTCTTTTTCTTTTTCTCCTCTCCATCTCGTACATCCATACTTTACTTACTCATAATTCAAATCACACAACCCCGCGACGCCCTCATTCACCACTCACCAATTCGTACCTCATATAAATAGTGCGTGGACCATGGCATGACGGGCCTCCACCAACAGTGATGTTATGAATGCCAGCGTACAGACGCAGCGAGCAACGACCCAGAATCGACTGAGCTGATGGTCATTTGTCCGTACACTCGCGCAACATGATGGCAGCCCATTACATCGCCCACCACGTCCTGCTGCGGGCGTTCAGTGGTCCGAAGCGTACATCGACGGGCATCGGCTACGTCCGCCTAGGTCTCGGTATAACCTGGGAAATACATATGCGAGCTGGATGCCTTGTTTGAATTCCGGATGGTCCTCTCGCCAATAAGCCTATTCCATAGTTCGCCAAGTCGGCTGGGAGCTCTTCTGGATCAGTATGTTGGATTCAAGCCGGTAAGCCCGAACTGACCGACCCATTCACGGTGTCTCGGCCTCGGGCCCATCGCTCACCGACGTACCGACTTTATATTAATTAGCTAGACTCATTCCTATTCATTCTTACTACCTCTGTCCTTGTGCTATGCTCTCAGTTCGTCCTTACTCCCCATGCAGTTACATTTGTTTCTAGTATATAAACCCCGTGCTTTCTCCCCTACATCTCGTTCTATTACAGTACACTCTCAGCTCAGCGGTCTCGGTTCCCGAATTCAAGTGTATAGTTCCAAATCTCGTGGCACCTTTGGGACTGCTCCGAATCTTTCTTGGCTCCACGTTCGCGTTTGTCCACGGCACTGAATTTATATTCTACAAGAGCGCGGGGGACCGCTTCGCGGTCCCCACTTCGGTTGAGGAGGATGCAAATTCTTACTCATCACATCGAGCGAATTCCTTAGCGGAGATTTCAATGAAAATGTTCGCCGCGGGCCAGCTATATTTGAGTGACACTTGTCAGTGAGGGCAGTGCGCGTCAAACGTCGTGACGTCAATGACGTGGTGCCACGATGCCGCATACTGATCGCCTGTGAGCCGGTGGGACAAACAGTGCTCGGGAATCAATTGCCGAATCATAATTTATCAGCGGAGTTTAAAAAGCTTCAGACAGACGGACAGACGTAATCTTATAAAGAGGGTAATACAGTCGAACCCCTTGTAACCCATACTTCTATTAACCCATAACCCCTCCCATGGAATTTTTGCGAAACCACCGCCGTTTGCAGGGATAACCCATAGGTCCGCCAAAACCCATACCCATACCCCTTTGAGCAGCATAACGCATACATTTCGGCCGAAGTTTTACATGTCGGAGATCTCGGAACGATGAATTATTTCGACTGACAGCTTGATTGCATATTTTTCACGGTCAATACGAAAGATTTCGCGTTCTCGATGCCTTCAGTCGCACTGGAAGTCCTCAGGCGGGGCTTCGATGCTCTGAAGAAGCACATCGGTCCTCGCAGCAAAACATTGAATGATTGTTTGGCCAACAACGAGAGCATAACATCAGACGACGAGAGATGGCTTGACGACGAAGGCAATATTGCCGATGAGGAATGGGCCCTCAGAGACCTTGAAACTGCATCCGACTACGAGAGGGGCATGTCAAGGTTGAATGCGGCACAAAAGAAGGCAGTGAAGAGGTTCAATGTGGTAGGTTTGCGCCAGATCATGGTTTATCGGACAGAAAGCAAAGTGGCGTGAAAGGGAACAAAGTCCGGCTAAGGTACGCCTTCACTGTCAATGCTGATGGATCCGAGAAGCGCGAAGCCTTCATCATCGGGAAGGCGAAGCAGCCTCGCTGTTTTGAGCGGCGCAATGCTGCTGCCTTGGGCTTTTAGTATCGCAACAATGCGAAAGCCTGGATGGTCACGGCATTTTATCAGGAGTGGATCTTGTCGTGGGATGCCGAGCTGCGACTAGCATGCCGCAAAATTGTCCTTTTCCAGGACAACTTCTCCGCCCATCAACCCCCGCCTGGCCTGACAAACATTCAGGTCGAGAACTTCGCAGCCAATCTCACGGCGCATGTCCAACCACTCAATGCCGGAATCATATGGTGCTTCAAGGCGCATTATCGGAAGCGCTACATCCAGCGGGCCATTAACAACTACGACAGCGGTGTTACACCTGCAATATCTACGACATCAACCAGCTCGAAGGAATGCGGATTGCTGCGAGTGCCTGGGACAATGTCTCGGCAGAAACAATTGCTCACTGCTGGATCAAAGCCGGTATCCTTCCTGCTTCCCTCCTGCCGTCTCGTCCCACACCCGCATCCGGTGACTCGAACCCTGTACAAGCCGCCGAACAGGAGCTCGAGGCGAAGCTCGATTTGTTGGAAGGTACCGGAGTTTTGCAGCGCACAAACCGGATGGCTATCGAGTTTCTGGTTAATCCCGTGGATGCGCAGGTTCTCGTTGAGGAGACTACTGACGCTGAGATTTTTCACGCTGTCAATTCGTCTCTGAATGCTAAATAGGAGTCCGAGTTTCTAGGGGGCGACGATGATATTGACGACGACATGGGATACGAGCCGTGTCCCAACCGCCGCGAGGCCCTCAAGGCTGTTGCCGTACTTCAGAAATACACTGCATCGATGAATGATGACTTTGCGCGTCGTTTGGATGGCCTTCAGGCATCGTTCGGGCGTCAAACGCAGCTGGCATTTTGAAAAGCGGTTGCAATAGACCTGCCTTCGAATGGCTGGCATTTTGAAAAGTATGACCTGGCGCAATGGAGGTGAATCGATCAGTCTCATTATTTTCGGGAACAGCTGTAAAGTATGACCTGACACAATAGAGCTGCATTCAAGGGGCTGGCATTTTAAAAAGCATGACCTGACACAATAGAGGTGCATTCAAATGGCTGCCATTTTGAAAAGCGGTGCAATAGACCTGCATTTGAATGCTGGCGACTTGAAAAGTATGACCTGGGACAATAGAGACTTTGCAGTGAGCCACCAGATTGACTGGTGGCTAAAATTTCTCAGCAACTCACAATTCTCTCGGGCCAATCTAGCCACTATTTATAGTCTCCAGAGAGAGAATGAAATAGTGGCTGGCCCAAGCGGAAAGCCCTCGGTGCGAATGTCTGAGTGGAGCCACCAGTTGAATTGGTGGCTCACCGCAAAGCCCATCGTCTGTAATATACATTCTTTCACCTTTCTTCCAGTCTAACCTGAGGCACAAACGTGAATATTCTGACAATGTAAGTTAACATTCAATCCTTCTTGCCGCTGTCGCTTGCTGACCAGGAGGCATAGGGATATCACACCACCGAACACGCCTCAGAGCCATCAAAGACGCCGGCGTCAGCTTCAACGCGACGCACGCGAATCTCAGAATGGCAGTCCGCGACGCGCGTCGACGTTGTATTCCGGCGCGTAACCATGATGAAAATGTTCCACCCGGCACGCGCACGCCGACGGAACCAAGTGCACGCTCCCTCAGCCACCGTCGGAGGCGTCAGCTAGAGAGGGAAAATCGGCCCCAACCACCTCAGACACCTCCACCCATGAACAGATCACAAGCACAAGCAGCGCGCAGACGTGCGGAAAAAGAGGCGCAGTCTGCGCAAATGGATGTCGATGGTACGTGATTATTAATTTCCTCTTCACCAATTCGAACATCTCCCATCGCGCACAATCTACCATGTCCTCTTCCGCTTCATTTACTGGCCTTGCCGTCCTCGAGAACCCCCGTGTCATCCCGAAGACGAAGACCACGGTCTTCGACCTCCAGGCCTGTCTCCCCAGCAGCTCCGAGACCGCCCTCATCGGGTTGATTCGTTACTTTAATCGTGATGGTCTCGAGTTCCCCGAGATTGGCTGTTATTTCGTCTGGATCTCGGTACGCCATTAACTGCTTCTTTCAAATTCTAATGTTAATATATCGAGACAGGCCGCCCGGACGTTGCCCACTGCTGAAGTTTATTCACAAGAGCTGGGTCCTATATATTACCATGTCATTGGGGACGCTGTCTGGGTGCGTTGTAAACCTCTCTCCTACTCTTGACTGCTCTAATAATTCACATGAAAGCTCCTCTGGGATCTCCAGAGAACTTCCACCTCGACCAACCTCCCTTCGTTCATGTGTGTGGTCTTGCCACTAATATGAACAAAGACGATGGTACCTTCGACGTCCTGGCAGAGCAGTACGTGGGTGCAACTCGGAATGTCGAATGCTTTCCTACTCGATGCCTCATTCCCGATACACCACGTTTCCAGAAGTTTAAACCTGTCCCCAGCAAGGGAAAGTTTGTATCTGTGACTGGTTTTCTCACCGGCGTCGAGCAGGATGAGGACCACACGGTCAAACACTTCCTCATTGATGTTGACCAGGTTGCCTTCTTAGGACAACAGTCTGCCTCGCCAAAAGCCAAACAGAGCACGGCTAAAATTGGTGTGTTTAATCCTTCCAATTTTTTGATATTATCCTGACTACATATCCTACCAGCATCGGGAACACCGACACACCTCAAATTCACGGGCTTCCTGGGAAGTCAAAGCACAGACATGAAATCTGGAGAACCGGCCTCGAAGAAGCGCAAGACTGCCGATGATCGTGCAGCGGAGGAGGCGAATGATAAGGGAGAAGGTACTTCCGCTCAGGGCGGTCGCACTGGAGGCCGTACTTCGACTCACTAAATCTGACTCAATATATTCATTCAATGTACTACTTTTAAATTTAATTTTCCATGCTGTCCTCGCATAATTGTTGAACTTGACGAAAATCTCTTCGTAGCGAAGCACGGGTTACTGCTAGTGTACACCTACGGAACCTTGTTACAACTGTTACTTTGTCCGAATGACCCTCCCCTCCTTGATGCTCAGGGGTTATCCAAGAAGCACCGCTTTCGGGGCGTAGAATCTGTTGAATAAAACATCAGTACCAACGTTCGCACTTAGGATTCCATAATACCTGAAATCCACAAAGAAGAGATTTGTCGACTGTCATGATTCCAGCTGCATTATCAAACTCGCCGCCGTAGTTTGGCGCTGAAAAGATGGTCACAAGTTTCCGGTCCGCGAAGAATTCGTACCCATCCTCAACCACCTTGGACCCAGGAGATATAGAGTTAACATGGGATCGGTACGGTCAGAGCTAACGCACCTGGTGCCCACGGCATATAAGGCTAAGGTCGAGTCTCTCCAAAAAGTTCTCGACGATGTCCGCACCAAAGGTGCACGAAATGCCTCTGTCATTTTTGCCCCAGCCGTGGATGTCCTTGTCGGGATCAGACCTATAGTATGATCTGAGTTCTGAGGGGTGAAAGGAGTGGAACGACTAATTACCATAGTAGATCAGCAAGTAGACCTTCAGGGCGAGGTCAGCAATCGGCTCTCGGTAACACTGTCCGCGTGTCATACCGTTATCAGGGATATCAGTGGGTCGCACGATCCGCCTTATCTGGTCCAATGACCTCAGTTCTGGGCTCAAACCTCCATGTACTGCGAATATCGCGTCGTCAATGACCGCAGCAACTGGAAGACAGTTGAAGCAGTCAATGAACGCGCGCCAAAGTTTGACGTTGTATCTACGCTTGCCTGCGCATGAAAGATGCCTTAGGCAACGAATCACAGACGGCACCAAATTGACACGAACACTCATCATAGAACCCATATATGCGGTTAATGGATGCGCACTCGTGATTCCCTCGGAGGAGGGAAATGTTGTCCGGATATTTGAGTTTGTAGGCGAGCAGGAGACAGATTGTCTCGAGTGATTGCTTTCCGCGGTCGACATAGTCGCCAAGGAAGAGGTAATCAGACCCTGGGGGCAGGCCCCGCATAATCAAAGAGCTGCAGAAGGTCGTAATATTGCCCATGCGTGTCGCCTAGATGGTGTGTAAGCAAGGTGAGAGTTTTCCATCCGTCGGGACTTGGTCAGGACAATGTACCACAGATTTTGATGGGCGCCTTGAGGTCCAGAAGAATGGGCTGAGCAAGTATCAGGTCACGAGCCGCAACACACAGGTATCGAATTTCGGATTCTGCGAGATCGACTAGTTCCCCTCGGGGGTTCCCCCGTACTAGAAGAACAGTTCAACATCATGATTGACGCCGCAATGAGCGGCCCCAACAAGGGCCGGCATTGTGCTCACCTTTAAGCAATCTGGCAATGAGACAGTCCAGATCCACGTCCATTCTTTGGGGATCGCAGGGGATGATGTGGCACTGAGACAGAGGCTGTGCTTACAGCTGTTTGCACCGAATTGATGACAGTCAAAGAAAACAACAACAAACCTTTGATCCAGCCACTTTCCGGTCTCATTACGCGCTCAGTTCTTAGCCGGGTACTATCGTTGGCCGGGTGAAGGGAGCGAGTGGCGGACCTGCCCTGGGATTTTTTTGCAGAGGAAACGCGCGATTTTGCGTTTGCTCTGGTCTGGGTCAACTGGCATGCATGATCTAGGATCTCACGAGAATCTTCCTGCAAGCTCAAGTTAGCCTTGAGTATTCAAAGCTCAGGCATCGGTCCTATAGTCGGGCTAATTCATGCGCAATTAGTGATAGAAAGCGATTCATGAAAATATTATGTATTAGGTAATTTGTGTTTTCGGACCATTTTCGTACTGACTCTATCACGTGTTTAACCAAGTATATATGTAGTCCCTCCCAAAATATTAGGTCACTGGGACGTGTTCTGGACATGCTAGACCATATTCAGCACGAAAATGGTCCAAAAACATCAAATATTTTCATAAATCGCTAATTGCGCATGAATTATCCCGTCAAATCTATCCAGGTTTCATCCTAATCGGTGGAGAACTAATTGACTTACAAGGAATTCTTCGAAAACTTACCAAAACAAGAAAATTTCGTTCGTGCCTTCGGTTCCGACATAGGCTGTGTTTTCTTAGGTATATACGTTGTCCATCCCAAAATATTAGGTCATAGGGACATGTCCTGGAGATGCTAGATGGCATTTGGCACGAAAATGGTCCAAAAGCACAGATTACCCAATATATAATATTTACATAAATCGCGTTCTGTCACTAATTGCGCATGAATTATCCCGACAGATCTACCTAGGTTTCATCCAAATCGGTTTAGAACTGGTTGAGTTACTAACAAGTCTTTGGAAACATCCCAAAACAGGAAATTTTCGACCGCGCCCTCGGTTCCGACATTAGCTGTAAATAGTTCATCATTATATCTCCCACTGGGATGTTCAAGCCTCGGTGTGATTCTGGTAAGAGTCACAGAAGATGCCAAAGTAATGACTCCAACCCTTGATTTGCACTGGTCTGACATTTTGGCAGTGTTTTCAGCAGTTTCTTTGTGAGCAATGATGAAATGTCGTAATATTTGCTCGCACAACTGATCTTTGTGAGTCTCTAGGCCGCGGAAACGACCCGATTCACACCAGATAAAATATATTGTCCACCTGCACTATCAATGCCCAGGTACTGATGCCAGAACTTTCATTTTAGCCTAGGCAAAATTATGTAATAAATCAATTTCCGGTTACTTTGTGTGATGACGAGTACTTATATTCGCGCTCATTGAACGCTTGCCTCGCACTTGGAGAGCTTTCGCTGAAGGTTGGCCGCCCCACTTCAGACTATTCAATCACTGTGTTTGCACTACATTTTCAACAAGTCATACAAATTCTATGTTGTTATCTTCGGTTTACTCGCGTATGTAAATTGTAAAGGGAGTTCAACCTATGCTTCATCATTAGGCAATCATGCGACCTCATTCCATTTTTCCAAATGACTGTGAGATAATGCATCTCGCGTTCTCCCTCCCTGGAAAAGATGAGTGGAGCTTCCACAATTCATTGAGCAAATTACTCTTTTTTTCGGGTCCAGTCGTCGCAGATCCTGTATGCTGTGCCTGACCGAGGGCCAGCTTTGGCGCATCGTGATCTAAGGATTCCAACAATTTCAAAACATGCGCTTGCTAGAACATGGTTTTGTGTGAATAAGATTAGTGGGCTCTGCAACAACGAGATGAAAATGGGTGCTCTGCACAACGGGCATCCTTTCAATTTTATTCTGGATCAAAAAGCTTGGATGTGTGCAAGTATGGACCTACCAGGGGATTCATGCCAAAGACCACATGAATGCAAATTTGAGAATATATGGCGCAAAATACACAGCGCGCAGAATGAATGACCACAATTTAGGATGTACGGATGACCGAATATTTCTTGACAGCTGGAAAACAGGCGATAAAAAATAAATGGAGGGCTTCATTTCTCACATGGGGCAGTTGTAGTGGAGATGCTCCTCTTTGAAGGTTGATATACCCCGAGAAACCGTTTTGTTACGCAGACGATCCAAAAATTTGACTGTCGGGACTCGGGTGAGCAGTTTGTCTGGATGAATGACGCGGACGTACCAGACATCGGAATATGACACTGCGGGGTTCTAATGTGCAGTAACAAAAGCCCCCTAAGAGATTTGAACGGCAGACCTTCTGACTTTTGAAAGAAGAAGATAAGAGGAATGAACCACTACACCAGGAAGACCATACATAAAGTTCTCAATCAGACTGTCATTAGAGTTCATCCATGCCCTCTTTCTACCATGGTAAATACTGCATATGTATTAACTCACTTGTCATTTCCAGTCATCTTTCATCATCTTTTTTAATATAGAGTAATTTATTGAAACAGAACAATCTCTGAATCATCTATGGGGCATGATTGCTATAAGACTATGACTTCCCTGGCCACAGGACCTGAAGAGGCAAAATAAAGAAAGAGGAGAAGGTTTAGGCCATTACAAGGCTAATATTGTATCCGTGTGTACAAGACTCTATGCCCTTCCTGGTCTAGTGGTTAATGCCTTCACCTTCTGCTGGTGAAAAGTTGAGAGGTCTGGTGTTCGAATCCCTTGGGTGGATTTGTTTTTGGTGTTTGGACAGGACTTAAGTACTTGGGGACTTAAGTGTTGCGGGACTTAAGTTCCAGGGGGTGTGGTCCTCGCATGCACAGGGCATGCAGGACAGAACTTAAGTTCGGCGGGACTTGAGTCCCACTGTGGTCCAGACCGGCATTAACTTAAGTTGAGCTCCTTCTATTTCATCCAAACACAGAGTGTCCTTCGAGGATGGACAGCGTATGCCGGACGACAGTTACGTGGGAATATTTTGGTTAATTGCTCCATATGCAGCATGTCCTTCGAGGATGGACAGCCTACGCTGGACGACAGTTGCGTGGGTTAATTGGTAGCCGGGGGTAATCTTAAAAAACCTTTTTAGTGACATTTAATCGTAGGAATCATAGCCGTGCTGCGTTGACGCCCAGGAAATTTATCTGTGAGCGAAGAGTCGGCGAATCGTCTGTGAAGTGTGGTTTATGAGGGTGTGTGCAAAAATGATATTTGAACCCTCTCCAACATGTAGTTTACAGAAGCCTTGAACGCTGCGTCGAGGAGTAGATTTGAGGCAGGATGTCGGAATCAGTGGGTAGGTGAATCTTTTCTGCCGAGGTTCGGAAAGGTACTGAATTTAATCAATGAAAATTCAGGTGTTGACCGAGGTACTCACCGCCATTCACGCATTCCAGACCGAACCTTACTTTTTGACGGTAGGCACGCGCTCCACAGACGCACATAAAGCAGTAAACGTTAAACCCTGTCGTCGGAGACGACAGCCGTTCCATTGAAATGCCCTTCAGCCCGACAAGAATTAGTCAGAAAACTCAGAGGAAATACTAGTAATTAGTGCGCGCAAAACAGAATGGCGCTTAATTTAGCCGCCACCAAGACGCCGCGAGAGAAAGAAAAACTGGAAGTGCCAATTCATGAGATTCGACACAACGTTGGCTGGTCTCGACCTACTTCACGAGATATTATTTGAAGAGAAATAAGTACAAGACTTGTAAATACAAATCTTAAAAGGCGTAGACAGGAGAGAGAAGTCGTCGCGGGCAGATTTTATGCGCTGTGCGGGGTGGTAGGCTGCCGCCCGACCCTTGGATCGAGATCCATCACATCCACCAAACACCCGTCTTGAAGAGTAATTGAGACAGTCCATTGTGCAACGTGATATGCTGCTGCCGGGCCAAGCGCAGCGGGGAAGGGGAAGACAAAGTCCACAGGCAAGAAAAGAAAGAACACCGTCGACGCAACACGCCGCTGCAAAGACCTGAGCAGCGAGACGCGCGTCCATAATACCGCGCGCATAGCCCGAAAAATGAGACCAGCACTCCAGTGTCCGCGTTTGTCCCCACTCATCAAAGGAAGGAAGGGAGATGAAGAATGAGAAGAGGCGTAACTAAGGAGTTCACAAGGGAGCTCATGCTCCGCATGTCAGCGCCCTCGACACTGCAGCGATTTGAAGAGCAGAAAACGAAAGAAAAAATTTTATACCCGAAAGGACAACACATCCACAAAACAAGAGACACGGCGCCTCGAAGAGAGAGGAGACCGCACCGGCCCTGCGCGTCATGCTGGTTGCACATTCCCACCACCATCTCCGGGCTCGCACGAATCCGCCCACGTGTAATTGTACGTGAAGGGGACGTAGCAGATCAATCCTCACAAACGGCGCGAGTATCCACGAGCGCATACGCAAGCCAAGAGACCAGCGCGATACAATGGCCGGTATGCACCCAGCTCCTCGCGTACCAAACTCCATGCTGCGCCTCTCGCATGCCCTCACTCACACGCATCCAGCTCCCTCGCCCACTGAGAAATGGAACGAGAACGAAGCAAAAAACGTACCGAAGTGCGCGTGGCGGGGCATCTCTGGAGAACAAGGATGGTCAGCATACACATCACAAGACAATGGAGAAGAAATAGGCACAAAGAGCACCGGACATGAAGAAGGGAGGAAGACAATAGTAGACAAGCTACAGAGAGAAAAAGAACCGCGGTAGTGAATAGTATAGAAGAGAGGGCGGGGAGAGGGGACAGGCGTGGGATGAACACGCGCCCGACTTCAGAGTTGCCCATGAGCCAGCGGGGAGCCGACGTTGACTGTGCCCCTTCTCGATCTTGTCCATGTTGGTCATCGTTGCCGCCTCGATTGCGTTCCCTTCCAGCCCAGGCTCGGTCGCGATACCCCGGCCAATGACCATCGTGCATGCTGGCGAAAAACAATCGCGAGTTCAGCTACGTTTTGAAAGCATCGAAAAGCCAGTGGCATACAGAAGACAAACCTTGTTCTTCGGTTGCGTGGGCATTCAGCGCGTTGGGAGGGAATCGATGGATGTCTACCTTTATACAGACTGACGCGGGCGTGACAGAGTATGCAAGTTGCATTCAAGACCGGACGAGAACGTGCCAGAAGTGGGATAAAGTTCGAGACTGCCTGGGTTTGATGCATTCCGGGGTTCTCCGGCAGGGAAGGCTCTGTACCACAAAGGCCTCGTGGATGGTATTGAATGGAAGGTGACGAACCATGCGTACCTAACGAGTGTTTAACTGATCGAGATCAAGGAGGATACCACGGGATTCCGGGAAACGTCGTGTGCCTTCTCAGAGAGTGATGGAGAGGATTGACACAACCACAGGGTGACCGCACGGAAAGAGACAAAGGAGCGTGTGTATGAGACCTCAACAGAAGCCCCTCCGTCAAGACGAGAGAGAGGAACGTGCGATTTTAAAATGAGCCGGTACAATGGGGTGGCACAGACCATATACGGAGGAAGCAGGTACAGTCGAACCCCTTGTAACCCATACCCCTTGGTTACATGCCCGGGCTATGGGTTATGAGGGGTCATGGGTTAATGGAGGTCGAAAAATTTTAGTCAAAAAAAAAAAACATTTTTCGGTACGCGGAGGTATCTACGAGTATTCTAGACTGTTTTCGGTCCCTGCGCGGTAAAGTAATTGGTAATCGGTGTATCCACGAGTGATTTCGTTTCCTCCAGGAGAGATCCTGCGAAGTCAGAACGCCTCCTTCCCAAAAGCAAGGCCACAAGCGTTGACGGATCGATGTGGCCTGTTGAACCAAGGGAACGTGCCAGTATACTTATGAGGGACGAGGTGGGAGTTATGCAAATACTTGTGGCCTTATATCTTTGGAGAGGGTTTTCGGGCTCCGGTTGTCTTCAACTTGTTGTGGATTTGTGTCATTGAGTTATTCGGGCACACGTGCGAACCCTGCTCAAGGTCTTTTTTTGGATTGAAGCGTCCAGAAGACCGGTACCAATCCCCTCTGAGGCTGGGTCAGTAAGAAATTCCGTCGATATGTGTTTGAACCAAGTCATTCACACAATAGTCCTCAATGGGAAAAGACTTGTGGCAGCACACCGATGACTCGCACTCTCTATTTCAACCCATGCTCCCGCTTTCAACCACAAGGGTGGAGAGTAGGGTGGAGAGGCGCAGTCAGACACGGTGGGGGCTCCGCTGCAAGGGATTTAAATTTACTGTGCGCTGATGGATGTACTGTGGGAGCACACCCAATTATTACGGTTGCAAGCCGATCTCCGCGGGCTGGGAATCAAAGAAGGCAGCATCCTGGAAGCCATGTCATGAGCTTCTTCAAATCTCATCAGCCGGACACGTACAAGATGCTTTTTGCATCCCACTGCGGTGAGATTGCTTTCACCGAATGGGCTGCACAGGCAACACTCAGCGAGTTTGAATCCATTGCCGGCAAGGTTTATGATTCACTTTACACCACTGCTGCGTACGGTGAAGCTTGTGCTCAGAAAGAAGCGGAACGAGACGCTGTGTTCGAGAATTCCGTGCTGTACAACCGCAACTCACTCTTATATATTCTCCTCGTCTCCTCAATCAAGGCCGGTGACATCGGACGAGTCGTTCTTGTCTTTCGTATCTGGGTGTAATGATGCGTAGCCCCAAGACCATGCCCAAATATGGGGACGCATTCTTTGAAACCCTCAATCACATCAAAACCTATGATCCTGTGCCTCACTATTGAATGATTTAATTCAGCCGAGAGGAGGAGGGATAAGGGAGCAGTTGACATATTAAGGTTTGAATGGTGTTTTGAGTCACATGCTCTGTAATGCCATTTTGAACCCTGTGCCTCACTATTGAATGATTTAATTTGCATTTTGAACTGCATGCCACAGAATGGCATTTTGAATCACATGTCTCATAATGCCACTTTGGACCCTGTGCCTCACTATTGAACTTTAATTCGCATTTTGAACCCCATGCCACAGAATGGCATTTTGAATCACATGCCTCATAATGCCATTTTGAACACTGTGCTTCACTATTGAATGATTTAATTCAGCCGAGAGCAGGAGGGATAAGGGAGCAGTTAACGTATTTAAGGTTTGAATGGAATTTTGACTCTTGTGTCACATGCTTCGCAATGGCATTTTGAATGCTGAGCTTCACTATTGAATGATTTAATTCAGCCGAGAGCACATTTCCTTCGTCTCAGCTCCTTCAAATCCATTTACAGATATACAACTACCACCTTGCCTATTTTACAATCGCACCAACTCACCCGAAATGTCAAGGACAAATATTCATTCAAATATTCTATTATTGTGTTCTCGGAAACTCAGCCACACCACAGTCGTCCGTCTTCTCCTTGAAAAGGCGCCGACCCCAACGTGACAGGTGGAGAATTCGGCACAGCAATGCAGGCCGCCTGCGCCGCGCGGTATTAAATGTGCATTTGGACACTCATAGGTAGACCTCATTTATCCCTTCCATTCATGGAATCCAACATCCATCGTGATGGGTGCTTGTTATTTTGGGGTGGTCGTAGGTGGCCACTGGCAATAATATTACTAGTTAAACCGTTCCTGCAGCCTGGCGAAAGAGGTACCTTCCGATTCGCCCGTACGCCCGCAAACGCGCGCAAGAAGTAACCGAGAAGAGCTTGTTGTCGTCGTCAAATATATCTGTGATAAAAAGATTGCCAATCAGTCAGCAGTCATAAATGACAACGTGAGGACTCACCGTCCTCCGAACCCCAGAGCATGAGCGAGTACGTTGTAATCGCCCTCTTCCCAGGCTTGCCGCACACTAGCAGGCCCAGCGGACAGAAGGATCTCTAACCATTACAAATCTGTGTGTTATGTCAAGTCTGTTCAATAAAGTCTCAGGGGGACTCACCCTCATCTCCAGTCCATGTTAGCTCATCCTCCATTAGCTTTTCTAGGAGACCGCGGAGGAAACAGACAGAGGAATAAATCTCCAGAATCTCGTCAGGCGGGTAGGCGTTGAGAACCGCAGTGCGCTGGCGCCAAATCTTCTTGATTGTCTTCTCGTCCATATTGTCGATTTCGTTTAGGTGGTAGTGGCTACCGCTAAACAGCTCGCAGTATAGCAAAATGCGGTACATTGAGCGTCGGAAGCGGCGGGATTCCTCCTAGGTCAGGACACTCGTCTTCGACGTCCGGTCTTTAAACCTAGATACGGTCAGTTCACGTCCAGCCCGCAGGAGTAAGACACACATTGAACTATAGATATTCTCAAGTGCCTCAACCTGTCGCTTTCTTCCGGTATAGTTAAGAGGGCAAGAAAAAAGTGGCAGCAGCTGGTTATCATTCTCACAAAAATCCACAGGCATTAGAGAAGGGGAAAGGGGTGAGAAAGGGTCAAACACACTTGCAACACACTCAAGAAGACTATCAAGATCTTGCGTCCCATGTTCGAATGTTCCCGAGATCTTGAGGCAATAAAGCTGAATGCATCGTGGATTTCAACTCGGAGAGCTCAAGAAAGTGGTTTTCTGGTAGATATTCAGCGGTTTTGAACGGTGATTTTTCGAGGTGAGATCCCGGAGCACGAACCACATTGCGGGATGGTTTGGTGGATCACCCAGGGCTTTTGGAATCGTCTGATATGCTCGTGACCAGCCTGGGATTGTCTTCCGCTTCCCGACAGCGTGTGACAACTGGCCCCAAACGGGGGCGGGAATTTTCTTTTCGCCGTCACCGTTATACAATGCATCGAATGGGATACAGTAAAGATCATACATGACACTGTACATTCGTAAGAAAGCTTATTGTCCTACACTCGCAAACATAATGGAACGGGATGGTCAGATGGAGCTCGACCACGCAGGCGCGGACAAACGCCCGCCCTCTCAACATTGACACTAAACTTGCATCATCTTGTCATTTGAGTTCCAAAATGAGTACTCGCTATTATTGATGTGTATTGCAGGACGTCCCGCGATCATTAGCATCGCCCGAGTCTACAGCAAGCACGCTTTACTCCTCAACCTCAACATTATTTGAGATTTCACCGGTGGCGCTCGAGTACGAAGATGGTTGGGGAATTCGCGCATATCAGGACCATCGGAATATCTACGTTGAGTCCGCCGTTCGCGTAATGAGCATGGCATTCTTCATTGCTGTTGTATATATTGTTGGAGTCCAAGTGGAAAGTAGAAATGAATACGTCAACGATTCAACCGTTCGGTTGTTAGTGGCCCGTCCACGTTGGTGGTTCAAGTTCCCAAATCATGCAAGCGAGACACACAGCTGCCACTTGGATTCAATGCTGCCATTTAATTGAGGCCGCAGTTCAATTCTCTATCGAGAGAACCCACGACAGGAGATAATCCAAAATGATTTCCCAAATAAGTTCGAACGGCGAGCTCACAGGACACCGCACTCCGATTGCCGAGTCAGCATTCTGCGCCCGAATCCTCATCCTCAGTCAATCCGTCATCGGCCTCAGCGGATCCAAATGCGATTTTACACTGTACGTTTGTGACAGCGGCTGTTCAGTGGGCAGAGCGCAAAAACCTCCCTCGGGTGTGGAGCAGGGAGTCGCCTATTCAATATCTCAGATTGAGTGAGCGACGTCCGAGGGACAGGAATTGGCCACCTTTTAATTCCACCTTTCCAAATTCGCAAGGCCTTTTGGAAGGCACCATCTCGAATCTCTCGGCGGATGCCAAAGCAATGCCACATTCCGAGGTAAGAGGACAGCCGAGCCATCTGAAACTATGTGTGTGATTGGTTGCCCAGTGGGAGACCGTAAGATCCTTGTGTGAGGGGTTGGCTGGATATATACATAATCAAAAGAGGTTGAAATCTTGAATTTCAAAAGCCATATGTATGCACTTACGTCTTGAAAGCCAATGTCAAGGAACGTGAGACCCATGACAGATCCATCAGTGAATCCCAAATATGCGTGAATGGTGTGTTGTCCGCCCTGGGTGAAGCATTCCGCCGAAACTCGGGAATCAGCGGGGAACATGGTAATCAGGACCTCGTTCTTGAGAACCTGTACGATGTGGGTTTCTCGGCCTGGGTTTTTGAAGCTGCGGCAATGAAACATGGGAACTGTTGCACTCCTCGATTGCCCCCATTAAATAGGACCATACCCGGGGCCGAAACCAGTCCGGAGGGAAGTCTTCGGAGCCCGAACGGAGGTCGTCGTCCAATGATGATCCTCCTCGGCCCCAGGTTCGGAGTTCGACAGAACTCAGTATTTTCAAGCGGAAAGGTAAATTACATGTCGCAACCATTATCTAGCCATTATGCACAACAAAGCCGTATACGTAGCCTGATCCTCTGCTACGAGTACTTTTTATGAAGTGTCTTTCGAGATATTTGAGAGGCTTTCTCGCAGCTTATTACCTCACTTCTCGCGCGATGAACTCGAACACCTAGGGTTTCGAAAGTCACGACAGGCTTTGGCTTTCACCTTGTACAAGGTAAAAGGTGCGAAACGCACGAAAATCCGGACTCAATAAGTTTCCGGTGGAATTTTGTCCTTCCGCTCACTCTGGTGGGTATCTGGAGGAGTTTTACGCGTGCTGCAGGTCAAATGAGCGCTGTGGAAGCGAGGAAGACGCGACGTGTCGAGTGTCACATGTGTGACATAACGCGAAGATTGGTGATAATCGGGCGAGCAATCAGTTGATCAAGGGAATCTGTGGCCAACACATCCATGTACTGGGTATGCATATGTACTCGAATAATTTGGAGGAGTGGCTGGACACGCAGGGTATACAGGGACCGCATAATGTCACAGAGATGAAGCAGGACAGCATGTGCACATTGGACTAGCACCATTGAAATTTCAATGTGATGTTCGATTCTGGTGTGTTATTATCATTGAGGATGCATCGCGAACTAAGCACTTACTCCGACAGTAAAATTTCGTCGCAACAGAATTACTTCACCTCGAATTCTGACCCTGAAAGTAGAGAATCTTCACTATAACTGCTCAATGTAGGAAAAAAAGTCGCTGAAATTTAGTTTTGACCACACGGATGTCTTGCAGCTGCCACGAGATATTCAGTCATCCGTACATCCTCAATTGCGGTCATTCATTTTGCGCCTTGTGTATTTTGCGCCACATATTCTCAAATCTGGATTCATGTGGTCATTGGCATAAATCTCCTGGTCAGTTCACACTCATATACATCTAAGTGAATTTGAAAAAGAAACAAAAAGAATGCCCGTTGTGCAGAGCACCAATCTTCATCTCACGTCCGCCGGGGACCATTGATCTTATTCACACAGAACCGGGCGGTAGCCAGTTCATCTTTTGAGATTGTCGAGACCCTTGAGTCAAGATGCAGAGATATCAGACCAGAAGACTCTCGGTCAGGTGCCGCAATCCGAGCTGCAAAAATCTGCGACGAATGGACCGAAAAAAAAGAGTGATTTATACGATGCATTACAGAAGCGTCGCTCACTTACGTTTCAGGGAGGGAGAACGCGAAATGCACCATCTCAGCGCTATTTGGAGGAATGGAATGTGATTGCATGATTGCCTCATGATGAAGCATAGGTTAAACTCAGTTTTTAGCTTACATTTAACTAAGCTGGAGGATAAGTAGATGTATGTGTTACTCGAGCACGTCTGTAAGAAGCTAGTTATTGAGTAGTTGGCAACCAGCTCTTGTATTATATTCGCGCGGACCACAAGCTGAACAGCGAGTTTACGGAAGACAAACATGCAGTGACACCTTCGGCTTCACGCAGGCCGTGTGCAGGACGCCCGCGAATCGCTTCCATGGCGGCTAAAGGGGTATGACTACGATACCGGGGCGTTCCACCACCCGGCGGCGGGCTCTACCGCTGTTTGTGGGCTGGTGGGGCATCGCAGGGAACGATATCAGTAAATTCAGAACTTACCAGGCAAAATGACCCTTCTCTCTATCACTAATTCCGCATCAATTAACAATCAACAGCTCTCCTCGAAGAAATAGGTGAAGGTCCGAAGGCTTGACACCCGGAACTTCAAATGTTGCCTCGACGTTAGGATGGGAGGCGTCATCAAAAACCTCCACCCTGGGATTTTTAACTTGGACCGCATAATTCGATAGACCGACATACCTCAATTTGTAAACCGGACCTAAATTCGACCCGAAGTATGAGTGGTGATACTTTGGACCAGGAGCCAAAGAATGAGGCGCCCATATGCTAGTGCTACTTTCGGCATTACCTGTGTGATTTCAACAAAAGCATTGTTTTTTGGATACAAACCATCAACCTGCGCACCCTCCATACATCTGTGGCGCCGTAAACTACAGACTAGGGCTATCACCAGTACTAACCACTAATTTCTCCAATCTCACTGAAGTGGTTACTCTGTCCCGTCGAGCGCCATGAACTATTAAATATGAAAATAATAATATAATTATATTGATAGTAAATAAATAGTAAAAAAGTTGAAGACTTAAAAATAGATGTAGTTAGAAATACAAAGTATGGGTCATTTGATATTGAAACAGCATTTGATTTAAACAAAATTTTATACCTATTCTTGTGGTTGAAAAATAAAAAAGAAATATAAATCTTATTTTATTGGAGATTATGTTTCCGCAAAAAGTATGTTTAAACATTGCTTCGAAGATATGTTAGAGCATAATAATTATACTTGGTATGCTCATACTCACCAGTATATTCCTATATAAACTCGGAATCTAACAAGCCCCCCTTTATTGTATAGTCCAAGTATAGTCGGGCACCTGGCCACCGGCATACAAAACACAATCCTCGGGTCGTTGTCGATATTCTGTTGGTGGAATTTGTTGGCAAGATTTGACTGGGCCGCCGGCATACAAAAGACAGTTCTCAGATAGTTGTCGATTTTTTTGGTTGGTGGAATTTGTTGGCAAGATTTGACCGGGCCGCATACAAAACACAGTTCTTAGATCGTTGTCGATATTTTTTGTTGTGGAATTTATTGGCAAGATTTGATCTCAACAATCTGAAGCGACAGTTCTAACCGAAATTGCGGTGGCTGGAGACCCGATCAAAATGCGGGTCGACCTGGGCGCACCGAACATCCCGGTGTTTGTGTTTCCGGCTCCTTTGAGTCACGCGGTTGAGCAATGCCAATGAATGCCGTGTGTTGGGCTGGGAGAGCTTAAATTCCTCAGGCTGCACGGGGGAACTTGAATGCAAAATAAATTGTTCTGAATGCAGCGCGGCGTAAATTGTTTCAACATAATTTATATGGGATCCTTTGGTTGTGGTCATCAGATCTGAGCACAGTGCCCAACGAAATAGCTCTAAAAGCGGGGGGCGAGTGTGACCGTGAGGTTCAACCATAGAAAGTTTGACATGAGATTTCGACGGTCGAGAGTGCGAGAGATGGGAGACCAGAATGGTGCCAGAGGTTGGATAATTTGTGGGAGTACGAGACAAAAAACATTGGTGGCATAGGCAGTGGTGCCCAATTGCGGCCGACGAAAAAGACTTGCGCATGACAGCGAACTTATTTATCGCGTAGATCTTTGTATGTAGATACCTCGAGTGAATGAATCATTTTTCTTTGGAATAATGCTTTCACCGACAATAGCTCTGTCGTATATCCAAATTGTTTAGTCTGTACATGTGGTATTATTAAATGACCGTTGGTTGCCTTCAAAACACGCCACGGTCTGCACTTCTGCCGGAGCGAAGCGAAGGCATGTCTTGTCTTCTTCATCCAAGTCCATGACCTCAATCAAAGTATCCTTCGCGTATTCGTCATCGTTGTCGGATTCATAATCAATGGGACCAGGAGGGTCCTGCACCATTCGGCCTCCGAGTCCGAAACGTCATCTGTCTCAACATCAAATGGAATCTGAGTCAACTGGTAGAGTAAGCGTTGATGAAATGGGTAGAACAATGCACACTCACATCTATACTGGCCAAAGATATATCCCGCATTGCCACGGAAAGAATTACTCGGGGAATTGACACCAGTTTGAATCGGCGTCTAGTATGGGAGGTAGTGTCCAAGTGTGCGAGAGCAACAAAGTGCTTGATGGATACTCGGACCCGCTGTACGTCCAATTGTGCAGAGTTCAAAAACATGGGGTTGTTGTTTGAGCCCTTCATTATCTTCAGAATGAAGGCTCTGGTTATAGGTGAAGCAATCAGCTTAAGCTTCTTACAGTGCCCGTCATCACATCACAGTTCCATATTTGGCAGTAAACATGTCAAAACTTTAGAGTTGCAATAACAATATGCAAGAGGTAGGCGATCTGACGATACGGCACACAAATCAACACACGTGACACGACCCCCCCCCCCCCCCCCCCCCCCCCCCCCCCCCCCTCCCAAATCCGGATGTTTGTTTGTCAACGCCACTCACGCGTCGCGTTCTTCCACTTGAGACAACGACTCATTGGGGACCTCCCACACTCGTGTATCTTGCAATTTGGGGGTAGCTTTCTACTGCTACCCCATTCTGACTTCCTTGGAACTGCCAATCCATTGTCCACAGCCGCTTATCTGTCGTCGTCGTGCTCGAGCTACAGGATCCCAATGTCGCTGTAAATTCTGTCTATAGCAATGTCCATACTCACGCGAATGAGCTCCACTCCACTGGGGGCCCTGGAAATCATGTATATTTGGGAAGTTTTGCTCTCGATGAACTCGTTGGCCATCCAACGGGTCAGTCCAATGTCTCGGGGGTATATTCGACATTCCCGCTGCAGGAAACACGGCTTGAGTGTCCGAATGTTTTCGGGTCTTTCGAGAGGGGGCAAACGAGATGTCTTTGGGGCAACACATGATTGGGAAAGGATGTAAAGGTGCGTTCTCGATAGTCCAAAGGTCGGTTTTGTATTGACTTGTGTGTGCAAGGACCTGTACAGACCTCGTCGTCCCTTGTAAATGACCCACAACCTCCGAATGTTCCTGCTATCCAGCCATATCCATCTACAGCCACTTCTATTGGTTCAGGACCACCTGGTTTTTTCGCACAGCTCCCCCCCCACGTGGAAACCCCGCGCTTCAGACAAATCTCAGCGCAATGGTCTCTGCCTGTACCATGTCCAGGTGTTCCTGTTGACTGGGATGGGAATGAATTCTGGGAAACATACCCCTTCCAAAGACACAGCCCTAGCTCTAAACGTCGTCCCAATTATTCCTTCGTGAACTTTAGCCCCATTAAAATTCGTTCAAATAATTGTCTTGGCGGGGTGCTATCTATAGATGGTATCCTGCCGTGTAAACAGTGTTTGGATTCACGCCTCGATGTTTCTATTCTGAGGGAACGAGCCAGCCGACCGTTCCATCAGGTACATGCGGAGGGTGATATGAATTCTGTTCAGCTCCGAGCCAAACTGGCAGCAACAAAGGACGATGTGAATACACACAAACTGAAGGTATGTACTTGGCATGATGCCAAGCTGAGTGCTCGCTCAAATGAATTAGAATCTGAATGTGACGGAGTCGTTGGAATATACCCGGGAACAACTGTCAGAATACAAAGAGGTTTTCGACTTCATCGGGAGAAACACGGTTCCCGCATTGCACCGAATTTTCTCAAATGCATCGTCGGACCGATGGAGTATCAAAAAAATTCGTGATCGAGTACAGCTCGCTGCCGCAGGAAAATATACAGCCCGGAACTACTCGCAATACGAAATTGCCCTCACCATCGCACTCTATGAGCTCGGTGGTGGTGGCACAGTTTACGCAATGAACCACTCGTGGTTCGCTCTTCCCTCCCTCAAAACCATTCAACCATATCGGCGTCAGCATAGAATCACGCCATCTGTCAACGGGCTTAACTTCACGGAGATCTCAGACAACATTTCGGCCCTCTTCGGACCTCGTGTTAGATTTGATGATGGATCTGAAGCTGTCGCGAATGCCCCTCCCTCTTTATGCGGCCACACCATGTCTTTTGACGAGCTTGCGCTAGAAAAACACGTTGATTATATGACGAGCACGGACGAGATGGGCGGATTTTTGCTCTGAACATCTCAATGCGCTCGAGACGATCAAAGTTGGAAAGGATATACGGACAGTAGAGGCTGCAGTTGCTGCAGCAAAGGAGGGGAAAGTCCACATTGCGCAAGAGGTTTCGGTTGGTGCCATCTCGCATCTTTCGCGCACCAACTATGGTGCCCGGCCAGTCTTTGTGAAAATGTGCAGCCTACATAGTCTCATGTCTCACACAGCTATTGACGTCAACGTCGCGACCTGATTCTCACCTCCTATCCCTCAGTCTACTCGGTGCGTATCGCTGTGCGTTCGTCCGACTGTCACTGACAGCCCGCAGACATCCAGCTTTCATCACATGTGGGGGCACCCTGCGCTATGCATGGTGTGTGAACCTTCTGCCGATCCACTACACTTCTCATTGCTTACACCTCCTCTCAGCTCCTAGCAGCGAACGTTGCAATTGGCCGTCACACAGGCCAAACCACTGCAGTGTGGTGTTCCCAGCCCGGGATTGCCGCGTGGAGTGTCTGTATGTCTCTGTCACAATTTCCCCTTCATTCGTGCTTCTGATTACTATTTACAGCCTTTCCGCACGTTCGCTATCTGCCTGTACATGTCAAGATGTCGGCAGCCGTCTTCTTTCCTTGGAATATTGGAATTGGCTGGCTGTCAATAGAATTCTACCTACGTTATCTACCCACCATGTATTACCTAGTGCCATGAAATATATCTCGTTTCTTAACTTCTCTTGTGCTCTGAGGTTCAGAAAGCGATGCAAAATTCAACGAAACCTGCATGAAATTTGGCCCAAAAGTTGCCAAATTGCGAGAATTCTCGGGGGGAGAACATATTTTGGCACAATTGTGCTCACTCGCGAAACTTGTGCTATTTTCGCACATTTGGGCGAAAAATATCATAAAATTCGCATAAATACCAGGGGAGGGTTTCCCTGATGCAGATGTACACTCCGAGGCGTCCATTGATAAGACGAGTTTTCGGTACCATGAGGATGGCGTTTTTCACCATTGTTTGGTAATCACTATAGAGTTGGTTAGGTAGGGAAAGCGGTGCCGTTTTCCAGGTACAGTGCGCAAATCAGGTGAGAAAACTTGGTCAGAGACTCAATCTGCTGGGAGAGGGAGAGGTCGGGGTTGATAAAAGGCTGGAGGAGGGCGTCATAGACCTCAGCAAGTATGCAGAGAGCTTCAAACTCTACACGCTCGCTGGGATCAAACTCTGTGGGGTCCAGATTGCGAAGTTCAACAATTGAACCAAGCAGTTTGACCGCGGCTCCCACATCCTGGGCATCAGCCGGATTGAGGAGAGAATGGATTGAAGTTTCCGACCAATCAGTGACTGGTAGTCGTTCAAACCACCGTAGCAAAAGGTCCCTATTTATGCATACACTTTTTACAGCCATACCTTCCGGGGAACGAAGGAGGGTGCCATCGCCTGCTTGATGAGGCCTGGAGGCCATTGAACAGAGTACCAAAGGAGAACACCCCTTGGCGACATGGGAGTCCTGTAGCAGTTCACATTTAAGTCAAGGTGACATGCCTCGGCCGTAATACCCGGCTCTGCACCGAGCTCACTCCGACGTCAACATCACCTCATGCCGCCGGGGCTGCAAAATTTTAGTGGAATCAGAAAGAGGAAGAGGGACCGCGGAGCGATCCCTCAGCCACTTGTACATTCCAAAACCGGAGACGTCTCAGTCAGGGGTAAATCACGGAAGTCCAAGCCAAAACTTTGAAATAACAAGAGCAATACGGCTGATTAGCCACAGGGTTCGACGCAGGTCAATTTTGAGGATTTTCCCCCGGAATTGAACGGTTACCCCAGCATTCAAACTCGAGGGCCTGAAAGTAACATTAGCCAGACCGGCGTGAGATGAGATCGAAAAACTTTACCTGACCTGAACAATCTGGAGGAGAGATCGCCATTGAAGTTGTTTTTGGATGTAGAAGATATAATCTGGCAGAGTGTCTTTCCAGGAGTCCGTAACGTGGAGGTGTCGTTGAATTTAAAACCTGACGGTGTCAGCCACATCAATTGGAAGTTTTAGTGCTGTGGTCAGCCGCAGTCAGCCATAATCCCTTAGACCCTCTTCCTTCCTCCTTCCTTCTCCACCAAACGCGAAATGCAAGACGGCCATCATCCTTCCATTATTCCCGTCTAGAATTGTGATGCGGTCATCGAAAACATCCTTTACTTCATCAACTCCGACAGTGACTTCAAATCCACATCAACCCCCACCGTTCGGCTCTATACGGTATTGGGTTTCTGAGCAGGACTTTCGAATGGCGGACTATTGCAGCCCCGGATCCCGTGTTTCCCTTTAAAGGGACCCCAAATTTTTCGGAGGGCAGATGATATGTCCCCCGTCATTTATGGTATGGCTTCCAAAAAGCGATATCATCGTAAGGCGGGGCATTCAAGCATATATTAACCACTCACGCCTCATTCACTCGCCAGGACGCAAGGAACTCTGTGCCCGAGCCTTGATCTGAATCCCCCGCGGCATTTGGTCAGGTCACGATCCAAACGGCGAACACGTCGAGGAAAATTGACAGCAAGACCAAGACAAAAGTCGGTTACATGTCCCACTGTCAAATCAGGATAGGTCGTCAAGCAGACCTACAGCGTCACATAATTAGTATCCATGAATGGATGGTGGAAGCCGACGTCCGAAAGGTTGTGGAGGAAACGGAGAGACTCTGGTGTTCAGGGTGCAAAAAAATACTTTCCCGTCGCGACTCCCGCAGAAGACACGAGTCTGTGTGTTCTAGTATCGGTTGACGATTACCCTATTTCAGGCTTTTGTTCAAGTTTGTGGAAAGGGGGACTTGTAAGGTGTCTCGTACACCTTTGTCTTTTCAGCCAGGGGCCAGCGAAAGTGGGGTTCAACGCATTCTACCGCACTCTGGAATCTAGGCTCTGGTGTCATATGTGGAACTGAAAATTTTCTATTCAAAAACTATGGTGCAGGCCACCTAGTCACCGCATGCTAATGTTTGACATTTTGTGGCTTCAAATTTGATCCAATTTCTTTCCTTCTTACAAATGTGCTCCGTTTCAACGTCCAAGAAGATCTGTAAGAGGGATTTTTATTTATTGCAAAACTGAGTGAGCAAAAAAAGAAGTTGCCTGCCGATTTGGCGACATGCACGTATTATATTGAAAAAAGCTCTGTCAGAGCCGTAAATAGGTGCAAAATGACGCTGCAGATTTCTACTCACTTTGATACTTACCAAATGCGAGCTCGTTGGGCTCATTGAGCCAAATTAAAGTCCACAATACATTCAAAAGTACGCTTAAATCCCTCCAGAGGTACACTTAATTCAAAAAAATTTCTTCGGCCGATTTGGCAGCTAAATTTTTGTAGCGGTGACTAGGTGGCCTGCACCATGCGCAATAGAATAGTGACATATTGTCCACATATGGCTACTTAGTCTAGTTGGTTTCAATGATCTGCCAAATTTCGAAGTTTTTGATCTGCGCCGGTTTCGAACCCGCGTCCAGTCAGTCATCTTTTTTCGTTCGTCGATCTGTTTTAATACTTACAAGCGGCCTTCGCGGCCTCGCACCCCTTCCTAATCAAAGTCTAAGCACATAATAAGAGAATAAAATTGACGCGAAAGACCCAAAATGAATAAATAAGCGTTCAAGGACTGTAGCGGAGATCCGGCAAGGAGCCGCCGGACTGATAGATTAAAAATGGAGTTTAAAATGACTTCGGACAGACAGCGAAACGTAATTTTATAAAGAGGGTGACAAGGTGGTCGGCAGCCTGCGACCACTGTCCCCGTCTTTACGGGTGTGATGGGTACCGTTAACGGTATGCCATCCCGTCCCGTCGAACCATTGGCTTAAGAAATTTACTGGACGGGTGCAGGACAGCAAAATTGCTGTCCGTGACGGCCGCAGACGGGTTTGAATCGTATTCATTGTAAATTTAGCCAGAATGATTGAAATTTACTTGAACCTTGGCCAACCGGCGTTAATGGATCCCCATGATTAACATTGGTACGGGTAGGGCGGTTTACAGAATTTTATTGGCTTGGTTGAACGACCACGTGATATGGCGCGTCTCTTCGATTGTTCTCCCTTCACGGGAACTATCAAGTTACAAAGGATGATTTAATAAGATGGGACGTACTCGAAGCTTCCTGTTCAAGTTTAACGCATCTATGCCTTGCTCGTCGTGTGGAAGAGAGGGAGAGAGGTTTTGGGGACAAACGAGAATTCGATTGGTCGCCAGAAGCTCTCTCGCTCAGACCGTAAGGGACCGCGCTCGAGCCGGCATCGGCGAAAGCAGAAACTACAGAACAGGGAAGTGGTCAGGGTGGGAGAAAGAAAGAATCTAGTCTATCGAGCTATGTGAGTGTATGTAGAGGATGAGGATGATGAGAATACCTATCGAGCTATGTGAGTGTATGTAGAGGATGAGGACGAAGAATGAAATCATAAAAGAGCTGATATATATATATGTAGCGGGACAAGGAAGCCGAAAAGGGAAAGGACGCGACGCATCGAGGCGCCTCGCCTGCATAGACCGTGTTTGGCGGGTCAAACACCTCTTCTATGCCTTGCTCGTCGTGTGGAAGAGAGGGAGAGAGGTTTTGGGGACAAACGAGAATTCGATTGGTCGCCAGAAGCTCTCTCGCTCAGACCGTAAGGGACCGCGCTCGAGCCACAGGAAATGCAGCGGAGAGCCAGCGGCTCAAGAGACTGCAGGAGGAGCAGCGGCCACATGAAGACGAGCAGACAAACTCAAGACACGGTTCTTCTTTAATGGTTTTGTGGAGGATGGGGTGTTCCTTGCTGGCAAGGTGAGTGGACCAGGCCATGAGACTGAGCTCAGTCGCAGGGAGGAGCTGACCGGGAGCGGGGGCATACTGGGGGTTGAGCCGAACGAAGTTGAGAAAGGATCATTGGGCGGATGAGTAAGTGTCCCGGGTGGAGGAAGCGAGCCCGTGCCAGAGGAAAAATGCGACTTCTCGAGGGAGGTGAGCGTGCGTCGTATACCAATGATCTGGGACTGCGGAGTTGAGGATGTCCAGCAGAGCTGTGGAGCCAGGTGGAACAGGCGGCTGTACTGAAAACGAGAAGCAGCGTCAGCAAGCGCATTCTCGGATGTCGGGATCCACACAGCAGAAAAAGTGAAATGGAGAACGGAAGAGAGCAGAATAATCTGCCTCAACACGCTCATGCCCAGAGCCGAGTGTGCAGTGTCTGAACTCAGCCACTGCACCACTGCCTGATTATCGCAACGGAAGACAACATGGGTGCCAAACCATGTGTCACCCCACCGCAAAATCACTTGCAGAATTGCGTAGATCTCCTTGAATTGAATGTCGCGATCACGGAAACGCCTTGGGCAGCGTGAGGCGAACCAGAAATCCTGCCAAACACCGCCGAGACCTTTGCGCCCACTAGCATCGGTCTCAACATAAATTGTAGGGCGATCAGGGTCGATGATCTGGACACCGTTCCAGTGTGCGCTCAGAGCCGACCACCAACCAAGATCGGAGCGTGCGCCAGATGGGATGTGTAGGCGTGAGAAGGGGGTGGAGAATTTGGAGGAAAAGTCGATCAAACGACGAATGAAGGCACGCGAGTGCGGGATGACCTGGGAGCTGAACTGCAGAAAGCCAACAAGCTGCTGAACCTCCCTCAAGGAACAGGTGCGCTTGCGGCTCCAAGCATGTAACAACTCACGAAGGTACCGCTAGCTTGTCCTCTGGCAAACGCGCTTCCATAGCATCCGAGTCCAGGTCGAGACCAAGGAAGTCAAGGAGTGTGCATGGCCAAAAAGTCTTATCTCCCTGGAAATGGAGACCCAGCTCTTCCCCAAGAGCGAGAATCCACTCCACTGCTGCACGTGCAATAGCAGGGTCGGTTCCTGGTTGGAAAACCAACCAGAAATCATCGAGATAGTGACGAAGATGAGAAGGGATGTGACGAGAGATGATCCAGTGCAGAGCTTCAGAGAAAAGGTTGAAGATGTACGGAGCAGAGCGCAGGCCGAACATGAGAACAATGGCGTAGTAAAACTCGCCATTCCAGAACATGCCCATATGGTGATGATCCGCAGCCCGAATCGGGACATGGCGAAATGCATCTTTGAGGTCTAACTTGACCATCAAGGAACCTCGGCCGGAAAGGCGGAGGTCAGAGACGGCGCGCTCAAACATATCATAAGATATGTGAACTTCAACGTCAGGAATTCCGTCGTTGACGGAGGTGCCACGCGGCCAGGAAAGGTGGTTGATCATGTGAAGCTTGCCAGGCTTTCGCTTGCGCTCAACAACACCGAGAGGTGAACAACGGAGTTCGGGGAGAGGTGGAGACGGGAAGGGACCAACAGCAGCACCCTTCGCAATGAGTGTAGTCAGCGCATCGGAAAGGAATTGACTGTGCTCTGATGCGGACTTGAGATTCTTGACTGGTTGAACAACTTCTGGGCCGGAAAATCCAATGTTGCAACCGAAATCAATTATTTGGAGTAAGGATGATACAAATGCGCGGTCGGGATAATCATTTAAATAGAAATCCCAAGCGCTGCGATTGAGAGACGAGGAGACGTGCGGCTGGCCATGATTAGGGGGAAGAGGTGAATTACAGCGTGGGGAGGTATTAGGGCGCAGCGGCGGCAGTGTAAGGGGAGGGAAGAGATGTTGGTGTGGAAGACGAGACTGGAAAAGGGGAGGGGGCCGTGACGAGGGTGCAGGGATGGAAAGAGAAACCGAGGACTGCTGGCCCGAGCGAGCAAGCCGAGCAACGTGAGCGCGAGCTCGACGGCTCGCCCTGCCGAAGACCTAGGTCTTCCTCGTGCAGGCGGAGCTCTGGTGGTCGCCCTCACATGTGCGGCAGACGTGGCGGCGCTTTGATGGGCAAGGCGAAGACTTGCACGTCCCGGTGTTCCAGTCATAGCAGACCTGTTGCTCAACAGGCAGAGCCTTCTTAGGCTTGGAGGAATTGGCCTTGGAAGACGGCGCGCCGCTTGGCGGCGATGGCGGAGGAAGGGGGTGGGTGTAAACCATGCGCGAGAGCAAACTGTGATCCGGACGAGCCCAGCCCGAATAATCACCAGCCTTCATGTCCCAGAGACGAGTGTTGTGGAACTCGACATGGTAGATCACAACGGCGGACCACTTGTACTGCTGGTGGAGCTCGGTGAGGTGTGAGACATAGTCCGAAAGAGAGCGTGTGATCGCAAAGACCTCCCATGGCTTCCCAGAAGATGCAGCAAAGGCAGCAAGCACTTCAAAATACTTGAGCAGAGGGCGAAGGAGGGAGTGGAAGGAAGGGAAATGTTTGAGCGCGAGGGAATGCTCGGAGGCGGGGGCAGACGACGGCGGTGCAACATAATCCTGGCGAGCAGCAAGGGGTGACAGAAGGCGCGGCAGGTCCAGCGGCATGAACGCGTGGGAGACGATGTCCAAGATGATCTTGGACTCGACAGAGGGGAAGAGTGCAGGCAACGACTTACCACCAAATTCCGACGTCGCGCCAGCGCCTGTGAAAGGCGGGACAACGGGTGGTGGAGGCTGCACTGGAGGCTGATTCTGTGGCCTTAGGACGGCAGTAATGGCCGCAATCATGGCCAGTGTCTCGGGCGAGAGGGTAGCCACCGGCGGCGGGGGTGGCGCGTCATTGTTGTCGGTCATCGGTCCGTGGACGGCGATGGGGCACGCGACGCGACAGGAGATGGAGACGACTCCGAGGAGGGTGAAACTGGCTGGGAGAGAGGCTGCACGCGTGCGAAACGACCCCCAACACGAAACTGAGTCTTCCAATGACCAGGTGCAATGGTGCTCGATGTCCTCAAAGACAGAAAGAAAAGAATCTAGTCTATCGAGCTATGTGAGTGTATGCAGAGGATGAGGATGATGAGAATACCTATCGAGCTATGTGAGTGTATGTAGAGGATGAGGACGAAGAATGAAATCATAAAAGAGCTGATATATATATATGTAGCGGGACAAGGAAGCCGAAAAGGGAAAGGACGCGACGCATCGAGGCGCCTCGCCTGCATAGACCGTGTTTGGCGGGTCAAACACCTCTCGTAAGACGCAGAGTTGATGCTCAGAACCCTGATCTCAAGCGCTTGTCCGCCGTCCCGTCATTTACCGGTTGACGGTCGTCTTTTTGCCGTCCCGGCATCCGAAAATTCAAAAGGATGGCAGGGACGGCAGCGTCGTACCCGTCTCGGCGTTGTAGAGTGATGATCATCTTCGTTGATGGGATGGTGGGCAGCCCTAGTGTCGAAAATGCGATGTACACTTAGTAAAGGAGGATAGAGTCCATGGATGTGACCGTAGCATGAAGAATCAAGGGCTGAGCGGGAATGTTGATGCGGATTCCGAGCGCAACTTCTAACATCTGGGGTCGTTAACTACGTGAACATTCAACTTTATTGATCAATCCGGTTGTCATTCATCTACATCTACTCCTTCGTCACCCTTGGCCTCCTTCCTTTTCACTCACTCCCTCGTTGCATTTACAGCCTGAATTCCTGCTGAAAACATCCAGATTAACCATCACGTTTTTTCTGAAAAATACCCAGGGTTTGTCGAGTACATACTTGTATTGGAAAGTTGACGGAGTTTCCCGTCAACTTCGTCAACTGGAAGGCCACCAATGCGCATCTGAAGGCGACCCGATTCAGCCTCGACGTGAAATATACGGCGCTCCAAACCAAAGCAAAGGCACTGATTGCTTATAAGAAGGTTCGCGTTCCGATTGTCCTTTTGACTGTAGCTGAGCCTCGGGCCCAGGATCCGACTTGTGAAGAGGCCAAGTCCGTCGCGTCTCACATCAATGCATCAAGGATGATGTCGCGGTTCTCGGAAATGTGCTCATGGCAACAGGAATGCCCCCAAGTGCGATTCTGGCAGTGATCTGCTTTTAGCGAGCACGTCAATCTAAATCTGCAGGAACCGCCCGGCCAATCATAGGTGGTGGATTTTCGGAATGGCCGCCTGGAGCCCACAATATCTGTAATCATTCGTGATAATCATTCACGAAGTCAAGACGTTTATCCGCCGGTCGGACTTTCGAGTGGCAAGAGGCCTCCTTTCTCAATGTCCTAGTAAAGGTCGCTGGTCCGATGGAGGAAACTAACACTCCAGCTCAAGTTCAGAGGGAGTTCAGTATTTGACTAGTGCTCAAGGAGAACATAGTTATTATTCTTTTCAGTCGGTTCATCTATCAAGAGTGGCCGCCTGGCCGCGCTAAGCCGTAATTCGTACTCAAGTTCAATCTTCGGCCGGTCGGTCCAAGTCGGCCCGGCCGGTCTAATGTAATCTTTCGTTCAATAATTCTGAGACTCTTTACAAGTACTAGTCTATCTCATTCAAGTCTACTCTTGCTGGTGAGTTGCCACCTCTTTGTGAGTGCACTTTGGTCATGGCTGCGACAGACCCACACAAGATGAGGGGGAACGCTGAGATTGCAGCCAATGGTTAAAATTAATACAAGTCAGTCGTAAATAATAATGTAATGTAAGGAAAATAGAAAGTATAGCATTCTGCTCAATGTTTCAGGTCTGGAGTTGCAGACTCCAGACCCAAAAAATTGAGCAGAGTGCAAGTGTAGTACAACAGGAATATGTAGTAGATAAAAGAAACAATAAGATAGAGAGTGCCAAATATTATTCGCTCAATCGGCTGAATCCAGGTGCATAGAGCAGATAATATTATTGTGGCTGAGCAGCTGCATCGAGGCAAGTTTAGGGTATCGATTCCCGCAAACACCTTGAAATAAGTTCAGTTGTGAGTGTTTTATGAGCCAAACAAGTCTGCATTCACTACCGGTCCTAAACTTACCATACCTAAACACAGCTAGGCAGACCACTGTGGCTAGCTGGCCTAGACAGATCTGTGTAGCTCTAGCGAGGCCACTACACAGAGCTATACAGAGCTACACTCTTTGATACAGGTCTTGCATCGTTTTTTTAGTCGCCACCTAATCTGGCCGGCCGGAGTCGAGTTCATGAAAGTACAAGAGTGTGCATAAAACCAATCACTGGCAATCAGGAGGAACAACTTCCAAAAGCCCAGAAAAACCGATAACTCCTGTGCCAAGTAAGAGTCGCCCTGGACCTGAATGTTGCCGAATCAAGACGAGTGTCTCCACAATAGAAGGAGAAGACGTCCTTGAACAAGAAACACAACTATCCCATATTTGAAAGAGAACTTTATAAGCCTTGCCTTCGGTAATGCAACCTAAACGATATGATTTGAAAGAAGATATGTTTCTGAGGCCAGTGCCTGCAGTCCATAATTGCCTAGAGTCTAGGCCCCCTGCTTTTATTAAGGAGTAGGTGACTCGAATGGTGGAATACTAAGAGCCTGAAACAATGATGTAGTTGAACTTGAACCAATGATGAACAGTTGAAGTTGGCACATCAACCGTAATTTATTTGAATGCAGAACAAAAAATTCCACCATTCAGTGCAGCAAGCTGAACATCGGGAACTTGAGACAGTGTGTTTGTTTGTTCAACACTGGGTTCTGGAGAATGCTTTCCCATTTTGGTCTGTCAGAACGTTTTGAGCTTATCCTCCACCGTTGAGCTTGCATCGGGCTTCCATTAGTGCAACCCTTGACTTGGAAAGGCCATTTTTTCCTACTATGAATTTCTTTGAACACTGTGTATTGCCCCAAGCCCCGAATATTGATCCCTTCCAAACAACGGGACCAATATGTCCGAAACCCGCAGCGGGGCCGGAAAATGGCTGTCCGAAAACGTATATAAAGGCTCGGTTTTGGAGGACAATTCAGTATCTCGCGCTGTGATTTCTGTGCCATTCTGTGCATGCCCCATTTGGCCTCTGCCGCTCCATCCTGTGCAAGCCCATTTGGCCTCTGCCACCCCATTCTGTGCACGCCCATTTGGCCTCTGCCACTCCATCCTGTGCAAGCCCATTTAGCCTCTGCCGCCCCATCCTGTGCAAGCCCATTTGGCCTCTGCCACCCCATTCTGTGCATGCCCATTTGGCCTCTGCCACTCCATCCTGTGCAAGCCCATTTGGCCTCTGCCACTCCATCCTGTGCAAGCCCATTTGGCCTCTGCCACCCCATCCTGTGCAAGCCCATTTGGCCTCTGCCACCCCCTTCTGTGCAAGCCCATTTGGCCTCTGCCACCCCCTTCTGTGCAAGCCCATTTGGCCTCTGCCACCCCCTTCTGTGCAAGCCCATTTGGCCTCTGCCACCCCCTTCTGTGCAAGCCCATTTGGCCTCTGCCACCTCCTTCTGTGCACGCCCATTTGGCCTCTGCCAACCATTCTGTGCATGCCCATTTGGCCTCTGCCACCCGACTGCACTCTGCTACCAAAGATTACCGTTGTGCGTTCTCTAACCTCCCCTGACTCCTGAAGACAATGAATCCAGCAGGTACACAGTGAGATCACTGCACTGCTAAGCACACACACACTCTCTCTTTCAAGCCAGCAACATTCAGCTGACTGACTCCTCACAGAAAAAGCAATACCCATCGGTCTCAATATTGACAACCCCCACTTTTGAGCTTTGTTTTTCTTTACCCCCTTCATTTTCGTCGGCTTGGCCCTCTGTTATATTGATTGTCCACATGGCAGTCCCTGACTGAGGTCTGATCAGCCACTTTCATACTGTTCATACATAATGTGCCATGAATTGGGGTTAGCAGAGGGTGGTTTTCTCTCTTGTCGAAATTCTCCGAGAGAAGCCATGGCCGGGTGACTTCTAATTTTCCAGGGGCAATTTGGGTTCTGGGGGATCGAGGTCACAATCAGGCAAGTTGCGACATCTGTTTGGGTTCTGGGGGATAAAAGTCGCAATCCAGCATGTTGCGACTTCTGTTTGGGTTCTGGGGATTGAGGTCGCAATCCAGCATGTTGCAACTTCTGTTTGAGTTCTGGGGGATTGAGGTCGCAGCCTGGCAAGTTGCGACTTCTGTTTGGGTTCTGGGGATAAAAGTCGCAATCCAGCATGTTGCGACTTCTGTTTGAGTTCTGGGGGATTGAGGTCGCAGCCTGGCAAGTTGCAACCTCTGTTTGGGTTCTGGGGTATCAAGGTCACAAGCTGGCAAGTTGTGACCTTGGTTTGAGTTCTGGGGGATCAGATTGAGCTGTGGCCTGGCCAGTCGCAATTTCTTTCTGGCCAGTTGACAACGCTTGCCCCTGATGGTAGGCAGGACAACCTGGCCAGTTGCCTTGCCCCCTATCAGGCTGTTATCATGGGGAACAATCTGCCAAATTGTCTGCCTGATATCAGTGCTGTTATCGGTTGGTTGTGGGCTGTGTGGCCCACCTGATGAGTTCAAAAGAACGAAACCAACCTTCGATGTCCCAATGGACCGCCAGCATCTCGGGACCTTTTGGGTCGGTTGGCAGGGGGAAGCTGATCTAATTATCCTTGCTTTGTACACCGGCAAAATCCCTGGAACACGCGTTCGTGATTCGGGCTGTGCGTGAAATGATACCTACCTACTTACCTACCTACCCAATTTTCTTCTTTTTAAAAACTGTTTTAGATCCGCTGTCAGGAAACTCCTTCTCAGATCGGTTTCAATGCGCCTGGGGGTACATGTATGTACCCAGATGTCCATACAAAATTATAATCTGCCTGAGTACAGTTCTCCTTACGCATCAGGATGCTCTGCCAAATGAAGTATAAGGTGGTCAAGGATATGAAATATTTTATTCGACGCGACGGACCGAGGCATCGTGTGGTATGTTGTATTGGTTAAATTGGAGCCTTTCTAGGTGTGAGCTCGTGCTGCATTTGCTTCACTGATTGCTGCCCTGTTATACAACATTGTCGGGTCGGTCTCAATGTAGTTGAGGCAGCCGAGGGCAATTACGTAAATGCTCGCTAGAGCTCAAAATTTTACGCAGAGGCCTGGTAGTGGTATAAGAGTGGGAAAGAGAGCAAGAGACAGATATTTCCTTTTTGGGAACTGTGCGAAAAAAAATTCTCGACCATTCTCATTAGTTCCCGGATCAGCTGTAACGCTGATGGTCCAAAAGGTCGGAGCTGATTTCCCCCAAAACGGAGTTTAAAGACAGACATGGATAATCTTATGGAGAGATATATCCTGAGGGCTGTGCAAATCTGTTTTTTTTGGCCAGTGCATAATTTATGTAATATAGCTACAAGATCTTCCTTTCGTACGATTTACCACGAAAAAGTGGACAATGCCAAGTATTGAATGAAATTGTACGTCGAGAGTTGTATAGATTATACAGTACAGTATACTGGCTTCGCCACCACCCCTTCATTACTCCGTGAGGGCTCCTGTCTTCCCGTTCTATGAGAGCAGCCAGCATACTCTTCACAGGGCCAGTAGTAGCACACTGAAGTCGGTAGACAGCCTAGACTCGAGAGTCAGAGCATGCGCACTACGCAATGGTCGCGGCACTGGGTTCGGTATACGGCACGGGTGAAAATTACGAAGAGATTGGAGCGGCGGGAGGCGCTAGAGATACTCAGACTGATTGCTGTCGCTCTGCACATGATCAGCGACAATGCGACAGCGAGTATGCCAAGGAAACACTTGAAGGGTATTCCAACAGATTCAGACTACAGTGATTACCCACTCAATGGCACGGCCCGCTACCAGATTGAAAATCCCTCACACTCGTTGTATCACTTTAAGGTGGAACATTCCAGGTTCACGTTGTTTCTTATGCGTCGTGCAGAGGAAATCACCGATGTAACATTTATCCCGGCGGTTCTGAAGAAGAGAATTGAGGTTATCAAATCTAGCGGAATGAGTTCAGATTCTGTCGAAACCCAATCTCAAGCTCTCGGCTATGAATGGAGAAGAAAAAAACCGACTCTGGCAAAGGGAGCCCCTGGAAACGATCTCTGATTGCCATGTGTATATGAAACAGCCATGTGGTATGCAGAAAAATTGTTGTTGATCTTTGTTTTTATACCTTTCTCGCATCACTCACTCGCGTTCACCTGCCCTCTCAATCCCCTCATTCCCTCAATGGCGTCGAGGAGAGCGTTGAAGCGAAAGGCCAAAGACTTCGACGATGCAGCCACCAACCATACTGCCTTTCACGACCCATCGGTGAGACGACTGGAATTTACAGTGACTGCAGATGCAGGATCGGCTAGAACCACATCTACACTGGGAAGGATGTCAGCTGTACCTGCCGAAAAAGCCAACTCTCCAGGAGCAACTGATCACAGAGGATCAGGTGCCGGAGCCCGAGAAACAGAAACTTACGAGGGTCAGTTTGCATTAACTAGCAGTGATTGAATTAATTCCAGTACTGTAGTATTACAATCAATTCGTCAAGGGGTGTGACGCGTGACCAAAAATTCCATTTCGTCAATTCGTCAACGGGCCTCGGGGTGCGTGACAGCCCAAAAAAAATCGTCAAACAGCAGATGCTTTCCACAGCCCGTAGGACATTCAACTTGGCACTTTAGGAGAAATAAACCACTTTAGCAGAGGAAGGAGTCCGAAAATCAAGAAAAGCATGATTTTTACTATTTTTTTCAGCATTGGAAGCACATTTTTAGCCACTATTTCAATCAGAATAGGTGCTGGAGGCTATATACAGACACGAAATCCCTGAATTGCGCCTGCAGCGCCGAAAAATTGACATTTTTCACAATTTCAACCAAAATTTGAACCCAGCGTGACAAAAATTCATTCGTCAAGAGGCTCCGTGACGCGTGACCAAGTTCCAAAATTCGTTACATCAAGGGCCTGCGTGACGCGTGACTGACGAATCGATTGTAATACTACAGTACTATCCAGAATGCCCAACTGCTATGCGCCGTCGAGGGGTGCCTGGTGACCGTGGCGGGATGGGCGAAAATGGGTGCCAGCGCAGTGTCTGAGGGGGGCGAGGCGTGGTTGAGGGTTGGCCTGACATGTTGGAGTACCAAATGAGGTGTGAAAACGATGCGCGAGCACAGAGGATGGAAAGGAGACGCGACACGGTAATGACAAATATTGCCAAATTTGGCGGTTTCTGCGCCTTGCTCAGAAAATGCAGATCGGTCTCAGTTCACTCGGGATAAAGGTCTAGAGGCTTTGCGAACATTGTATCTACAGTTCTCTCTCCTCAGAATTTCGATATATGTACTAAAACATATTTTATTCGAGGGTTTGCGAGTCATTATCTGCGGTCAAAAGGGCCGATTGTCGGCTGCTTTGCAACATAATAGAGAGCTTGGGCCATCTCCATTTCTGACCAAAATTTTAGGTCAAAAGCAGGCAGTCAGGCTCTAAATATCTGCACTGCACGTTTTGCAGGTGCACCAGTTGAAGTCACAGAGCACGGCAAGATTTTGGATGTGATGCCAACACAGATTGGCATGATGACATCAGAATTGGTGCTATTCTATGCCTCCTCTGGCTCGAGGCACATGATCTGTGAGCAGGGAGGGCTCATTGCACACCTTTCAAGACACTGGGTAGGGTTTCAGTCTGAAAAGGCACACTCGGCAAGAAAAAATCTGCACAATGCGCGAAAAGCGGCATGAGCAGCATGCCGCTTCGCACAAACTCTCTAATATGGGCATTTAAAAGCATTTTGAGTAGGCAGAAATACTCTCACACTTACAAGCCAAAATACTTACCTGTTTTTGGACCTAAGACTTTGACACGGTTTCTGACGCAGCAGAACGCGAAGAACACATCCCCCTTTTTCTTGATCTTGGCACAAACCCCTTCTCACAAAGGCCTGCGTAGCATGTGCATATGATGTGAGAACGGTGGCTTGATCCGAACCTAGATTGGCAGTGAAGTGGTTCGCAGGATGCCAAGTCACGTGGTTCAAAATGTTGACCATTGCAAGAAAAATCGGTCATTCCGTGACTTTCATTTCGCCGGAAATGGCCTGAAATTGCCGAGGCTTTCTCTGCTGGGCGCGCTCGGTTTCAATGGGTCTCTCGACCGATTTGCCATCAGCCTCGGAACGGTGGGGTTGCCCTCGCGTCATATGAAGACAGTGGTGCAAAAGGACCTGCCAAAAATATGGACTCTGGCTCTGAAGGAAAATGCAAGGACCGTGGAATTCCGAATGACTGCAGTCTCTCGTGGACAGACGCTCTAACAAATTGAAGCCCGTGCATTGCTTGTTAGAGAGCCACATGCCGGAAATGAACACATGGCCAGTAAACTCGCGACCAACCCTCTCGCAGAGCGTACTGAAGTGTTTGGTGATGTTGGGAATGTTTGGTGTGACTAAATCGGGATGTTTGGTGTGATGAGCGACAGGGTTTGCAAGGGACTTTGCTGGAGTTTGCACTGCGAACTCATTTGGAGCCATTTGAAAAAAAATCGGTACCGTGACACCTTGAACCAATTTGTCAATTCCTCAACCCCCGAGGTTGGCCGTGACAGGCGCCAATATTTTGGCAGACCTCGAGAGCACTTTCTGGGTCAAATTAGACGGTGAAAACCGGGATAGTGAATAGGTCGGCTAAATCAAATTTATAGCTCGTAGGGAGTTTCATTGGATATTCTCTCCGGTGAAATGTATCATACAGCACAAGTAGGTAGATTAAGAGTAATGGGGGTAATGTAGGGGGAATTAATGGTGTTTTGGGAGTATATGGATGACGGTATTGTTTTGGTGATGTAAATTGTAAACCAAGGTGTCGGGGGAGGGAGTATTGTAAGTAGGTAATATTCTGACTCGATGGACAGAGGAGATGGAAGTGAATTAGGAAAGGTCTGGTGGGGGTTCTTGTATACATAAGACATCTATATCTACAGGGTTGGTGGAATTAAGGAGGGAGGTAAGGACGTCGTCGCATCTATGGCAATTACAGCAATTTGCGGAACATAAGGTGCGGACCGTTGTTTTCTGTTCTGCGATATTTTCCTTAGAACAGTCACCACGGTGGTCTTGAAGTGAGTAGCATAAATCATAGAGAGACCATAGGAAAAAGAAAAAAGGAAACGGCGGCAGCCACAAATTTCCGTTTTTGGCATGTTTTCGATTTTTCGTGCAGCCGAAGAATGAAGTGGGACTTTTCTAGGAGTTAGGATTGTTAATAGTCTCCGTAACAGTACTAGAAAAAAACCTGGATCAACGACATCGAAACTGAGCTTATAATCCCAAATTTTTCGCATCGGGGTCTCAACTCTGTAAGTATGTCGTTTTCTGTTTGAAGGCTGGACTTTGAAGAGCATACTTCTTGAGGAGTTTATAAGGGTTGAGGAAACATGCTCAGAGTCAGAGACGTCGATTCAATACGACACCACAAAGGCTCAAACAGGGAGATCGGTGATAGGATATCTTGCCAGGGAGCAGATCTGTTCATGGTGGCAATCAACTGCCACGGCTTGGCTAAAAGCCGCTAGCCGTCCGAGCCGAGCCGCAATTTAGCCGAGCCAAGCCAGCCGCCGAGACCGAACATGATCTGCCATCTGTGGAAGGGCATTCTGAATTGGTCACTGGCCCCCACCCAGAGGTCATCAGGAAAAAACGACTTTGTCAGATAGTACTCCGTAGCAGGACGCTAGGGATGCGCGGCTGTCGTCTTGACCCAACTCCGACGCCGGTCGTCGTTCCGTCACACCTGTGTCCACGCCTGCCCATGCCAGTCCGTTGACGATGGTTCCTTCATGCGGGTGGATCTTTGGGCGGCTACCCCGACCGTGAGCGGCGCCTCGCTGGTCTCTTCACTGGCATTGTCTGAAGTTTGCCAAAGAGATGGAGCAGGTGCTCACCGACTTTTATTCTGACGACGTCTTGAGTGACAATGCTGGCCTGGGTGATCAGAAACCTAAAGTTCTTCTTGAAAGAAAAGGCACCAAGACTAAGAAGAGATTGTCCAATCTCAGATAACAACAACTCTGGGATGTTCAACCACATATCCCGGCGAGCCATGCACCCGAAAGCTGTGGCAAAGCATCCTACGTTTATCTTGCTGAAATCGCTGATTCGCCCAAAAAAAGGTGATTGGCAGATCTTGCGGCCTGGGCGTTCAAACACCTATTATTTTGCCGAAAGAAAAGCTTTGCGGCCGATCAAATGTACCGCAGGCGGGAGGGTCCGCAAGGGTTTCGAGCTTAAGGCAACAGGGGCAATGACATTGGCACTGTACCGGCCTTGGGGCCGAGAACGGCATCAAACCACCGGTACGTCTTCTCCTCTACCTCAATGAAATAAATTAATGTTCCCCAGGAATCCCGAACGTTACCCCAGATCCGTATATCCACTGGGTATGTGACTATATTTTCAACGCTTGTCCGCACTGATTCGCGATTTCCGTGGTTCGTATATCCGTGGCCATTCGTCCGTGATCATCGGTACGTTACTCGTCTATGGATTGTCTTCCCGTGCTTACACGATAGCAAACTGATCGTATCCATAACACCTAAAATCCCGATATTTGCTTTAGACCTAACCTTTCGCTTCAGGGTCTTCGCAACGACGCCACGTCTCGTTAGTCCCTGACAACATGTACCATAATCTACTGACTTCATTGTGTAGCCATGACCCTTTCAAGTCTCATTCGACATCAAGACATCTTTGGGAGAAGCTTCGCTTGTTTTGGGCCTTGAGGTATCGTTATCTCTGTCATACATAGCTCATATTAGTTTACTCGTGAATTTGTATACAATATATTGAATGAACCGCGGGAGCGAAAAGAACGAAGTGCCTAGCTATAAGAGTGCCGAAGCCACTCCATATGACTTAAATCAAAGCAACCATGTGTACCTTGAACTGCGTGGTAGAAGTCGCCGCTGCCTGCAGTAATTGATAATTAATGATGAGGGTGAGTCGATCGCAGGCGGCGGCGTAGCTGAAGTGTGAGGTGCAGGCGAGAGCCTGGGTGCCGGAGTCTGCTCAAGACTGTTGGTGTATAAGCTCATGGCATGTCGCTGTCAAATAAAGACACTTACAGGGGATTTTTTTGGGCGTCGCAACTGGACAACATTGTGAGAATTGTTATACAGAAGGAAAGCAGCTTTACCTGACGTGGGGCCCGCGCACACCCAGCTGCTTTCCTCCGCCGCGCACTCTACCTGCTGCTCCGCCGACGATTGTCCTCTCATCCTCCCCTGGTCCCTCGCGCTCTGTACTTCTCCGTGACTCCATCTGCGTCGGTGTCGTCCGCTTGCTACCCCACTCCGAACGCCGACCCTGGCTCGCTCTTCACCCAAACCGCCACTGTCGCGCCGCCTCTTCTTCCTCACGGTGTCGCATTCAAACGCTCTGAGAATAAGGAAACAAATCAGGTGCCACATTGAAGGATGTGGAACGTCCATGTACGTCGCAAAACCGTCGCAAAACTCCTTGCTCTGTAAACCGTAAGGTGTAAAGACGGGCGCACACGGCGGGCGCAGGTTTGAGGAAGATGGCACCGGGATTCCTTGAACGTTGTGAAATATGCTTGCACAGTGCGAGGAAGCCCGGTCTGGAACGGGCTTTCTCCGATTTCGACGCGTAAGACACTGGATTATCTCGACGGTACAACTCTGGAGTAAGGCTGGAACATTATGATTAAATATAGCTCCGGGCCGTAATGTATCATAATCGTAATATAATGTTACGGTTTTGGCGGATATTTAATCGTAAGGGTATCATAATATAATGTAATCGAAATTTAATGGTATTTAATGGTATTTGATGGTATTTAATCCGAATTTTCATGGCAAATTTTCGTGCCCACTTCCTGGCATTGGATTACTCTCTGAGACCTGGTGTACTATGATTATGTGAAAATGCCTAGGCCTGAACACATTTCTCTGAGTTTGAACTCCAGTCATTAAGGTTTTAGCCCAAAGGCATCCAGGCCAGAGGCTCATACGGATTTCCAGATCACATATATTGAACCTCCAAATCATACTTGAGGACTTGAGGTACTAAATGCTTTATGTGGCTCGAAAAACTATGTTTGCAATAATTCAACGCTTATGTCACGTGAAGAAGTCGCGCCAAAATTCAGAAACAAACACCACCAAACTTTGGTTCAAATGCACCTTACAATGGGTTGCAGGCACACTTGGCAAGACGTTGCTTCCCAAATTGCATGGAGAGGATACTCAGACACTATCAGCCAGAAAATGAGTGGTTTTGGGCAGCCTAATATTATGATTAAATACGACCCCCGTACCATAATATAATCATAACTTAATGTAATGCAACCCTTGATAATGTCCAGGCCTAAAGTTATGCCGGAGCCATATTTAATCGTAATTTTAAGATTATAATTGATTATAATCTAATATACTCATAATTTTAGCCAGAGCTTCCGTAGGATGTATCTTCATGAATTAGAAACAATCACGCCGGAAACTCAAGTCATTAACAATATATAGACATTGGTCAAACTTGTGTGACATGCTCATTACGGCTTACAACATTCAACTACCCCACTTTTCGAGCATATTCAGTCAACGATCATCCAGCCAACCGTGAGCCAGGAGATGACGCCGAGTAAAATTAACAGTTGCGGGGCGTTTGTTCCAGTAGAAAGATGCCGAGAGGGAAGCAAGAGCGAGAGCGTCGATGCTGGAACCGATGTGGAGATGCGAGGATGGATGTACTGGGGGAAGTACATGTCGACGACAAAGCTAGATAGTTTGACAGAAGCGAGGGTGGAAGTTCAACATGGTTTGCCTACTCGTATCATGTGATGTTGCCTGTAATTTGTCCCCCAATTTCAATCCGGAGGAAGAATTGCTAAAGAATGGCAGCAAGTATCGCAGGTTGTGTGTTGCTGTGTTGCTGTGTTCGAGATGAGTAGTCAATCGCGGCGTTCAACTTGACGACTTGCCGTGTTCGTCAGCGCCGTAGAAGTGTACAGCATGTCTACTCTTGATGCGATTCTGCTGGGTGGAGAGTTTACATTCTGGTTCATGACTGTGTCTGGGACGTTGAGCACACCACCGAATTAGAAGTTGCTGAACCGAGTGGGTGTCGTCTCAAGGGGAGGAAAGATAAGTAAAAGATAATGAGTGCAGTTACCAAATCGGTTAAGTAGGTTGAAAAGTGCGTACGCCCGCTACACGAGATAAATTATTGTGTTTTCGGATCTTCTGGGCGACATATGAATTCCGCCGTGCCTAGACCCCGCCTCTAGTCGTGCCTACTGGGGTAGGCAGACGTAGACCAACGTAGACCCAGGTCGACAACCTTTGCCTACGGGGCCAGGGGATGCAGTGACACATGGTTGCTTTTGATTTAAGTCATATGGAGTGGCTTCGGCACTCTTATAGCTAGGCACTTCGTTCTTTTCGCTCCCGCGGTTCATTCAATATATTGTATACAAATTCACGAGTAAACTAATATGAGCTATGTATGACAGAGATAACGATACCTCAAGGCCCAAAACAAGCGAAGCTTCTCCCAAAGATGTCTTGATGTCGAATGAGACTTGAAAGGGTCATGGCTACACAATGAAGTCAGTAGATATGGTACATGTTGTCAGGGACTAACGAGACGTGGCGTCGTTGCGAAGACCCTGAAGCGAAAGGTTAGGTCTAAAGCAAATATCGGGATTTTAGGTGTTATGGATACGATCAGTTTGCTATCGTGTAAGCACGGGAAGACAATCCATAGACGAGTAACGTACCGATGATCACGGACGAATGGCCACGGATATACGAACCACGGAAATCGCGAATCAGTGCGGACAAGCGTTGAAAATATAGTCACATACCCAGTGGATATACGGATCTGGGGTAACGTTCGGGATTCCTGGGGAACATTAATTTATTTCATTGAGGTAGAGGAGAAGACGTACCGAGGGGAACATTCTCGAAGGCCGCGCCAGCGTCTGCAGCGGTCCCCGGAGCTGGAAAAGAAGAGCGGACGGGTCGTGTTCATGGGCCGAGGACGGCGAACACTAAAACCCGCATCAGCGTGTGAACGAGTACGAAACAGGAAACTCACGTACCCTCAAGAACGTCGCGGGAGCCAAGAAGTCTGCAACAACAAAGTAAGGGGCAAGTTGGGGAAAGGGAGTGTAAAGAAAGTGCACACACATGGAAGTTTACCGCATCAGCCAGCACATCGTCGGGGGCGCGCAATGATGGAGGCGGAGTGTCGAATCGGTCGCGGCAACGGCGGGGGTGGGCTTGAGATTGACGTTGGGGACATGTACATGCACGCACGGTGTGTTGAATTGAAATTGAGTCGGGAGTTGACGTGGTCTTGCGGGTCGTGGTCTTGCGGTGAATAGGCGGGGAGTAGAAGCGTCGGGCAGGGAGGCGGCGGCGGGGAGGGGGAAGGCATCAGTGGTGTCGCCGGTGCATTCGCCTTGGGGAATTGGAACGGCGGTCCTGGTCCTTGTAGTCTTGGGTCTTGTGCCGCCGCTCCCGAGTCTTCGTTTACGTACCGCACGCCGTTGTTGTGTGAAGTCGGTCGGGGCAGGAGTCAGAGTGACTGAGAGAGACGGGCGGCGACGTGGCGGTCGCGATTGACGGTGGCGGCCACTATGACGGGGCGGTCGTCGGCTCTGGAATGTGAGGAGAGGAAAGGGCGACCGATTGAGGGAGGCGACGACCATGACGTGGCGGCGGCGGCGTCGTTCGGCGGCGTTGGGACGTGGTCGCGAGAGGCAATGAGCAATAGACCAGAGTAGCGGCCACATTATATCTGGAAGGAACGGGTTACTCATAAGCTCTGGGTGCTTATTCGGACCAAAGATCAAGATTCATACATGAGAACTGCATCTTCCACCGATAATTAATTAGCTGTCACGTCCTTAATTCCAGCTGATTTCATATCAATAGACCCACTTCGAAGATGCGGCGCTCAGGTCCATCAAAATTAACTATGGCTTGAAAAGGTTTGGGAAGTTGCGGGTCTTGTTCGCCAACCATTCGCTACGCTATATTCTACAAGAGCGCGGGAGTCCCACTTCTTTTGGATAGAAGCGGTCCTGCCGCCGGCGAAGCTGGCCCGCTGATTACATTAGCACAGCTCGGGGCAGCGCACAAATGCCACACAGCGGCTTTCTCCTCGGACGTCTCCGGCGTCGAAGACTAACTGGTTTTGTACATATTGCTAAGCGCCAAGCTGTCGAGCAGGCTAAGGGACGTTCTTCTTTGATGGCCGCGGCGAGAGGAGTGATTGCGGCGTGCCAGCGAGGCCCACCGAAGGATTCCAAAGGCGTGGTTTTACAAAGAGTGTAATTTGGTCAGCCCCAAAAGTAAATCAAGCGCTGCACTGTATCGGTCCATGGATATGAAATTAAATTAAACTTCAAATTAGCTGTCAGAACGTCAGAATCGAGTATTCAAAGGATTATCGCGACATGCCATTCATCCTTACATAAATGCGGTGGCGTCGTGCGTTTCCTACATACCCTGTCAGATTGTACTATGCATGTAAATGTTACGGCAATAATGTAGATGCAACACGTCCTTTCGGTGGAGCCCAGTGAGTGAAGTCGAAGGTGGGCTCAGACACGGCCGGGTCGGGTGCGCAATTATACTCGTGGGTCTTTTTGCAGCCCGCTTTGTACGCACTTTTCTAATCAACTTCAACGTGAACAGGGTTTGCTCATTTATCCGATTGTTGAGTAATACTGAACGTGGTCTAGGTGGAGTGTCGCAGGTGCTGCAATTCAGGATACCCTTCCGGCGCTGCGAATCGGATCTTTGGATCAAGTGAGTCGCGTAAGGCGCGGCATTCTTGCAGCGCCATCAGCGCGGTTGGGCGGCACCTCGGGTCCGGGTCCTGCATCCGCTCAAGAAGCGCAACATATCCCGGGACGAATTCTTGCAGAACCTGATGTGCAGCGGTCGGAAGGCCATCCGGATTCCCGAATGTCTAAAGGCGTGGTAGGTCCGCGGAGTGGAGAAAACAGCAACGGGTATACTTAATTAGGTTCTGATTCTGACAGCACGGAGGAAAACGCCGCAGACGCACTTTACAGTATATCTGCTCCCAGGAGAGGGCGCGCATGAACACCGAGCCGACAGCGTACACCTGGAATATTAATGATAAAGAACATGATCAGGGTTCAGCATCGGAATCACAATGCACTTACGTCGACTGGCGGTAGATGGTATGGCTGGGAATGCCGGGTGTTGCCGCGCGGGACTTCCGGTGCGGCGTGGTCCACGGTCCCCCAATGGCCTGTGCCCACCCAAAATGCTGGATCCGATCCGGCAGGGAAGCGGGATGCGCACCCAAGGTCAATGTAGGCTAGCGCAATGCCGCGCCGCGTAAAAGACGAATACACACCCGGGACGCCGTAGTGGACGTTCAATAGCATATTTCCCACAGATATATCCTGCAGGAAGATAGTGGTGGGTGCCGGTTCGACGAGCAATATGCTTGTGCGCACCCTATGGATGACCCCATGCCGATGCATAAACGAGAGGCCCTATAGTGTCGGGAATTAGCCTCAACCTCAATTCAACGGGAACGGAGCATCGGTCACGCCCACCTCCAGTGCTTGCGTCAATCTATTGAAGTGATCTTCTACCTCCGCAGGAATGCAGGCGTGCACTGGCCGCGGCCAATACGGCATCACAATAAATGTCCATTCCTCCGTGACGATCTTGTCTAGAATGGGGATGGTGTGGTTGTCGGGGCAAGCGCGCAGTTTGGGGGAGTTGAGGAAGGTGATGATGTCGATTTCCGCACGCGCGCGGGAGTTGTGCAAGGCCTTCAGAGCGCACTGTGAGCTGCGTCGCATTCAGTGCACTCAAAACCATATACAATGTTACCACACGATCTTCGGCGTCATAAGCCATTTTTAGGCTTGGGCACTGCATTCAATTGCTCGGAATTGGCATCTGAAGAGGATATATGATAAGAGTGACTCGCCTGCGTCAGCCATCCCGTCGTCTGGTGTATCCCGCTTTGATTCGTGCTTGTGCTCGGGTCCGGGTCATAGACATGGACAAAGCTTTCTCTGCTGCGGGGGCGGAATGGATCGTGCGCCATGGGATATTTGACCGCTGAGCGAACTGGCGTCTCGGGTCTCTCGCGTGAGTAGTATTTCCAGCACAAGGTATACCCATGCGAGGCCAGATAGGGCTCGAAATGGCGCCAGGGTTCATCGACGAGGTGTGCCGTGCTATTGTCCAGATCAAGTCGTTCCCAGTACTCAAGGTGCGAGGGTAATGGTGCGGTTGGGTAGAATTCTGGTGGCATGAAGTTGGGATTCAACTTCGAGGATCCTGGGTTGCTCTTTATGAAGTTCCTGGTGGCACGCAGACTGAACGCACCTCGGGAAGGGCGCCTTCGCGCTTTTATAAAGCTTTTATAACCGTGACATCTCCGTGTCCAGACCTCGGGCCGATAATTATGAGCTGTCGACACACTATCCACGAAAGGACCGGATGAGCCAAGCTGATGCGAATCGCCTCCCAATGGTGTCCAGCCTCCGCTGGCACACAAGGCTGATATGCAGAAAGATTTTAGAGAATCGCAGAGTGTACGGTTGGAATTGGAGTCCAGCTCATTCCAGCATTTCTAAGTACGTCGACGTTGGGAAGAAGGAGTAACGTGGCTCGCATCACCGATCCGCAGCACCGAGTCCCCGCATTGTTCCGGCTTCGTTTCGCCGCGGGCCTTGCGCGGGCCTGCGATCGGACCGGAATCCTGATTGATGGTAAATAGCGGGGTTTCCATTGTGGGTGATCAAAATGCATGTTTTATTTTCTCTTAGTGCAAGGAGAATTGTCTTTTCCGATTCCAATCATCCAGGTCAAGCATAGGTGATCACTGTCTCGAGGGAGCGTTCAGGCGAGAAGCCGCGGTGTCGTTGCGTGCGGCGTGCCCCACATTGACACTCAACACCGAACAATTTGGATCAAGATTGTCCAATTCGGAAGTCCGTTAGATTGCAGATTGATTGGTCAATAATTTTGGCGCATGGCTGGGAAATCTATACACGTTAAACACAGAAGTCCGTCCATTGGGTATTAGTTTCCTTTTAATTCGAAACCTGACGGAAGTCCAGAGGAAGAGTCCCGGCACACAATTCAACCGTACATCTCGTCTGGCGTTTCATTCATATCAACGACAATAATACCCTGCTTACCTCGCGGTCCCAAATTTCCCAGGAACCAATGCAGCCCCGCGGAATTTCAAAGGAAACCTTTTCCCCAGAATTGGATCTGGCGCATGCTTCGATCTAGGTTGACCTGACCCACCTGTCGTCCTCTACCCACAACCCCTCATGACTGTCAGTCACCTCGATCATGGTGTGCCTTGCGAAAATTTCCCTCCGTCACCGTACCCCTGACGGACGTACCTCGCTTGTATAGTCAACCTCCGCCATGAACCGGACTTTTAGTCATACGATCCTCGAAGATATAGTCCCCCTTCCGGATTTTCACTCCTCCCATACCCACGGGCACGTCTGTCTGTTCCTACACCCCCTTCTGAGTCGTCCATGCAAAGCCCCAGAGCTCGCCGCCTGTCCACACGCTCAAAGCCCACAGTACGGTCCCCACTCTCGAGAATTATATTGGCCTATCTAGATCTAGCTTACCTCTCCCTATGTTATTCGTGAATCAGGGTTGCAATATCAAAGCTGGATATAAAATGCGTCCACGTACCTGAAATTATTAGCGCACAACCCAGCCATGTCCTCCAGTTCCATCCTTGCAGGTCAACTCCGCGTCGCCGCGTACGGGATCGCGCTGTTCGAGTATATTTTCCGAGGGTTTCTTTCCGAGATCGCGACTTATCCGACCGCCAGCTATTTGCAATCACTTCCGGCGGAATATCGACTCTACTCAAAACAGAAGAGCCTATTCCAACCGTCGTATGTCTATTGTGTCGATGTCGTAGGTGTGTAACTAACTTCTCACCCAGTGTTGCATGCATCCTTTTCATCCTGGTGCGATATCTCGGAGTCGCGGCCCTGGTCTTCGGCGCCGTCGGGTTCTTCTACCATGGATTCAGCATGGAACAGTGCGCCAAATTCTATTGGCTGGCGCCTGTATTCAAACGTACGCCCACAGCTTTAATTTCGATTTGGAGGGTGCCTCAAGGCGTTAATCACAGTCTTCCTGTACCTCGCCTCGCAAGCGATCTTGGCTCTCCGGTGCATTCCATTGTCCACGCATCATTGAGTTCCATTGACCATTTATGGCGCAGAACATACGCCGTATCGCGCAAGTCGCCCCTGGTCCTGTATACACTTATTCTCCTGTTTCTCGTGTGCTCATTGGTACGTTTCCTTCCGTTTACCCAGGGTGGATACTGAAGCGAAAGAATGAACAGATAGAGTTCATTTCGACATTTTGGAAGCGCGTTCGTGAGTAATCCACACATATAAACCACAAAGGGTGCTGACATCTTTCTCCAGCCTTCCAGACCGATGTGCGCACTCTACTCCTACGTCAACCAAAGTTTCTTGCTTACTCATGCGCCTTCGCCTTTTTTTCCAGCATAAGTGGGCTTCATGACATTCTCTCGGGGAATCACATCCGATATTGAGCCAGCTGCACAGGCGGGAACCTCCCCGGGGTCAAAGTGGCTTCCCTCTATTATGTCGGTTGCTTGTGAGTCATTGTCAACCCAATGGTCCACCTTTTGAACTGCGTGACTTGACATCCTGCAAACCATTTCAATTCCAATGAAGTCCCAGAGCTAGCCCTGATCTCTGCGAACATTTACATATCGCGCTCGGAGGAATACACAAATTGCATCTGATCCCATTGGAACACCGCGGACGTGGTTAAGGAACATCCCCGCACCTTTTGTGCGACTCAGTTCCGTAAATGACGAGATCCAATTTTTTTTTTTCTGAACTCACAAGTCGGATTGAATCGTCATGTGACTTCAATTGGCACTTTGCAGTGGCTAAGTTCTCCCAGTCCCTACGTTTGAGTGACCTTTGTGGTATTTTTTTTTCTCTTTCAGTTTTTGTCCGACTGAGTTCAAATAAGTTTCTTTGGCATCCTACTGACTACTCTGTCTTGTTACTCAACGTAGGGACTGGACACGAGTCTAAATCGACGGCACTATGTATGTGGATTTCGATATCCGAGGAGCGGCGGAGGAGCCAGCGAACTCCTTGATGCCACGGCAGTTCAAAATGTGGAGCATTGCAAAGGCAATAGGATCACGTGTTTCAAAATGTCACCCAGTAATTGCGCTCTGGAAAGCGCAATAATGCCTCCGAGCGGGATCTGAATATCTGCAAGTGTTTGCAGTGATCAGGGCTATCCATTTCGGAGGGGCGTGGCTTAAAAAATGGCCCTGGGGCTTCATTTCAAAATGTATGCCCTGGCATGCGCGGGTGAGAAAATGGCCCAGGAACTTCACTGGAATTGAAATGGCTAGCAGGATGTCAAGTCACACGATTCAAAATGTGGACCATTGAAACGGCAATAGGACCACGAGTTTCAAAATGTACCCCGGTAATTGCGCTCTGGAGGCCGCAATAATAGTGGTGACAGGCAAGTGAAAGGGTCCTGATGGCGCTTATATAATGGCTCCCATCACCAGAATTTTGGCAAATTCAGTCAGTCCATCGTACAGGGTCAACCATCCACAGTCTGGACAAACTTTGAGTGTGAGATCGTCTCAGTTTCGCATTTTACAGAGGATGTCCTGAACAGAATTTTTATTTAGGCTCTGATTGCTTTGATAATGGCTTCCATCACCAAAGTTTTGGCTAATTCAGTTGGTCCATCATACGGCACCAACCATCCACATTCTGGCTAAACTCTGAGTGTAAGATCGTCTCAGTTTTTTCATTTTACAGAGGTTGTCCGGACAGAAATTTTATTTTGGCTCTCAGTGCCTTGCATGTGTAATGTGTTTTTCGTGTTCATTTTTTAACAAAGGTTCTAAGAACAAATTGGAAAATGTACGCAGGACATCCCCTGAAGACTGATTTTATCAGTTAGTTGCATTTTCATTTAGGGCGAACAGTACAGTATTGGATGTGCTATGATGGACCAAAGAATTCGCTGTGAAACAGCAGAAGTGATTGCATCAGACGCGTCCACCTGGGGGGTCGGTTTGGGGTTTACGGTGCCATTTGGTGCTTTTAAACATGGAAGTAACCTCGAATGGCCTATTATGGGTGTAAAAGATGCCTCAGATAACTTGAATCAATGCTACGGAGTCTCTGGTCGATGTGGAGGCAATTTGCCATCGAAATCTGCCGTTTGGCAAGCGGTGCAAACAAGTGCAAAGGGACATTTGATGCCTGCCAGTTGCCTGTCACCATACACAGGGGTATGACCTTCCGAACCTCTCGCTCATACCTGCCAGGAGGTACAAAGCAGGTTTCAAAACATGATTCGGGGAATATGAAGAGTGTACCAGAAGAATTATCCATTATTGTCCACTATTAGAAAATCTAAAGATAGCGCGATGCGCTTGCGTACCCGGAACCGAGAGATCGTTCTCCGCCCCGAAAACATATATAGGAGGCTATGAAAATTGGAGTGAGCTGGTGGAGTGATGCGCGAGACTGGACTATGAGTGTGAACGGTCTTGTGAAGATGGGGGTGAGCGCAGCAACCGCGCGAATCGAGCGTGCAGCAGTAAGAAAGAACCCGCCATAAGTCCGTGGCTCTTGCGGGAGTGCTTAAATTGAAATGTCTACCGTCGCAGGAGCACGCGACCTGACATTGGTGGCGGTCAGAGTAGGAAAAATCGAAGGCTGCGCCGTAGGCAGCATCTCAACAGCATTCTGTCAACAAAAACTGTGCATCGGTCAGCTGGCCCGCCACATGAGCCTCTCGTATGGAAAAAGTAAACTGTGCAGCCATGATTTCACATTGAGAGAGCAGGACGAGAAGAGAGCCAGAAGGAAGGGGATACACTAGATGGGGATGAGTGCAAATGGCATGTACAATGACATGCCGAGGTAATCGTTCAAGAACGGTTAATTAATGGGGACAATGGTTGAACACGAGACGGGCCGCAGTGAGAAGAAAACACAGCAAAAGTTGGTACGAAAGGAGTTAAACACAAAGGATCCACAGAGGAGGAAGGAAAGAGTACAAAGATATGGGGAAATGGCACCTATTTGCTTAAAGAACGGTCAATTGCTTGTTGCTCATTTGCTCATTTGCTCATATTGCTCTGTCCAATAGATTTCCTCATTCTCGTTGGATTGGTTTGAAATGCTGGGATGTGGATGGATCTATCAATGTTGATACATACAGAACATAATTAGATACCTTGTGTATGTATGTATGTATGTAGTGATTTTCTGAAGACAGTCAGTCGTTCAGAATCTATTCGAGGAGTGGTCGCGGGAAAGCTCAGGACAATAATTTGATTGGAAAGCATCAATTTGAGGCCTGTGTGGCCGTTGTATTCCGGAACTCGCTCGCGGGAAGCTCAGCACAATAATTTTTTTTTTTGATCGAAAAGAATCAATTTGAGGCCCGTGAGGCCGTTGGATTCCGGAACTAGAACGCTCGACATCCAAATTGGTACACAATGCCAGTCAAGAAAAGATGTTGCCAATGTGCCCAGACCCCAAACTACATCAGAATAGCGCATTGAGTTGTACCTCAGGCAGCAATCGCCGGGTCCCGTGGGACAACACTGCGCGCATTTCAGCTCGGAACAAGTGGTCACGAGGTTTCTCCCACAGTACTGTGCGTCATATCATCAGAGCAGGACGCGAGGTGCGTTCCAGAGGGATTGCATTCAACTTGATTAACTTCGTCCGTGTGGCCCGCCAAAGCTTTCACCGGCTCCGCACTGTCGATGTGCATGATGTGGATTAGTTTGTCCGCAGAGCATCTGCTGAATAAAGTGTCGGAGAGCCAGCCAACGTTCAGACAGCAATCTGTATTGGGTCGCAACGCTCGTTGATTTGCTTTGCCCGCGCCACACCCGTATTCAACAAGTCATTGTGTATAAGGCGGGTAAGGCCGGCGAGCGGCAGAGCCCGCTACCCATCTTCTTTGAACTTCTGTGAAGGGTATTGGGCCAGAGAACTGGACACACTCGAAGGCGGCCCAAAGCTCGCTCGGGCGATACTGCTGCATCAACCAGCTTGCCTTGAGCCACAGAAAATCTCCGTTATAGACCAGGCGAGGTTGAGGAGAACAGCGTGGATTCAGACATCCGATGGGAGCGGTCTGGCCGGATGCGTACAAATTCGGCGGAGTACCATATTCGCTATATTTTCGCTGCGCAGAGGCCATATCCATCCAAATAGGCCAGAAAACAGGTTACTTGTATGATTTGAGCAATAGGCCCATGCATGGTGTCTGAGCGAGGCCATTTGGCAAGGTTTTTGAAAACAACATGGTGGTTCCATCAGGCCGATTGTTTGAATGCACCTCTATTGTGTCAGGTCATGCTTTTCAAAATGGCAGCCATTTGAAATTGAATGCAGCTCTATTGTGTGAGGTCATGCTTTTCAAAATGGCAGCCATTTGAAATTGAATGCATCTCTATTGTGTCAGGTCATGCTTTTCAAAATGCCTGCCATTTGAATGCACCTCCATTGTGCCAGGTCATCCTTTTCAAAATGGCAGCCATTTGAATGCACCTCTATTGCGCCAGGTCATGCTTTTCAAAATGCCAGTCATTTGAATGCAGCTCTATTGTGTCAGATCATGCTTTTAAAAATGCTCTTCAAAATGCCATTCAAATGGCCAGCATTTTGAAAAGCATGACCTGACACAATAGAGGTGCATTCAAATGGCAGGCATTTTGAAAAGCATGACCTGATGCAATAGAGGTGCATTCAAATAGCTGCCATTTTGAAAAGCATGACCTGGCACAATAGAGCTGCATTCAATTTCAAATGGCTGCCATTTTGAAAAGCATGACCTGGCACAATAGAGCTGCATTCAATTTCAAATGGCTGCCATTTTGAAAAGCATGACCTGACACAATAGAGCTGCATTCAAATGGCTGGCATTTTGAAAAGCATGACCTGGCACAATGGAGGTGCTTTCAAAGGGCTGGCATTTTGAAAAGCATGACCTGAGGCAATAGAGGTGCATTCAAAGCGTTCAAATGGTGGGCATTTTGAAAAGCATGACCTGACACAATGGAGGTGCTTTCAAAGGGCTGGCATTTTGAAAAGCATGACCTGAGGCAATAGAGGTGCATTCAAAGCGTTCAAATGGTGGGCATTTTGAAAAGCATGACCTGACACAATTGAGCTGCATTCAAATGGCAGGCATCTTGAAAAGCATGACCTGAGCCAAAGCCCTAGCCCAAGATAATTTTGCGAAGCTTTGACATAATATGCTTGGGAGGTTTTTCCTGATGGTCTTGGCTGCCAACCAGCGTGAAAGGGCGAAGAAGGACTTGTATATAATTTGCCAAAGTTACTGTCACTTGGCATCAAAATTTAGGAATTCCATGTCTTGCGATTGTTCCGGCGGCTGTAGTTGATTAGCGGCATGAGCGAGAAAGGGCAAAACCGTGGCGCTCGCTTAACTTTCGGCAGGAAGTTTCCGAATTGGGCTACAAACGTGACCGTGGGATCTCGGGGGTGGTGGCTATCGAGCGGGTGCGATTTGCATTGCAGGGGGAAATGAAGGAGAGGCATCTAATTAGCTGACAATGGGTAGAGAGTATGGATCCAAGTAGTGGATAAAGGTGGGGAGGAAAGGGATAGGATTGTCGGGTAGGGGCGGTACGGAACGGTATGAGGGCTAGCTAGGCTAGAGGATTGGAGAATGCGACTTCGACTGTGGACTCAAGAAATGAATCGAATAAAAGACTAAAGAACTACAGCATATATCTACTCGTATTTGTACTGTTCTGAGTAGCATGTGAAATACTAACTACAATAAACTAAATATATACAACAACGAGGTTACCAACCGAAGTTGATCAGAGACGTGTCAAAGTGTCAATGTCATGTCAAACGTAATTAAGATACCGGGGCTATTGTCCCGTTGCCATGCTTTATTAATAACCGTGTTTCTCAGGACCCGGGATTATAGGTCAGAAGGCCTGATTTTTCGGGGCCCAAAATGTCGGGACAGATTGGGCAAAAAATGTCGGGAATGACATAGGCGTACCAAAAATTTTCTTTAGATGTCGGGACATGTAAAACAGGCTTGATTCGGCCCCAAAATGTGGGGATTTCCGCCAAATTCCGGATTGGCGGCGACTCGTGCAGAAAGGTCAGCCATCATCATGTCGATATGGTCATCCGACAGCCATGCATTGCTGAGCAGTACCGACAGATGGAGAGTCGTCCATGGGCCATGAATTCGGGTATCCCACCCAAGTGTATCCAGAAGGGATCTCGCCGTCGTCAGAGCAGCTTTATCCTCTTGATTCACAGATTTTTGGAGCGCCTGGTCAGTCCAGTCGCGACTTTGTTGCCACATCTTCTGATCTTTTATCACGCGGCTGAGTTTTTTCCACAGCGTGAGCGCCGATAGCGGGAACCTCTCCCGTCCATCATTGTACCGTGGGTCGATAATGGATGTGGAACCATCTACCCCTTGGCTGACCGCCTCACCGAGATCCTCCAGGAATTGGACAGGCGGGACTGGCCGGCTGAGAAGGCAGCCGGCGCCTGTGGTAGGTGCATCAGTGCTAAACCAGGATTCCGCGGTACTGAAGACAAGCGCAGATGAAGTTTTGGGAAGAGACAGCTCCAAGAAGGCGGTAAGTTTGGCTCGGGGATGAGGGATGAGTGGGTGTGGGGCAGTCGAAGCACATCTTCGAGGGCAGCGTGTACCTCGAAATGCTCGCCTGTCCGAGGGAATGTTCTTTTGTTTTTGATCCAAAGGGCGGGATTGAAGGGCGGATCATCGGCGGAAAGGTCGTAAACTTCGGGAGCCGCCATCTTGACTTCTTTTGCGCTTTGGCCCGAGGAGGTGATGCGGCGGGCGCTAAAAATATTATGGACAAATATGCATTATGAAAACGGGAGACTATGGGGATCGAACGCTAGTAGCGTGAGGAACAAAATGCTGCAAGCGAAAAGATAATTGACCAAACTACCACTTCCCCAAAGCTCCATGTCGGGAGACAACATCAGGCCATCCGGAGTGACTCGAAGATGTCGGGAATTGCAAAACAGGCCTTTGTGCCAAAAACGAAAATTTGTCGGGATTTTGAACAGGGATGAAGGCCAAAATCTCAAAATTTCGTCGGGAATCCCATCAGGCCTCCTCACCTATAATCCCGGGTCCTTGTTTCTCTCATGTTTAGGCATGCTTCTTCAACCTGTGTTTTCCCAGTCTTCTCGGCTAAACCCGTCTTCCAAGGGTGCGGGTATTATCTCGTCATGTGCTCCGATAGGCGTTGGAGCGATTAGATTGGAATCAAATCGTGACACTTGACCTCACAGGTGAGTAGATTACCACCCACTGCCACACTCACTAGATCGGTAGCGGCGGCAAGCACCGGTCCCCTACTCTACCTTCACATGTGGTCATAATTTCATTAACATCTTGGCAGTATGTTTTAAAGTCGGAATATTCGTGTGCGCTGAAAATTGGATATGGGGACTTCTGATCTTGCCACCGAGTGAGAAGCTCAGTATGAGTACTGCTTCTAGAAAAAAAAAATTGATAGCAAAAGCACAGGGTTTGGTAGAGCTTCCTCATTGCCATCTTGGCAGTGTGTTTTGAATTTAGAATCAAATCGGAATTTTCATGTGCAATGAAGATCGAATATGGGGAACCAAGGATAACTTGTCCGCAGTCATTTGAACTCTATTTGAAGAGGATTTCCCAATTTGGAATCTAGTGGTTGAACTTACGGATCTCTGGATTGTTCCGGAGTTCGTTCACATGCAATTCGGAGTATGGATGTCTCACAGAGGTCTGGAGTATCGTTCCATTGGTCCGGACAGTCTAGACTCTGTCAGAATAAAAGGAAATAAGCTGGGAAAAGATAGGAATCAAAAAGCTGTACAGTCTCCTTGGAGAATGGTTTCCTTTGGAGAAAGCGGCCAAAGCGACCTCGGATCAGACAGGGAGGAGGTCAGACAATGCCTAGAGCAATGTGTGATAGGTCTAGAAGGACTTGGACGCACTTGGCAAAGTCTAGAATGTGGATACAGGTTGCACTTGGAAACAATTCAAAAGGCTGTACATTTCCCTTGGGGAAATGGCTTTCTCCTCAGAAATTGTATTGGAGGGTTGCTAGGACCGATGCAGATGACTCATGGGCGCTGTTCTCTCGGTCTCACACAGAGTTTTAACCACAGAAAAACGGTTTTCTTCACACATACTTTATACCCTTTTAGACAAGCAACATGTATTTAAACTGGCATGTAAATTATGTACAGACAGTGAACCCCTCACCCCTGTTGGCATATATTGGACCTCTCAGACATTGGCTATTGTCTGACGTCCTACCTGAGCTATACTGTGAAGTTCGATCGTAATTCCTGTATCTTGGTGCGATACCCAGAGATCTCATTCGAAACACCGCCTGATTTGATCAGTTCCTTCAATCGGTCACTGAGGCTTTGGGTTTTGTTTCCAATTCCTTCACACTCTTCACCACACTCTGCAAGATCCTTGAGAGAATCATCTTTTAGAAGACTAAAAATCAGTGCTGAATTGTTCTTGCCCTTCAAGCTCCTCACATCGACCCTTCAACTTGACTGCAGCTGTAGCACCATGAGATGTTATCTGGTCTTGAACAATCTTGATAATTTCCACTGTGTCGCTACACAGCTCTTTCAAATCATCCCGGTTCCTCTTCACATTCTGCAACCGTACTCAAAGCTTTGAAATATAGAAGTAATTTTGCTTCACACCTCGACTGCTTCCAACAAGTTGACAGCCACTGCAAATACGGCCTTCACATACGGAAATGGGAGACACTCTGCTGCAGCCGCAATTGTCTTCGTCATCAGAAGTGAACCCGCAAGCCAGTCAGAAGTGGATGTTGGTTTGTGCAGTCATTTTCCCTACTTTAGAGCTGGATGGTGTTGAGTCACTGGTGGGAGAGAGAGAGAGATGGGAAACCGCAATGCTGGCGCCACATGTAAAGCTGTTGGCACCGCCTTCTGAGTCATTCGATCAGTCACCCTTGAAATATCTTTTTCCCTCGCTATTTTAATATTTAACCGGGGGCCGATCCATTGATGCCATCATGATCGATGGCGACCTTTGTTCGGCTCCGCGATCATGGATGGACTTAACGCATGCGGAGCAGACAACCGGTTGATCGGCAAAGTATGCGATTTTTCTCGGATTTTCGCCACGCAGAGGTTGTCCATTAAAATCACCACAGGAGGAATGGCACAGCAGCCAGAGTGCTGTGTCATTTCGGCCAAGTGTTCATGGCATGTTACGTGTTACCAACGGCGTTCATTTTTCTAGGTGTTCACTTCTCGGCAATCATGGGAAAATTACTACAAATGGCTGTCCGGCAAATGCTGGACCAGAAATTTTGCCATTTTTTAGCCTATTTGAGCTCCAAAATCTGGATGTTACCGTTACAGGCACCAGAAGTGTTCAGTTCAGAGGCCTGCGTTACTTGACCACTCGGTCGAAATGATACAGTAGGAGGCAGTCAATAAAGGGATGCTCGCTCAGCTCTCAGGCCCTAGCCGCACGGTGCGAAGCTAGTCGTCGAAGGTTGTAAAGAAAGAGAGAAGAGCCCGGCCCCGTATGGCGATCATCGATCAGTGGCGGTGTCCAACCTTCTCTCTCATCTCCTTCGGCGCGACTCTTCAGTCCCAATTCCATGGCCCTGAAACCCAACTGAAACCGTTGAACGTTCACACATTTCAAGTTCAGATCAGTCCCCCGATCTCGATACAAACTGTACTATTTCATTCAAATCGACAGGGGGCGTGAGGCGTGACACGTTGAACCAATTCGTCAATTCGTCACCCCAAGTTGGACCATGACATTAGCTAGGCTCAGAGTAACCCTCCTGCGCGCAGCCGCAGCCGCAGGAGGCTGTGCTTGCGTGACAAAGTGTCGCTTTATTTGTTCCAACCCGTTTCGGGCCTAATTAGCGTAGATTCAGCATCGATAAGGACGCGCACAGTGCGCGTCTGGGCGATAAAATCGATGGGCATGACCCATTACTTGCCCTCCCCCTCATTAGCCTCTCATGGGCCCAAACGTGCACGCCCAAGTAACAAACCCCCATCTCAAATATATGGCTGTTCGGGACTTGTTGACGCCTCCCGTGCACGACGACGACGATGGAGAATACGACAACGCCGAGGCAGACGTTCTGGCCAAGGAGGCTCAGATGAAGCTTGATCTGGCGATCCTGGAGGCGATAAAGGCAACTCGATACTTGCGAGATCACCCACATGTTCCCAAGTCAGGGAACCTACATCTTGCTTGGGAGTACGCACAGAGGAAGGAAGATCACGGACGGTTTCAGGGGATGCTCCGTGTCTCTCCTGTAGTTAGGTAGTAGCCTCTGATCCGTAGTTAGTCATCAAACATGCTTGCCCTTTGCCAGGTTTATCAGCTGGGCGTTATCTAGGCGTTATCTGCCGGTGGCTGTACGGTTATCTGCCATGGCGCGCTGTATCTTCACATTGCACGGCTCTATTTTCTTGAAAATAATACAGGAAGTGTATGAAAGAGTTGAAATACTTCCTACCGCTTCAGAATCTTATTGGAGGTCGTGTATCTCTCCAGAGTGAGCAATGGTAGATACTATTTTAGCCCCTGATGTGTCCACGCACCCTGAGAAGGTGAAAACAACCTCGTACATACCTGCCTGTTTGTCTCCAGTAAACTTGTTGTTCATGTTGTGACCACGGGAGTATAATATCCCCCTCGCGACGGCGAAGCGCCATCTCGATTTCCCAGGCCAGTTACATCGGCCGAGTGCTTCACCAGTACGGTATGGAGGATCTGAGAATAATCTGGAGCCAGAAGTGGATTAGATATCCGTACAGCAGTATTCACACAGTTGCGTAGGTATAAAATCATGCAAATTATCATATCGTCTTGTTCTTCTGTTCCGTAATTTGCAAGAACCTGCCTGTTGCATCTGATAGGTTCTACTTATGCCGTCTAATCGCCCTTCGGGTTTCGTGGACAGCAACAAAAATTCATACTACTTTTACAAAGAAATTGTTGTAGGATTGATCCGTGACTGTTTCTTTACCCCGTTACCTTTTACTTTGGTTACCTATTTCACATTTCTATTTCATCTTCCCATTTCACCTACCCCGTTCCCGTCTCCGTATACTCACCACCCCGTCGCATACACTTGTTACTATGCTACGGACCCAGTATATAATCCCTGTACCTTGAATCCTAACTTCAGACATTTGACCCCCATCTGCGAGAACCCGAACATCATCTCCCAGATCATTTCCTGACTTTAGAAATTACTTTGGCCACGGATGCTCTCCAATGCTACCGGCCTGCACGCAGAACAGGGCCTCCAGTTTAGGCATTTTCTGAACCAGAGCTGAAATTTAATCAATTAGCAACACCCAAACCACATTTGAATGCTCACACTCCTTATTTTCAACCCAAATGCAAGCAATCCACGTACATTTCCGGCCCTGCCATGAAACTGAGAGTAAGTCCGAAGATCCAAGACTAGGAAGTCCGAAGAGAGCGGAATCGGGCCGGACCTGACCACGTGTAGGCCATCGTTCATCCGACTCACGCCGCACTTGGATCGTCTTCTGGTGGTGCCTCCTCGACGTCCACACTCTGCTGGAGGGGAAGATGAAGTTTGTGCGTCGCATCTCAGCAGCTGCCAGCTCACCTCCCTCCTGGTCCAGGACTAGGCCTTCGACCGCCGTAGCGAACGTTCGGATGAAGTGCTTCCATAGAGACACTGGCACGGACGGGAATGTACTACTAAGCCCGACCACGCTATTTCCCTTTTCGGAAGTCACGTTAACATGCGGCCATCAAGCGGCATAGAGAACAATGGACGCGTTTTTGTCTCTTGTTATTGAACCACCACATCCCACTCGCACCCCACACCGTTTCTGTAAACCAAGGAGCTTTCGCATTGCGACCCCAGCTCGCTCAGTACAACAGCTAGTGCAATCTCCCCGGCGGAGAAGCTTCGAAGCGCGTGGCACGAAAGTCTTTCTGGGCAGAGTGGCACGGGTGCCAGCCAGTTGGGCCAGGTCTCGTAGCGCGTATAGAGGTGTGTTTTCATCGTCGACCCCGGTGGCACGGGCTTGATACTTGAGCAGTTATTTCCGTCCGGTGACACCGATCTTTGCTCCATGGGTGGCATTGGGTGCGTTCCGCGCCGTCTACGGCGTGTACTTAATCTGTTAATCAATATTGGCACCAAGGGGTTCCGGGCCGGTCAAGCCGTGACCTAGGGCATGGAGGGTGGTTGGCGCGAGGAGGTCCGTAAAAAATAAAAATCATCTTATACAATTTGGCTCAGAAATGGTTGGGGAGGCTCACAATTCAGCTCAAAACCATTGTTTGCGGCACCCTTCACTCAACCAAGGCCGACTTTCCCGTTGGACACTCAGGATCACTTCTGTTACCAGTTTGGGAAGGTGATCCTGTTGGGTACCACTTGACGTTGACATCATTACGCGATTGCTAAACGGACATACAGACCAGCTTTGAGACTCACAGCAGGATTGTTAAGGTACTTAGGCCCCATCCACCCTCGACGAACGTCACGTGTTATTTCCATATTGGGCCACACCAATGAAAAACGGCTAGTATTGGCACAGTAAATGGAGCTGAGGTAAATTCCTTCGACCAGATTGTGTAGATACATACTACACATCTATATACAAAAAGTTGGGACTCCCAGGCTTTCATGGGTTCCTAAATTCACGCTGTTCGGCGAGCCATGATGGATCCCATCAATCCCATCAAATCAACTGATCTGGACATGAATTGGCTAATTCCAAGCCAGAGAAGAGCTTTGGGCCATTACCCTCTTACCCACGACAACATCTAGCATATATCTGAAAACTGGTCGAAGGATTTCGGTCAATTGAAGCTGGGCATTATTTTACACATTTATTTACATTGAAAGTTCGGAAATCACGTGACGTTCGTCGAGGGTGGATGGGGCCTACACCGCCGTTTGTAAAAAATATGTCACAATATTTGCTCTGACATGTTGTGAAACACTTTGCGGATCCTGACAGAACACTGTGTCAAATATTCCTCAGACATAAATAATCGAATCCCACAAGCCTCGTTCAAGGTTCCATTGTGAAAACATTTTTCAAGAACCTTCACTCGACATTTACTTGAATATCAGGAGACAATCGGACGACTTATTTTCGACAATTTAATACTGAAAAAAATGATTGGATTATGGAGGAAATAGGCTAGCAGATGACGGGCTTGATGTGCGGTAATACTAACAGACTAAGTATCTAAACTATGTAATTCGCATCCTGGCGCGAGAGGGGCAACGGCAGTCGTTGAGCCGTGACATCAGTTGTCGTCATCGTCGGCGTTGTCGGATGTGTGAGCTGCGGCGTGGGCCAATGGCGCAGTTGATGAGCTGGTGGCTCGAGCAGATGGGGTTGCGAGTGAGGTGAGATCGACAGCGCCGTACGTCTGGAAGTCGGGATCCAGTATATACCTCTTGATGAATCTATGAATGGTGGTTAGATTGATAAAAATCGGCGTTGGAAGTAAACACACCTCGACTGTAATACCGGATCAGGGTACTTGATACGCACTGACGCAAGGTCCTTGTCCACACTGCTCCAGTACTTGTTATCGTCGCTCTCTAAAACCAATTGACGCTATGGATTGACAGCGTCAAATTTGTCCAAGAATCACAAATAAAAAACGGACCAGAACGGCGACCCGGCCGCACATGCGGATATCGAGTGGGACTGATTTCACCTTGAGCTTGACGAGAATAGCTTTGGCGAGATCGACAATGTTCATTGCGTCAGGACGAAGCAGATCCGCATCGGGATTTTCTGGATCTGAACCGAGCGAACCGAGGATCTGAGTGTCGTGCCATCAGCTTGATCATTCGAACGTGTCAAATACTCACCACATTCTTGACCAGGTTGCGTTTGTTGGCCAATATCACGGAAATCGCAGTCCCAAGGGCGTCTGTTGCGTACTTCTCGTCTTTCAGCTCCACTGGAAACCCCCACGCCGGATTAGCATGAACCATGTCCTGTCGATGCGGTGAGGAAGGAACAGTAACGACGCTAATGTATACTGACAAGTAACAATCTTTTGGGACCGATGTTTTGCGTCGCGGTATGCAGGAATTGATGGATCGACCATGAGGGGTCCCGCCGTGGCGCCCAACTTGTCCTACATTCAATGGTTAGTATCAACGCAACTCGACGATTTGAAACATGCCAGGAGCTTCTTGGGGACCTTCCATTCCTTGGGCACGGGCTGAATCAGACTCTGGTGGTGCGCTATGGCGAGAAGCTGGCCTGCCAGGGACACCATTTGCTCCCCACGTCCCAGCTTAACGGAACAACAAGATTAGCTGCTGGTACTCAGTGGCCTAGAGAGTGAACATACTGAGGAGAATCCTATCAGCGCTTCGTGGTCCTCCTTCTTGAGCTTGTGCACCCGGGAAACTTCACCAGCAAACTGGCTCAAGTCCTCAGCTGGACGTTTAAGGCGACGGACAACCGGGGCCTGAGGAGGAGAAGGGGATCCCAGATCTGGAGACGGCCCTGCTGGGCCGTCAGGCGGAGGCGTGCCAATGGGAGAGGCTGGCTTCAGAGGCGAAGAATTGAGTGGCATATCAAACATGTCGGATATTTTGCGGCGGTGAGCTGTCATTGTGTAGCGTAGAGAGGAGGTGAGCGAGTGTTGGTGAAGGGAGGACAGAAAATGAGTGGCAAGGCGGTGGCTGGGGCGAAAAAAAGACGAAGACAAAGGCGTGGGTGTCCATCAAAAATGCGGGTTATCACCTGCAAAATACGGGTTATCACCTGCCACAACACGACTCTTGCACATGGCTCCTGTTCGCAAAGACGCAGGTCAGTGGTAATCCTATGGCAAATCTTGAGCTTACAATTATACTGGACAGTGGACTTCGAAGAAATTCCGGATAGCTTGCCTCGGCGTCTCAAGTGTCTGGTTTGCTCGTCAAATGCTGCAATTGTGTCCCTTCTTCCGAGTTCTATACCAAATCACCGGACATCCCCCAAACATGCATCAGCCCTTCGTGCAAAAGCTGCACCTACTCCTAGTGGTCCGAGTCTTCTCCCGGCGCAAGTTCACAAGGATGCTCCTTCGACGGCAGCCGTGATGACCCTAACTGACCTCTGTGGAAATGACTCTCTTGATTCTGACGAAGATATGCCTCTCGCTGGTACCTCGGGAATTGGAACTGGTACAGGCCCATTCAGCGAGGCCATCTCATATGGCAGAGAGATTTTTGATTCTACCGGAGATCAGGTCATGTTTTCTGTGGGCGAGGTTCCTGTGGAGGATAGCTCTGAATCGAACCGGGTCTGGAGGGACATGGAGAACTGGAGTACTACGACCACACAGTCTTTGCAGACATGACACCTATGATGGCGGATATGTTTGACAAGACAGATGATTGCACAGTTTCTGATGCAGTGCGGACCATGGCAGCTATGGGTGAGTACAATATGGTACCCACCTGGATTTCCTTGAAAATCTGCGATCCAGGTCTTGATGACTCGGATGAAGAAGAAGAGGATGGTGGTTCACTGGCAGGCGAATCCGATGCCAACTGGGCACCGCACGGATCAAAATCGGTGGGTTCTAAATTCTGTGCAGCAAACCTGACACCAATATTCTCCCTGGATCCAGATGTTTATGCTTGATCTCTTGGACAATTTACCACGCTTGTGGCTCTCAGACGACCATCTAAAAGCAATTATCTGGGTGATGAAGGAATGTGGAACACCGAATGTTCCGTCCTTTTACGCACTCCGCAAATTGCAGAAGAAAACTGACACAAGATGTTGGTTTGAGGCCGCGCCATCATACATCTGCCCTAGACAATCAGTTTTACATGAACCATCCAAATGACCTGTTACGTCTAGTAGGCTCCGTTATCTGTCAAGTTGATCACTCTGATTTAGGAAATTCTTCAGGACTTTTCCAACCCTCTTGTTCGCGAGTACCTCCATTTCTATCCGGAAATTACAACGACCATATCAGAATCATGGCAAGCAGAGAAGTATGTTAAGGAAATTGAGGAGGACGACTTGTCCCCGATGTGGGCCAACTGGACGGCACTTCACATCGGCATTTTTATATCAAAGAACTCTCCCAGTGCAAAGACGGAAAATACTTTGTTCCACTCAAATGGATAGTGTACGAAAAGCAGGTGCATTGTGATGCGTATCTTGTCACCAAGGAGATGGTATGCCACATTCACTTAAGATTGAGCCAAGAACTAAACTTTGCTTTCAGTCTGGAATTTTCACAGTTGAGGAACATGAATGTAAGTCATCCGTCTGAGTGATTATGACTGAATTGAAGATTTTGAAAGTGGTTCGGGTCCTCGCAACAGATCTTTGTTATAATTTTTTGGATCTTCAAGCACAGGGAGAAGTCCGATTTTCGGGTGAGTCTGCAATTTTGGACTCGGACTATTCAAGAACCGCCACAGGTATCCAGAATGCATTCACACCACACATGCCCCATCCTGTTCGTGAGATTGCCCAGGGACGCCCAGTATTTGTGCTTCGCATCATGCCATGGGCAGATGATGTCTCTGGGAATCGAAGCAAGCAGTACAATGCGCATATGAATATGTATATTGCAAACATCAACTTGCCACACAAGCTGTTGGCTCAAGAGTATTTTGTTCGCTTTTGCGCCACTTCGCAGTATGCCTCATCGCTGGAGCAGTTTGATGCCTTGGCAGAGGACTGGTGAGTTCAGTAATATAGTCAATTTTCTGCAGTACAACTACACTTTTGAACTAGCATGCAGAAGGACTGGACTTCAACATACGATTGTAAATTGCAACAGGAGATATTATTCCGAATTGGAATCCATCTTCTCCCTGCGGATAATCCCCAACAAGCTGAAACCACATCAACGGCTGGTTCAAGTGCCAATCTTTGGTGTCGGGAAGACGAAGTCGGAGGCTCAGCAACACATCGTGAAACGGACAACGGATACCATGCACTGTTTGCAGTAAGCTGGTGTCAAACATGACCTACTGCCTGTAGCTGATGAGACCCAACTCTAGCCCGGAAAACCACGAACACCAGAAGATACCATTGCTAAAATCAAGAAGCAGATAAGAGCTGCCTGCCTCGGTGTTGCAACTGCAGTTGAAAATTTGCAGACAGAAACCGGAGTCAAGGATAAGATTGCGACTCATTGGATCGAGCTGCTTCTTGAAGAGGCTCGAAAAATCCAGCAAGAACGGGTTTACAACCGCGAGACAAGAGATCCAAGACTCAATGACACGAAAATAAAAAATGAGGCACGCCAACTGGTCAAACAGAGTATCATCGACGAGATTCAGGAACAACTGTTTGCCTGGGTTATTATGCAACCACCGGAACGCTACGAGAAACTGGATGAACAGACACGTAATGTGCTTCATTCTTATAGAATACTAAGTATGCTGAATTTAATTGCAGGTACTAATCCAGAGTTGCGTCCGGGAGATCATTATAATGTTCTCCTTCGCCTCCGTGGTCTTGATCCTCATCGCGACAGCCCATGTGAAATCTTACACACAGTGCTGCTCGGAGAGGATAAATATGTCTGGTACGAGACGACCAAGGTCTGGAATGATCAACAGGGTGCACTTTTTGCTGCCAGGCTGCAGTCCGCCTCCATTGATGGTTTAAATCTTCCGCCGCTCCGTGCACAATACATGGTCCAGTATAAGAAATCACTGATTGGGAAGCATTACAAGGCCCTTCAACAAGTTGGTATATTTCAGCTGGACTCACAGCTCTGTTCTTCCGCATTGTTTGATCTCTGGAAAGCAAATGGAGTTCTTGGTGCCTTGATCTGGTTTCCCGTGATCAAGGATATGGAACAGTATCTGGTGAGTACAGACTTCATGCTACTGAATTACTCTTCAACTCTTCTATAGGCAGATCTCACAGTTGCGATTGACAACGTCCTCGATCGGTGGGCAATTGTCGACCCTACAAAAATCACACAGAAATACAAACTCCATGTTCTTCCCATATTCCATCCGCAGTCCGTCGATTTGGACCGTCCATACTGTTTGCAACCGAAATCTTCGAATGTTGGAATTCTGTTTTTCGACTCTGCAGTGTTCTGTCCAACCACCAAGCACCGAGTCTTGATATTGCGACAACACTGGCAGATATGGAGCATTTCAAACACCAAGTAAGTGGCGGCTGGTGGAAGCCGTCTGATGGTGACTGGACGCAGGCAGGTTACAAGATTCAAACCTTCTTAACTGGCAATCGACAACTGCAGCGGCGTCTCGGCTGGACTCCTGTCGATGCTTACAAGGCCGGTATGAGCTCATAATGAATATGTGTATATACTTGTTTTATTGACGACATTGAAGGCTCAGTTGTGCTGTTTCCAAGACCAAGCAGCAACCTGACACATGGAGGAACACCCTTGGTTCGTCTTGGAATGATACAGTTGCAGAGCCGGCCATCCACTCAACCAAGAATTGGATCACCTGCAAGTACGCCGTTTCTCGCTCTCAAGAACCGTGTTTCCCGGGATCCTGGGTCTTTGTCTTGGATGGAGTTGAGGTAGGCCCACCTGATTTGAGGCAATGAAAATGCTTATCCGAACCTCAGGTCTTGCCGCACGGATTATCAAAATATTGAGTCCGGAACACAGCCATACGGAGACCGAGGCTGTTGTTGTCTTGCAGAAGTTTACCATTTCCGACACTGTTGATGCCCATTACGAAATGCCTCTACTCATGAAGACAGAGAACATTGTTGTCTCCAAACCAGAGGTATATTTATGAATTCATTTGTTCACTGTCAATGTTTAATTATTTGTTCTCGCAATACAGCATCTGGTATTCAAGTTCAATGCGCAACACGACTGCCATCATTTCTCGTGCTCACTGACGGATGCTCCCGGACAGCAGCAGGAACGTTCCGAATCGAAGTTGACTCGGAAAATAAGAGCCCACAAGGAAGACTCACGCTTCCTTGTCAACACTCATGCACCCCACAATGCCCACCTCGTTCGAGAGACGCTTCCACGCAGTCTCACCGCACCCAAGCCTTGCTTTGTTGACCGCCTTGCCAAGCATTCTGAGTTTGCTTCGGCTTTGCGAGAGGTTGGCCCTGAAAAGCGAGCACAGGCCTCCGCGAGAGGTCAAGCAACAAAGGCCAGGAATAAGCAGGAAAAAGCTGACAAGGCTGCTGGTGTTATGGTGCGCGGGGGGGATGTAGCAACAAACATTGAATAGAGATCATGATAAATGTAAATTACATGTTGGTCTAACATAGTGGGAACATCAACTGAACGTATTACCAATGTTTCGAAGAAAACATTCACACAACATTTGATCGGGAATATTGTAATGTTTTGTCAAATGTTTGATTAATGTTGGCCAGTTGGGGTTTTAAAAACATCGGACTGAAATGGCGGTGTACACCGCCAATCGAGATCTTTGTTTCTTGAATGTTTGGTCGAAATATTGCACAAATGTCACTTATGATATGTCTCAAAGGTCGTAGAAACATTTCTCAGACAATTTTGGTTTTACATTTCAAGAACATCGTATAAACATTCTCAGAATATCTGGAGCATTGGCACGTATATTTGATAGAATGGTTGGCAACACCGTGTTGCCAATCATTTTGTGACAGAAATTTCACTAGAGCAATGTAGGCTTCCAGTAGGAGAATCAGAGTGCTCTCGCCGAACATCACTGTTATTGGTAACTGTTCAATGTTGAACGAATGTCGGGGATGAGTTGGCATGAGCGTCCAGCCACACAGTGCACAAAACCATATCTTTGGAAGGCAGGAGTATCATCGCCAAAGTATGAAACAGAACAAGGATGAATTGACTGTGGACATCGTTGACCCAATGGCGGATTTGCCGAAGGTCTATGTGCATTGATGACGTATCACACGTGCCGCTGTCAACCATTTTCTTTTGCTCTCACCACCATCGCCCGCTCCCTCACTCGTTCACCGTCTGTTGAACGCAACTCGCCATCGGCCAACGATGCCACCACAGAGCAAGCCACCTAGCTCAAGCCTGACAGTATGTCATGCTTCAAGATTCAAGACTCGGCGCCTCTTCTACCACCTCATCAAGCTTCAAGACTGGGCGGGTCTTCCACTGGCACTCGCTTAGCAGTGGCAGCATGGCAACCTGTACTCCACCACCACGCCCCTTAGACACTCCAAGCCGAGCATCATTTGTCGGCCTTGCACATGCGGGCATCTCAAATGCCTTTCCTCACTCGTCGAGCCACAGGTCTGAGCTTCAAGACACATCCGCTCTTGTGCTGGCGCAGCATAGCACTCCCTGTTGTGCGACGTCAACACTTCAAGGCCCACCATCGTCACTTCAAGTCCACCAATCCCTGTCCACGAGTCCACGATAGCAAAGCCGTACTTCAAGACCAACGTGGATCTTGATCTCATAGCGTAGCGTTTCAAAATGCACCTCCCTTCAAGCTTGCCCTTCAAGTCCGAAGCAGGTAGGTTCCAGGCAGATCCAACGGCACATTAAACAAACTCAAACACCCGCAATCTGCCAACTTTGCGATCCCAAAAGTCCATGATGCTTAAATCTTCCACCTTGTCTAGTTCATACAGTGTGCGCCGCACCCCCTTCCAATGTCTGTCTCCCACTGTCCATTTTCGCACCCTCTGGCCTGCCGGCCGTCGCGCTCTTCACACCTGTTTGATCCCAGTCCCCCTTTCCAGGGCCATGAGCCGCCCCAGTGCCTCCCCATGCATGGCGTGCATGGCGCGCATATGTGGGCCGCGTGCATTCCCTTAGTTTACCTGTGTTTCACAGCGGGTAGTGCTCAGTTCTGTTCCATAGTCGCTCCGTAATGTTATTATGCAGTAGTCATGAATATTTTGCGTTCGATTGCATAGTTTTGAAAATATTGCGTGTCAGATGCAAAACATATTCCATGAGACCTTTGGGAAATGTCGCCTACAACATATGAGAAATATTGTTCTCAGAAAAGCCTTAGGGGATTGGCTTCGCAATGTTGTGGGAATGTTTGAAGCAACATTTGACGAACATTTGGCCCCAAAACATTTGAGAAACATCGGATTCAAACGGCGGTGTACCTTAGATGAAGCAGATGAGGTTTGTTGATAGTATGGTGCGCGTCGGCAAAACACCACCAAACAGGAACAAAATCTATTGCACCTGAGGAAAACCTTCCTACTTCTGATCCTCTGGCCAAAACACTCTGATTAGATAGTAGTTCAATCCCCTAAGAGGGATTTTCCATTGAATCAAAACTGACAATAAATATATTTTCTCAAAGGCAATTTGAGACATCACTGATGGCATCAATCAATCAGTCACGTGTGCTTACCAAACAGCCCCTATTCTGAACACCACCCGTCCTCAAACTATACATTGATCATGGTAGATCCTCGATGAACCCAAGGATCCGACATCACTCATACGACATCAGTTCCTACCGTGGTCGGGGTTGAACAGGAGTTTCCTTTGGACAGAAAGAATCCGCTGGACTGTGTTGAACTAGAAAGAGACCGTCCAGGACCGAAACGTCGAAGCTGCCGCTCTTGAAGCTCACAGCGAGACGCTGAGTGACCAAGAACACGACCGCTCCGCGATTACGCTCGAGGAAGCTCTCAAGTCACGAGAACCGCCCCAGATCCACGTCAGGGAGGCCACCGCGACGGGGCAAGTAAACGATAAAAAAGCTACGAACCGTCCCAAACTTCGGGTGAACACTGGGTCCATAATGCCGAGATAAAAGAAGCACACAGCTACCAGGTTCAGAAAATATTCCACAACGTGCTTCGCCGGCGGTTAAATTTTCTGCGCGGCTGTTCGCAGACGTATTCACTTGGCCGGATTATTATTCCGCCATAAAATGATAGCACATTCCACTTCTGCCTCGGGAAGAGATAAAATAAATGCACAGCCACCAAGTTCAGAAAATATTCCGCAACGTGCTTCGCCGGGGGTTAAATTTTCTGCGCACGTGTTCGCAGATGTATTAACTTTGCCGGATTATTATTCCGCCATGAAATTATCGCGCATTCCACTTCTGCCTCGGGAATAGATAAAAGAAGTGCACAGCCACCAAGTTCAGAAAATATTCCGCAACGTGCTTCGCCGGGGGTTAAATTTTCTGCGCACGTGTTCGCAGATGCATTCACCTGGCCCATGTTTGGCTTTGGAATAGCTGTGTTTGGTTTTGAAAGAAAGTGCCTCGTGGTTGGTTTTCCAATAGATGTGTTTGGTTTTGGAATAGAGTGGGCCCTATTACAAGCAGTCAGAAGTTGGCGCGGCCTCGGCGTACGATGGACAAGCAATGAGAGCCTGAAGTCGGCGGTGGCACGGTGGCGATACGCGGAGAGGGGCCAGGCAAGAGACCAGTAAGGTAGCAGACACAGAAATAAGAGCGCCGCGGCAGGGCGAAGGAGAAGAGGGCGCTGGTGGCAGTGCTCGGATCAAACCCCAAACAACTTCAACTTCAATCTCTTTCATGCCTTCAACCATTACCATTCCCAGATAAGCTTTCTCATGCGATCTCGACAGCACGGCCGGATGCCAAGCTTACAGTCCCCTGGCGTCGGATTCTTCTGGCGGCGCGGCAACCGCGGCGTCGACGGTCCAGAATCTGCTATTGCGAAAACGAGCTTCGAATGCAGCGATAAGCCGTTCTCTTGCCTCGCTCCTCACTACTGATTGATTTCACGGCCTAATTCAGACTTAATTGTTGAACTCGACTCGGTCGCAAGGAAAACACACCTGAGATACAGAAAACTTCCTTGAACCCAATTGCAATACCGATCCAGATGTTAAAAACATCTGAGCAGGTTACTTGACTGCTCTCCACGTTTGAGACCACGGGAAACGGGTTTGAGGAGCATGTTGATGTCGTATAACTGACCACGAAGTTTTCGTTGTTCAGGCGAATTGCTGATGAAATAATTTCGCAGAGGCTTCGTCTAAGAAACAGATTTTATTCGGATGCACACAGAGAAGATGAATACGTACCGCTTTGTATCAAATTTTATCGTCTTGTCTGCATAGCATTGTTCCATGGCAGAAAGGCAGCGCTCGACACTGCTGGACTGATCCGCAAAGGTCGAGAATCGAGTCGCGCCGAAGGAAACAAGGCCACGTCGATCAGGCTGGTCCTTCAGCTTATCTTTGAGATGTTTCTTGCCATAATTGCTGTGCGAGAAATAGGTGGTTATTGCTGAGATAATTTTCATCGCCTGGTAAATGCATCAGCTGGTACCGCAACTGATGTAGGCCGAAGAGAAATCACCTCAGCAAACCCTTTTATCTTCGGAAACTTCTTAGAGCCAACCATGATATCTTTCGCAAGCAGATTGAGCTGATGGCATGGGTCAGGGCAGTTCAAAATCCACGGAAAAGCTTTGCAGATAAGTTCTCGGCATTTTTTGACATTTCCGGTCGTGTCGGAGACAATCATCGAGAAACGGACGGCAGTATAGAGAAGAAGGATCTACAGGTTTGTTGATTAAGAGACAAACTAGGGGTAAATAAAACACATACATTTTTCAGATTTTCGCAAATGGTTTCCCCCGTCGTCGATAATCCCGTTAAAATGATACCCGCAACCATGTAGGACATGCGGGTGGGTGTAGAGACATGCACGTGTAAATCTCATCGCTCTTACGACTAGACCAGCCGTCGAAAGACAACGTAAGATGGACGAAGCTTTCAAGGAGTGTTTTGAGTTGGACCATTGCATTCTCTGCTTCCACCACGAGGTTGTACGTGATGAAATTGGAGCGATCTGGGACCGAGTAGCTGGGACACCTGCAAAAGAGTAAGTACGACAGACAATATAAGACAGGGATTAATACATTGCGTTGCAAAAATCGATGAAAAAGCCATTGTCGCAAAGTGAAAATGCCAGCGCACAACAAACAATCAGTCTGAGCAAAAGATAGTCGATAATGGATTGTCTAGTCGCCGTGATTTTGGATGCCCCCCAAGTGTCGTCGAGTGTGACCTGAGCCGGCGGAGTCTTCGTGGATGGGTCCAGTTCCGTCGCAAGTTCGGTAGTAATACCTAGGGCGGCCCCAACGGGTCAGATATTTGAGATAGGTCATAGACAATGCATTGTGTATACTTTGGTCGTATATGGGACCTTTGAGGGAGCTATAAAAATTTGCATTTCGTACAGCCAGATGCTCAAAATAGGCTCCCTCGACCGTATGGACACCACACAGCAGAAAAGGCATGCAATGGGTCAAATTTTGATGCATATGTGTACAGACAATGGATTCCATCTATCTGACACAAAATATCCCTGCCACAAGCGTACATCTCCTCGAAAGAAATCCAAAGATCGTAGGCATCAATTTTGGGTGATTTTCGACTGTCGACGGCAATGCGCGATGAATGGGCACCAAGGCGGCGCAATACAGAGCGCTTGGTTGGGAAACGGGCAGCGAGTGTGGTGTTGGGGTGGTGTTTTGAATTTCGTTACTGTAGATAGACGGGGCGCGTGACGTCGCTGATCGCACATTCTGTTTCCAGATAACCACATCTCATCCGAACGTCTGGCTGTGTACGCTGCGTGAACAACACCGCCATCAATGAGGATCCACAGATCGGAACCCCCCCCTCCCGTGCCGGCTGCCCAGCGCAGCGATGGTGTGCTAGCGAGCCGGCTGGCTAGTGTCGTGGCGTTACGGTGTAATTCACCTAGCTAGGTCCGTCCTAACTCCGTTCAATTCATTCAGAACAACACCGTCGCACCGCTTTTCGTATTTTGAACTCTGTCCTTGGAAAAGGACGTGGACATTGCGTGGACGGCCTCCGATCGACGGATTGGAATGATAAACTGGGACGGAAATATCGTGCTGACTCGCACGCTCCCCTCTTTCCGGGCGGAAGGGCGAGAGAAGTTGAAGCGGGGGTGCAATCAGAACCAATCAGATGCGCCAACTGGTCGGATCAGGGAACCCTAACCTCAACCATCACGACCTAGTCACGCTCCTCAACAAGCTAATTTGACTTCGATTCCACAGCTTTTGAGATCTGAAATTTCGGGCTCCGTGAGATCGATATTACGAATTGGGTGGAACTGCTGTATACATAAACCGTGAGCCATTTGATGCAGTGAAAGAGAACTTTGCGAGAGGAAGGAGGAAGGGGATAAGCTGCGAGGGGATGAAACCAAGAGTGCCAAACGAAAGTCGTCGATTTGCTTCAAGAAACGGTAGATGCGTAGTTTCGCTGGATGGAACTTACGGTGACAAACCTGATGCAATTTGATGCACAGTCCTTGGACAGTCCGTAGCTGATCGTGGAGCTCGGCCACCGTGAGACGAAGCCTTTCAGAAAGCGACTGAACCTGAGCGTGTAGGAAGGAGTAAGCTTATTCGGGGATATGCACAGCCTTTCTACCATCTCGTTAAAGAACGAATGCCATTTCCCATATGCGGAATGATGTGTGAAGCAGATTATATAATGCCGGAGCTCCGGAGGTCACGTTTTGATTTTACCATATGCGGAATGATGTGTGGGGACCAATCTCAAAAGCTAAGCAGATGTCCTGAATCACATTGTACATGTTTGTTCTTTCCTAATCTACAACTTTTTTCCCATTGTGCTCATGTTCCACTGTCTCGGTCGCCTCGAGGTGAGTTATTTTTTGCAACATCACAGTTTAACTCGAGCGCCTTGGGCGCTTTCCGGCTGGCGCCGTGCTCTGACACGTGTATGTGATATACATCAATCACGCGGCCAATATTCGCGTTCGAGGCCCACTCAAAAGAAAGGCGTCCCGCTAATCACCCCACGTCTTCCCCCCCACCACCATGCTCCTGTGCCTCGGCCATTCCCATCGTCTCCTCCGCTCTTACGCAGATGCCTCGTATCACATTGCTGTTTGCAACCTTCCATTTTTCCCACTCTCTGCTGCCGCTTCCCGTATGTGTATGCAATTCTCGTTTAATTTTCGGGATTCTCCAGTGCATCAGAGTTTAGCTTCGGTCCACGGAACTGGCCTCTCCACAATCTGTTTTCAACCTCGCCGATCAGCGCTCAATTTCCGTTCAAAAGGAAGGTTCTCCGTCGCCCTCTTTCTCTCATTCTCACCCCCATCATCTTTCCCCCGTATCACTTAGGTCCACCTCACCGTGCGTTCTCCACTCTGAATCATTCCTCAATTGCCTCTGTAACTAACATAGACACCTCCTAGAGTGGAACGAATCCACGAGCGGCCGATGTCTTCATCAAATTATGGAGGGGTGAGTGATGTATCTTTTTCGTCTCTTTGCCCTTCAGTTCCGAACAGCTCGAGGTGTTATGCACTGCGTAACGGGTTGTTTTCTACATTTTCTTTTTACGCTCTGGGATCATTTTCCCCTAGGTCGCAATTCCAAAATTGATTACTCCCAGCTGAAAGAACCGACGTTCGAAACAAGTGAGTGATCAGGGAGGATCCTCAGCGATAATTCAATAATCCCATGTAGTGTTCTTGGTTTTATGAGCGCTTATATATCAAGGCGATGCTGCCAACGCTGAACAGCTTGAGCGCGCTTCAACCTACCGGCACGGTCAGGCCGATTTACTTTTTGGATTACATTGATAATTTACTGATGTCGCATTCATTCCAATATCCGGTGTCCTTTGTTCTCAGTTCAATTTGTAACTGGTGAGTGTTCAAACTCCTTGGATTGTGTTGAGGATTTACTGACATCGCGTTTATCCCAGTATCCTTCGTTCTTCACTTTTCACTTCCGGGGTCAATTGCAATCGGTGGGTGTTATACCCAAATAAATTTGCATGTACTAACTTTCCGTTACAGACCTCAGCTATGCCCCGCCATGAGCGATGCAGGTGATCATTCCGCGCCATCGACGCATCTGCTCAACGATATCACGTAAGATCCCTTTCCTATTAGCTTCCTGGTGCCCTCCTCTCTTTCTTCCGTCCGCTGTACATTCCCGATAACCTGAGAAGGTAGGCCATCATGCTCATGCAGTCCTACACAGCTTTCCCACTTACGCTTCTGCAACATTCCCAGGTCTTCCTGAACTCGTGTGCGTGCTCAAGGTTTGGATTCTTATTTTTTACTTTTATACAGTCCGGCTATCTACGATATCACTAATTTTGCCTGGTTTAATTTAGTTTCCCATCCCGGCGAGCTCAACATAAACGATGCCGTATGTGCTAACACACCGGACGTTTCAGCCTCATTTCACCGTGTTGGCGACGCGTAGGGGCATACACAAACTCTCTATTCAATTCTACGGGTCTCTGGTATGCCTGGTATGCTGTCGCAGGCTCTCCACCATGTTCACTTCTTCTAACCTATTTTCTGGACTTCACGCATTGCGACCCTTCAGATTAAAATTTTCGCACTCCCGCGAGGCTGATGGTTTGATGCGACCGCTGATGCACTTATAACCACTTTTTAGATGTTGCTCAAATTTTTGAAGGTCCTGCGAGCGACGCGCGGCGCCAGGGTGAGTTTCTTTTTTTTTTCTTTTTTTCAAGACAACTGACTCCAAACTGACTCCGCTTACGAGCCTTGAGCAGAGCCATAAAACATATCTTTCCCTTACACTGTCCGGTAAGCCCCACATCGGTTCCAAACGCGTCTCTGATCCTTTTTCCCAGGTAGCCAGCAGACACCACAAGGACGCGTTTCGGGTAAGCCTCCCTAAATATTACATATGTAGTTCAATACGCACATATACCCAGATTTGGTGATGCACGCGTCCCCGCCGCCGTCGGCGATCTCCGACACGCCTGAGGACCGCCAACATCTTGACTGAAGTTTGCAAGGGACGGAATGTGTCTTAGGCGCGTGATCCCCTATTTTGATTCCCCGTGTGCTCGCACCCAAACTCACATACAAGTGGGTTGATAGTGTTGTAGTTTTCACCGCTGTACGATACGAGCCTTGGCCACTATTTGTTTGCGGAATATGTTTATTTCTCCTCCATTTGTTCTACTCAATCATCGATGCTTCAGCTGCCTGAGATTGCAACTGACGAAAATGGTAATTTATTGTGTTTGTACGTACTATACCATGCGTGAACGAATCAACTTATTGAATATGCTTGTGCCGTATAAGTTGTGTTTCCATATATGGCACTTACGCCGGAGCGAAGCGACGGCATGTCTTGTTAGGAGGATCCAATTCCTGAGAAGCTACTGCTTCCAGGAAAGTATCCTGCAATTCACAGTGGAACAAAGCCAGTTCTTGAAAAAATAATCTTAATGAGTCTTGTAGCTCTCATTCGGCTCTATAAGTTTCATTTTGGATCTATTTTTAGATTGGTGACCCGCAAGGATGGGTTTTGGCTATATCAACCACAATCATGGTTTATGTTGCCTATCAATACTACTTTACAGCAATTTGCGGAACATAAGGCGCGGCTTGTTTTTTTTTCTATTTTCAACAGTTTTGGCTAGAACAGCCGCCACGGGTTCAGTTTTGATCAGATTTCCTTGGGAATAGGCGCGTTCAAATCGCTTTGAAAATCCGCAGAGGATGCAATGCCGGTTTTTTTTGATGTAACTACGTAATAGAATTTCTTCAGAAAAATCATGGTCTCAACTAGGACAGCTGTAGTACAATGAATAATGGTCCGATTGCCCTAGTTTTCGGACATGCCATGTATCTAAACTATCTCTAGGGGACCATGAGGTCTGCAGATATGGGTATAACCAAATTCCAATCCAGAGCTCTGCTTCTCATGGGACATGAATATTGCCCTGGCTAAAATGGGCGCAAAATCATGTTCGGTCAGTATATTGCTTATGGCCGTGCATCATCCTCTAGTAGCATCCCAGATACATAACATATTCAAGAATTAGATCAATCGGAGGGTGAACAGCAAAGCGCCACACACTTTAAGGCTTACTGTCTTGGCCATATCAATGTCCATCAGCCCAAGGTTCCTCTGGCGGTGCTGACAATCTGATGGATATTGACTCTGACGATGAAGGGTGGTTTGTGGAAGGTGTGTCTTTGAGTCTACCTTTAGTAGGCAAACTTGTATGCACTGTTGTACCAGCTAGAAATAAAAAAATTGGCCCTTAACTTGACTGTTAACTTGCACCGTTAATTAAGGGTTAATTAAACTTTAACCCTTAGCTTCAAATTTCACCGTTATTAACCCCTTAAGTTCCAACACTGGGCGAAATCACTGTATCGTCACGCTCTGTGACTATCGTTCCATGCGTCACGCTCAGAGCGAAAATATTCACTGTGCTCGATACGCCGCATAATGAATTGTGACTTGCTTCGGGATTGACTCCCCTCAATGTGTAACCCATCATGCAGGCATTCAAAAGGTTTCAGGTGGGGCTGAAATAGGCAATAACTGCTTGATAACCGCAGTCAATCAGGTCAACGGTATTCAGCCAATACCAACCCTGTACAGAGTATTTAGGGTGATACAAGACCACCAAAAGTGTTCTGAAGTACTTAGTACTGCACTAAGACCGATCATCTAGTGAACTAGGCCAAATCCTTTTGCTTTCAAGTCATTTGTTGCATACAATCAGCGGGTAGAATTAGAGCCATCTGGACACCTTTGGAAACATGATTTCGATGTGCCTAGACGTGTTGTTTGCCTTTACAGCTTTTTGCGGAACTTAGGGCGGGGATGGTTTTTTTTCCATTTTCAACAATTTTCATAAGGAACGCCGCCACGGGCTCAAATTTGATCAGATTGCCTTGAAATTAGGCACGTTAGAATCGTATTCAAAGGATGTGATTTTAGGCTATTACAGCTTTTGCGGAACTTAGGGTGGGGACGGTTTTTTTCCATTTTCGACAATTTTCATGAGGAACGCCGCCACAAGCTCAAATTTGATCAGATTGCCTTGAAATTAGGCATATTAGAATCGTATTCAAAATCCGCAGTCAACACAATACCGGTATTTTTGATGCCATCAAAAAATGAAATTTCTACCGCAAAATCTCTGTCTTCCACAAGTCACCTGTAGCACTTGGAGTACTGCTCGAATTGACCTAGATTTTGAATATGTTATACTTTATAGATGTACTCTAGTCAACATGAACTTTGGATTGATAATATTTGAAGTAACTGTAATTCATTGTGCACCTTATTGAACCGGTCATCCCCCTCCTTTAGAAAATAGAGCACTCAAAGCAGATTTGGGTATGACCACATGTAGAATCATCATGGTTGACTAGGGTACATGTATAGGTATAACATTCCCAAAAAAGTAGGTTAATCTGAGCAGTACTCCGAATACTACAGGTGACTTGCCGAAAACAGAGATTTTGCGGTAGAAATTTCATTTTTTGATGGCATCAAAAATACCGGTATTATGTTGACTGCGGATTGAACCCGCTAGAATGACGGTATGGCTGAATACAAGACGCGTCGATTGTATGAGGCAGAGTGTGACACCAGCACTTGCGACTTCGCAGCACCAGTACTTCTGCCATCAGTCTCACAATAAATCTGAAAATATTCATGAAGGTCAGGGACATATCTAAAATCAGTGTTGCGGATTAAGGCCTTATTAATGGCAACTCTGGTTGTTAAGGCCTTAAGACCATTAATGAGGGGTTAATAATGGTGCCCTTATTAACCCATTAATTATAGTTTCCCACGGTTCCACAAGTGGCTGGGCGGGAACTTGGACATCGCATTACCACAGTGGGATCTTCCTGGGCAACATTTACTGCCTCAAGAAGGTGAATGTGGGTTGCTGGATAGTCTATCAGGGAAATTTCGGATGGAGAGTACACGAGCACGTGATTCACGAGGGGTTATTAAGGCCTATAAAATTTTTGGAACATTGTTAAGGCCTTAAGTTAACCCCATATTAATACTAACGCTTAATTAACCCTTAGCCGTTAAGCCGCAACACTGCGCCAATGCAGGCTCATGCTTGCCTGAGAGTTTTAAAGCTTGCTAAAGGTGATCCGCGCACACATAGGGTTCAAGCAGGCCTGGAATTTTTTTTTCTTCATCGCATTTGGGGACTTGAAACATTGTAAATGGTCTAATTGTCCACTTAATGCCGGACAGGGCAGAGGGAAGAGCAGAAACTAGCGAAAACCGTCGGTCTAACAAAGATATTATAGGCCTTCGAGATGTGCCGCGTTGCCAATGGGCCCTGGAACCTTTCTCAGGCTTCACTCACGTCGCCTGAAGCTCTTGCGGGTCTTCGCAATCTCCGTACCACCAATCCGGCCCTTCACGCCGCTCTCACGCAGACGTCTGAGATGGATTCCACTTCGGAGAAACCTGACCATGGTGACAGTGATGATCTGGGTATTCCAAACCATTTCCTTGCCTCCACGCAGTTCTGAGATCGGATGCCAGGTCTATTCTTTTTTATTTGTGGCGACCGGTAGGCAATACGGTAGTGCGGGAGAGGCATTTAACAGCTAAAACATGATGTGAAAACTGTTCTAGCGGCGAAACGAGGCGAAAGAAAAGCCTTATATGGAGACTATGTTAGGCTCCATTCGGTTGGCGTGATTTCGCGGCACTTGGCGGCACTTTGAAGCATCGAAGCATGGCGCGTCAGTGTCGATAGTGTAGTGATGTTCGGGGCCCGGCCTCAAGCCCTAGGCCGGCCAGGCCAAGCCCTAGGCTACTGCTAAGGCTCCAACCATTTAGTTTTCGTTTGCGAAAACTCGTAAACAAAACGGAAACGGTTGGAAAACGTTTATAAACCGTTTGTAAACATTTGTCAACGGTACCACCATGGCATGCCGTCTCATTTATTGAGCCATCTTTTGACTCGGCCGATATCGCCGTACATACAATGTACCATTCTTGGAAGAATGTAAGCCCCGAGCTGGGTCACTCATGAACTCAAAGGCCCTGCAAAGATTTCCACCCGAGAGACTTCTGCATAGGTGAGGTGCCAAGCTTGTAAGAAACCAGAACCTGTTCGAGGGATTCCTGAGCCCGTAACTTGGCGCCTCGGATGAAATGGCAGGTCAGCTTTCCTAATTCTGATCGTTCGGTGACCCTTCGGTTGGGCATGAAGTGTGCTGTTTCCAAATTTTAGTACAAAGTTTTCAGGTACAGGATCATATGGAAAGGAGATGGCTACAACAATCTAATTTTTTCCTGTGCCACAGTAATGTAGAGTAATACACGCTAGAAATCTGTTGTACGAGAGAAGAGTGTGTCTAGGTGACTTTGTGTACACTAGATGCTCTGGAATATTGATTCAGTTAAAAGGTCCGGTTCTGAACGCGTCGGCGTACGGCAAGTCAACAGTCTCGCCATTGTCGTTACGAATATTGACAACCATAGTTCCCTGGGAAAAGATGGGCTCAATGACAGACGAAAAGTACTTGCACCCCACGTCACCCGTATGCGCCACCTGTTGTACCGTCCCGTATACCGTCTGCCCGGCGCCATTCCAGTAAAACACTCGGGTCCCGGGCTAAGTAAAGAAACAAATTAAGGCTGGAATATTAACAGAGTAGGCGGTAACTCACTGGGAACATATTCATACGCCAAAATAGGAGGAAAGGTGGCTGCAATTGCAGCTGGATGTAAGTATGTCGCTTTCTTTTCGAAGGCTAGACTTTGAAGAGCATCCTTCTTGAAGAGTTTATAAGGGTCGAGGAAACATGTCCAGAGTCAGCGACATCGATTGAATACAACACCACAAAGGCTCGAACAGGGAAATCAGTGATAGAATATCTTGCCAGGGAGCAGATCTCGTGTCATGGCTTCGATTCACCCTCATCCTACTATTCAACTCTCTCGCAAAAAAAAAAATCAAATTGCAGACAAAAATGCATTCCAAAAGAACACCGATCCATTCGGGTACCGGGAGTTGAACCCGGGTATCTCCCATCAAGCTTACTTAACTGATCGGCTAATGTGGGGGTACACCACATCCGAGTTAGACGCTTACTGCGTACTAGTCTGTTGGTTACCACGTCGATCTACCCGTTACCTTGCGTTATTATATAAGCTTCCTTTTTGAGAAACCACGTGCATTCACGACAACGCGATGTGGCCTAATTACACGACGCGTAGCTCGCGCTCTGAGGGCCGCAAGTTGGATTATAACGCGTCAAATGACTAAGTTATATTATAGAGCTCATTTTCCGGCCGAAAAGGGTATTCTTTCACTCGCTGCCTGCATCAGACACATCTGCTCCATCTTCTGCCAACAAATCCGGCAGTCCTTCATCGATTTCGGAGGTAGAGCTTTGGCTACGGCGAGTGTCTTCTCCAGAGGGGTCTGCACGCATACAGGTATTGATATTGTCCCACACAATCACAAATTCAGGACAGGACGGGGTTACTTCCACTGAATTTAGCACAATGAGGTTAGTTTTCCAAGTCAGGACAGAAAGAAAAGTACCAGGAAGCACTGGTTATGAGGTGAATAATTGTGTCTGCCTTCTCCCATATGTCTCTTTTCGGTGCGCGCTGCCTTGGCTGGCTGGAAGGAACAGGAGTCGGCGGTGGACCAGGTGTAAGCGGAGGTGGCTGAAACACCGTGCTGGGCCGTCTGCGAGGGGTAGGAGTGCCATAGAATAGCTGGGTATCGAGAGGAGGTGGATCCATGGACAGCGGCAGTGTATGCGAGGCTCAGACGGTCGAATGACGCGTCGAAACGCGTGGATCTGTGCAAGGCTTAATGAGTTGTTTGGTCGTGCATCTCGTATCAGATCACATCATTTTTGATAGCGCAAGGTACCGGGTAACAAGCGCGGTAACCAACAGACTATATATCAACGAGGTACGAGTTAAGGTAATATATAGTGTCTGTCTAGAGAGACTAACTGCGTACCCAAAATGCGTGGGCTTGTTTTCGGGTAGAATGAATGCTATTATAGTTGACTGCCACTGGTTCCACATGCAAGCCATGAAGGACACCGATGTCGAGGTTCTTGCACCAGCTTCAAAGTAGCGTTGAAGGAATTCCGACATGCGAGGAAGGACAACTAATAACCCAATGCATAAGGCTCCATTCGGTTGCCGTTACTTAGCGGCTCTTGTGAAGCGATCGTTACTTTGCTTTCGGAGGCTCTCGTCCCGGCAGTCCGAGAGGACCTCCACAGTCGGCACGTGATGCTTCTAGAGCAGTCGAGACCGCTGAACAACCAATGGGATGTCTGTTTCCATGGGAGGAAGATCATTGATGTCCTGTGATATCCGGGCAAATGCTGCGGCAAAAGGCCGAAGTAACGATTGCGTCGGAAGAGCCGCCAAGTAACGGCAACCGAATGGAGCCTAAAACCCAATACACAGAACACAAAAAACCCAGTACATAAATCGACAACGGCCCCATACAGTGTGTGACAGAAACGCGAGTGAATGAATAGGTGAAACGCGGACATGGAGGCGTCCGTTGGAAGGTGGGTGGATATCGAATATCATAGGAGGAGGAAAGAGGAAAACGGGTGTGTACAGTAGGTAAGTACACTGCAATTTGCTCTCCCTCCCATATACTACATATTCCCACCCTTACTTACTTTTACTTTACTCGTACCTGCTTGTACTCGCCATTCCGGCACTCCACATCGTCTCTTAATAGACTCCCGAGCCTCTCCGAGGCTGTCCTCTGCTAAACATTTGGTCCTCGCACGAACGACGACAATTAGAAAATTGCTCCAAAGTGAATTAAGGGCTCGGAGACCTGTTGATCCGTTTAGCTTGTGTTTAGAGTCGATTTCGCCCTAAGGTAACCCGGAATGATTTCCGGTACATACATCGACGCCCGGTCCGCGTGGTAGAAAAAACCCGACGGCCATTTTCTAATCCGCGCATCTCATGAATAGATAGCCCTGATCACTGCGCACATTAAAGCTATTCAGATCCCGCTCAGAGGCATTATCGTGCTTTCCAGAGCGCAATTACCGGGTTACATTTTGAAAAATGTGGCCTTTGCAATGGTCCACATTTTGAACCACGTGACTTGACATCCTGTACACCATTTCAATTCCGGTAAAGTTCTAGGGCCATTTTCTAAGCCGTGCATGTCAGCCCTTTGCAGAGCGCAATTACTAGTTTACATTTTGAATCGCTGCGAACATTTACCGCTATTCAGATCCCGCTCGGAGGCATTCTTGCACTCCCCCAGAGTGCAATTACTGGTTTACATTTTGAACCGTGTGACCCTATTACCTTTTCAATGATTCACATTTTGAAATGCATGCCTTGACATCTGGCAAGCCATTCCAATTCCAATGAAGTCCCAGAGCCATTTTTTGAGCGGTGCATGCCAGGAACGGATAGCCCTGATCAATGCGAACATTTACAGCTATTCAGATAGCGCTCGGAGGCATTAATATTGTGTTTGCAAGAGCACAATTGCTGGTTTACATTTTGAACCCGCATGTCAGGAATGGATAGCCCTGATCACGGCCCGATACAATGGCGGTGGGGTAAATAAAGAAAATAAAGCGCAATAAAGGTTGCCGAGAGTTGCCGATTATCAGGTTTACTTCAGCATACGATCCCGATACCACCAGATCCTGTCTAGTAGATTCACCCTTCAAAATTTGACATATCTGCAATGATTTATTGCAAAAATTTCTAGCCACTCAGAATTGATATCGGCCGAGAGACTGCAGAGGAAACAATAAAACAACGAGCATTTCCTGATACCACTCCGCTGGTTTCCGGCTGAGTTTGATCTCGGATCTGGCGGCAACCTGTCTCCGAAAGTAGCAGCCTTTCTTTCATCTCCCGCACAGTTTCCGGGCTTTGAATCTCCTTCGGACCGACACTGAACATTATTTCAATGGCTTTTGAGCATTCTGCAGGCTCAGATTTTCCACAAATCGCCTGCCGGTGGTTATAGTTGCGCACGGGTTTCACCGCATTCTTTGGAGTTTTCCTTGGATCCAGCACCGAGACGAGCCTTAATTTTGGCTGCCTGGATCCAAACCAATTTTACATTGTTTTCCCAGCCTCTGGGCTGCTCAATTCTCCCAAAATTCACCCGGTGAGCCATAACTGCTCATATACTTTGAAAACGCGCGGAGAGAGGGAAGTACGGAAGGACCGGACTGGATCACGTGTAATTCAAACTCCGCTAGTATCCGATACTGGTATCGGACACCGCCATCAGTATCGAGCCCCGATCACTGCGAACATTTACAACTACCCACATCCCGCTCAGAGGCATTATTGCGCTTTTCAGAGCGCAATTAATGGTTCACATTTTGAACCGCATGACCCTATTATTGTATTATTTCGTTCAATTCGACACGGACCCCGACTTTTTGGGGACCAAAAACATCTCATAAATTGAGAAAAATATCGAGCGTGACTCAAGAATTGTGAGACCAGGGAAGAATAGATATAAATATGAGATGAGGTGTCTCCTGAAAGTAGGGCTTTGATCCCTCGCGACGGTTCTGGTCGACCCGATCGTCGTGGGGTGGTGTTGAGCTCCGGAGGCTCGCTGACATCCCCATTCCCTTTTGAATTAGATGGGAGCCCATTTCTTCCTGATGTACAACCTTGTCTTTCCGGTTGAAGGAAAGTGCTTCCGCGTCGTCCGCGCAACCGCCGACCTCCTCGCCGTCTGTGTCCACGACGCCGCCACCCCCTACTATCGCGTATGCGATGCCTACTTAGTCTGACCCGTACGAGCGCTCCCTCAGAGCTGGACTTATCGTGTGCCGTACTTCTGTCACTTATATGCTTGTCCCTCGAGCTCAATAAACATGGAAAAACCTTGTGCAAGAAATTCGAGTAAGATGTGGAATGTCATTTGTATCTATCCAGAACACAAAATAAACGCATCTAAACTAAAAAAAACCACTCGCAGCCCATCGCAGAACAAGCCATCAAGGAGGTCCAGTACGTACAAGAACAAGTTATTTCACTGTTCAGAGGAGACACATGGGAGCCAAAAGTGAGATCGGATTCTAACTTGAAGGACTGAGGAGAAGCCAGAGGGATCGGTCATGCTTGAGAGAAGAAAATTTGAATTTCGCCAGTACTTTGTTTCGGATTATGTGGGCCGGCCACACTCACCGGCCTCTCCCGATTGTTGGCGCATCTTCGGTGGTAAGTCGCATTGTTGCCATCCTGTGGTCAGTGTTAATTCCGACAGCTTGCATGTCCCACTCAATGGTCTCTTCAAAGATTTCCGTCTTAACATATATTCTGTCAATGCGTGATTGTGCACCACCTAGCGCCAGAGGTTGTATAAATGTGTATGCGCGCGTATCGGGGTAGGTTTCTCGCCAACCATCAACGAGTCCGAGAAAATTTCTCAGGTCCTCGAATGCCTCAGTTGCACTCGCATTGTCGGCGTGCGCGGGGAATCTGTCTATGGCGTCTTCAACAAAATTCGTATCCCCTCCGAGCACGTCAGGTTTCCGGATCCCAGGATTGTCTATGAACCATTTCTTGATTTTCTTCCAGAATTCACCATGGAACCGATCACTTCGGTCGAGGTTCTGAAATCTCAATTCCAGATTCCCATGAGATCCACCGGCTACCTCAGAGTTCCAGACCTCGAGCTTCAGCTGAATTGGCACGTAATTTGTTCGCGTTAAGAATGCGCAGCGGAATGCCTCTTCAGATTCGGAATATCGGACCCAGAGCCCTTTCCTGTAAACTGAAACAGGTCCGACAAAACAACATGTGACTGTTCGTTGGAAGAACAGCTCATGTGTGCCTGGATCTTGTTCAATTGTTCTGTTCATGGGCTCCTTCTCTTCGCCCAAGGAATGCGGAGGGGATGGTATCTTTAGATTGCGCAGCCTGTTGCCACAGGGCACGTATGACAGGACTTCCTTTGAAACCCGAGTTTTATACAAAACAGTGGTGAGGATCTTACAGGATGCCCACAAACCAATTTGTGTTCATAAATCGCACTTTGAGCGGTTTGAATACTGCACTTGTGGACTTAGATTGGAATAATACATCCTATTGCACATTCGCCGTGTGCTTTGACCTGGAAAGGGCGAAAAAAGAGAAGTTATATTAAATGTGTAATCAGGAGTTCTGAGGAAGCCATCCCCTGAGAATCTGCAGCACGAATCGAATGAGCCTAATAACGGAAACGGTGGAGATTTGAGACCGCAGTAGCTGTTCTACTGACCGCCGATCGAAAGTGATGACCTACCATCAATTTTCTGTGCCAAGAAGCCACATTTAGAGGTCAGAACAAAAATCCAAAGTGGCAGTCCGCTAGGCATTCATAACGCGAACAGATTAAGTCTATGAATAAAGAAAAAGGCAAAGAATTGAGGCCTCTCACTATCGGCGCCGACCTCTCCTCCTCGCAAAGCCCATCGACTCCTGCAGAGCATGCATTTATGGCTGACAAGCCGTATCGCGAGGCTGTGAAATCCATCCAGCATGCCGCGAACACCGCTCGTCCGGATATTGCCTATTCGGTTAACCTCCTCGCGGCCTTCCTTCAGAACCCCGGCCCTGCTCACTGGAGGGCCGTTCAGCATCTCCCCCCATATCTCAAAGGGACCCTGGACTATAAAGTTACTTGTATGAGTACTTCGGCGAGACGGAATGGAAGGATTTAACCTCGGAGGAGCGATTCGAAAAGGAGTGTCTCGTGTGGTGTGGCCGCTGCATGCACAAGGAGATGAATTCGGTCAGGGGCGGCGTTCAGGCGAAGAAACTTTTCTGGGAGTCAATTGAAGGGCCAGCACCGGTCAAGTTGATGAACAAGGCGAACGCAGCTGCTGCTTCAAACAGTGCGCCCGATTACAAAGCGGTCGAGCATGCCAACGACGTCTCCGAGGGTGGTGCTGTAAAGGTCACAAGTCTCCTCGGCGCTCTATTCAATCACAAGGACGATAAGAAGGGGCAACAAGACACCTTCAAGTTGTATTTCGAAGACTTCCTCGGCTATCCTGTCTCCTGCCCCGACACAAGCAACACCCGATTCCAATGCCATTGCGATTGCGCCATCTTCATCATCCTCTATCTTACTCAAATCCTCAGCTTCATGATGTTCGTCAAATACAGCAAAGAAAAAATCGCACTCAACCATCTGGAGTACAACATACTCCAGGGACTACGATGCACATCTACCCTCACGGAGTTTTGCGTCCTCGCACTCTACGCAATCGCCGTCAGCTATCCATATATGCGCGTTGCGCCCGGACTCGTAAACGGTTCCCGTCCGAACGCGCTGGACCTGGGACCATGGCATAAAAAAGTTATCCTATTTTGCGAGTCCATCGCCGAAAATGTGGATCTGCTTCTTGTTCCCGACGCATGTACAAGACAGGCAGTCTCGACGCGAAGCCATGGGAACACCCGGAGGTCTTCTACGTGATTCAGAAAATGGCGGGCGGGCTATCACATCTTCGCGCATGCCTCAAAGCGTTTAGGACGGGTGCTGCAGACACATGGAAGCGCTTTGGCGAGGAATACCAAGCCGATGGAGTCATCGCGAGGCTCTCTCCCGCTGCCCGCGCAAAAATCTACATTAATCCCACCAACGATCATAACGAAGGTGCTCTTGGCCGGCCACGACGTGCGATGCGCGAGGTTACTCGTCTTTCATTAACCATGCATAACGCCAAGTCGAAGTATGCCATAAATGGCACTCGAGAGTTCATGCGAAGTCAAGCTGTCACCAGTTCCCTCCGAGTCTGGCTTCGTGGCGAAGCGCGGCGTCGGATCGACTCGGGCAGGGACCAGAAACGTCGCAGGGAGCTTATCGAGCACCAGAAGATCGCAGTCGAGGTGAAGCAGCATGCCGAAGCCCAGAGACAAGCCAAGGATGCTGCAAGGAAGGCTGAGCTCGCCAATCTCATTTGGATGTAGCGGAGATCCAGGCTACTCACCGCGGTACACATTTCAGTTAGCAGCACCGGGAAGGCGATAGAAAGATAAGAAAACTACTCGCAAGGAGCAAAATCCTTCGAGATTCATCAAGCACATTTCAGTGAGCAGCACCGGGAAGGCGATATGAAGATGAGAAACTACTTGCAAGGAGCAAAATCCTTCGAGATTCATCAAGCTGATTTAGATGGGAGTACCCCTTTCCCTCGTGTCTGTACTGCTCTCCCTTGTGGCGCTTCCCACTCGCCCCTGATGACATAGTGTATATCCGCGCGCGCCCGGAACGATGGAATGGGATTGCTCCCTGCAGAAATGCGGGGTTTAGTCTCTTGAGGTGCGTCATAATGTCAATTCTTGTCTTTTTCACCCCTGATGCAATTTTCTCCGCAGCGCCAGCCTCCGAATACCCGTTATACCTGCTCTTTCCACTCCCTGTATCCCCTGACCGGTACTTTTCGCCTCCTCCACGCCGTTCGCATCCACCATCCACGTGGTGGGCCAGAACCGGCGCGCGCGTTGTGACGCCCACGCCGGATCCGGCCACTGACCTCATATTCTGAATCTACGCTGAATTCCATGTCAGAAACACCCCGGACGATCACTTGGTCGGCAACGGTGCGTCGTTATAATTTTATTTCGATTTTTCGTGCCCAATTATGCTAATTTATGTCAGCCTATGGCGGACGACAGTTACGTGGAAATATTCTGGTTAAATCCTCCACACGCAGCATGTCCTTCGAGGACGGACAGCCTATGCTGGGCGACAGTTGCGTGGGAATGTTCTGGTCAATTGCTCCATACGCAGACTGTCCTTCGAGGACGGACAGCCTATGCCGGACGACAGTTGCGTGGGAATATTCTGGTTAATTCCTCCACATGCAGCATGTCCTTCGAGGACGGACAGCCGATGCTGGACGATAGTTACGTGGGAATATTCTGGTTAATTGTTCCATGCGCAGCATGTCCTTTGAGGACGGACAGCCTATGCTGGATGACAGTTACGTGGGAATATTCTGGTTAATTCCTCCATATGCAGACTGTCCTTCGAGGATGGACAGCCTATGCTGGAAGACAGTTGCGGGGGGAATATTCTGGTCAATTCCTCCATACGCAGACTGTCCTTCAAGGACGGACAGCCTATGCTGGATGACAGTTGCGTGGGAATATTCTGGTTAATTGCTCCAAACGCAGAGTGTCCTTCAAGGACAGACAGCCTATGCTGGACGACAGTTGCGTGGGAATGTTCTGGGGAAGCAACCCACTAAAATAAAGCAGCCTGTGAGAACATCTCAGAATCTCAACATGCCCGACGAACTGCGCCAACCGGAGAGTAGATCTGGCCAAAAAGCACTCCAGCTAGAGTGCCCCTGGTCACTCCAAAGGAGTGCCTGGGCTACTCCATGGGAGCGCTTTGAGGGCACTCAAAGGAAGTGGTTCTACTACACACAGTGAGCAGTAGGAGTCATCTTAGATATAGTAGTGTAATCCGGGCAGTGTAAGGAGGTTAGGACTAGTATAAGTAGAGGGCAGAAAGGGCAAAATGGGAGCGCATATCCCTTGGAGGCAGGCACCAGAGCTGGTTGTCCTTGTTTGTTCCACTAGATTTGACTAGCTTGGGCTTAGCCCACCAGAAATAGACATTTGGATTGGATTTTGAGCAAAGACCTTAAAAATATAAGCTTCGAGAACTGGTCGAAAACCCTTTGAATAAGGCCGAAAGCCGAACATCAGTACTGAGTCGAAAGCTCCTTTAAGGGCCGAAAGCCGCCAGAACCAGTTGTCTCGTAGAATCATACTGAGCCGAAAGCTCTTTTAAATAAGGCCGAAAGCCGCCCAGAATCCTTGGTGAATAACTACATACCTGTCTATTTGACACCCAAACCTGACCTTGCGTCGTAAAACCTTCTATACTAAGTTTGTGACCTTGTGAGCTTGCGCGACTTTTGGTGAGGCTTGCGACCTTGTTTGGCCTTGTACAAGGTCACAAGTTATTTGTTAAAAGTCTGATGCCCTTACCCGGATAGTGAGCAAAGCAAGCCCTCTACCAGTACATACTAGCTATAGGGTCAACCTAATCGTTGATTCAAACCCCGAACTACCTCACATCGGCACTCACACAAGAGGAGCGATAGGTTGTTAGTGATTTATTAGTTGTTGGTGTTGTAGTGGATAGCTCGTTTGAGGCCCAGGGACCCCCCCCCCAATTGTTAACTTAAGAGAAACCTCACCTGAGGCGAGCGCATCTTTGAATTTTTCGACACATACTGTTTGACGTCTCGTGGGACATCTATGCAGACATATTTCTGGTGGCATTCCTGGTGACGAACTCAGTGTTGGAATTCTAGCTGGCAGCGGAGGATCCGGGTAGCAGAAAGCAACGAACCTTTGGCCTAGGATGTACATGACAGTGGGGGTACGTAGGCAAACGGATAAAAGAGTGTGACGTGGCGACGCGTAAGCTATGTTCGGAGTCGGACCGGAGTCCGTGAGTTCGTAAGCTTGTACATGTGTAACTCCCAAGCTTCAACACTCGGACAAAACACTCCGTGTCATCTGATGCAGCCTGGTTGCGCACTGCAAAATAACCATCAGATGGCAGACATTACTTTTGTCCACTTAGTGTCTGTATCTCACTGTAGATTGCAGAGGTGGCTCGATCCCCTCGGTAGCAACGTTTCCTCCTCAAGTTTGGAGAGAGATAATAAGTTGAGTAAACGAAGATTAACTTCACTATACAGGCATTGGATAACCCCACCACCTGAAAGTTCGTTCAGTCACTGAGCATCAACACCGCTTTTCGAAACCTTTAAGCTCCTCCATCTTCACCCATGAACACAAGTCGCACCAAAGCATCGATCCGCATTTAACTCCCACGTCCACAAATCCACTGGCAAAAAATTAAGGGGCGATATTATCCCTAGAAAATCCAGGTTATAAGCAAGAAAAGTGAGAGCCGAGCGGATACGTACCCATATTCGCCGCCCACATTTCCTTGCGGCCAATATTCACATACATAGTACTGCGCCGGCTGATATTCAAATCGTTAGGGACACAAAGACGTAAATGTTGACCCGCTCGCCCCAAAACCCGGAAAGATTACCCCTGCCCCACAGGTATTCTCAGCGCAACCTGTAGAACATCAGGGCACGGCTCGTATAGAATGGGTCCGTTTCTTGTTAACCAAATCACTGGTAGCCTTCCAAACCACCTGAGTCCAATGCGAGGCCTGGGGATCATCGGGAGTATAATTGACTGAGGGAGCTTTATAATGAATAATCGGGGAGAATCAGAAGGAAAACGCACCCGATTCTTGTATCCAGGCCTGAATAGCACTCGAGATAGAGTACGCACCAGTACCAGCGGCCAAATTTTCTGCGCAAAGGAAGGGAAGGTTCAGTATTAGCGGCTCCGCACACAGAAGTAATATAGACCTCCGAAGGGACCAAGCGTGCCTCCAGAATGTTTAAGTATGCACCCATTGGCCCAATGTTGAGCGGCATTCGCCAATGTTTGATTCCACACTAGGCTGGGTGCGTCATGTTTGGATCGCTCTAAGTTCTGTATATTGAGATATAGCTCCGCATCAGACTGAGATGTTTCAGAGGGCGGCGGAAATGTTGGGGCCGCTGTCTGGTCAGGAGTGAGTGTTACAGGAAGGGTGGATATCTGGGGATCATCTGCTTCGCATGACTCCGTGCTCTCCGGTACAATCGTCCACAGGGTGGTGGTAGTTGTAGTCCAGGTCGTTACGTCGACAGTAACAATCTCCTGACGGAAAACTGGGTGGTTCACTCTATTCAAAGAGCCAATGAGGGTTGAAATGTTGTTCTATAATTGATAAACAGTTCTCACCTCAACGTCTGCGACTTTTGATGAGTGAACTGGGCTTGGATGGCGCTAAGAAGGAAAGCGGCTGCAAGCAGTTCGCTCGTAAGCGCCGGGAGAACGAACATCTTCGAAAGAGCAACAAGAACTTACTTAAATAAATACCTCCTGTTCAGCGGTCGGACCCCACTTGCCGATGTATAAATCACAATGCCGTCTCGACATGAAAATGTACTGAACGGGAATTTAGCCATGTTGCCCTCAGCTGAGTCATTCAGTTCTTTGATTTTCGCTTTCCCCGCCATCTTTACATTTCCACAATCTTTGGGGTGCCGGAGCCGCCAGGGATTTGTTAAGGACGAAGACTTCAAGGTAGTCGCGCAGCTCCGGACAGTTGACGATGGGGAGGACCAGGATTGAATAAAGTCAATATCTGGCGCTTTTGTTCGTTCATAGCAATAGCAACACGTGTTTCTTTATGAGTGGTAAATAATTTGTTCAAAGATACGATACAAATGCGAGAAAAACACGTCTTTGGCGGGCCACACGGGTCGCGGGTTACCCGCCAACCCGTGACCCGACCCGTACCCGTCAGCGCGGGTACGGGTTTTGGCGGGTACGAGTACGGGTCAACGCGCCGATACCCGCGGGACGATCACTAAATATGTTTGAAAGGCATTATAAGGCAAAAGCAAGTACAGCAAGGTACTGCGCCCATCGGATTATGGGAATCGAAGATTCAGCCGGCCGGTTGACCCCGAAACAGCTACCTGCTGCATGGGCGACGCGAACCCCTAAAGGACACATGGCAATGACTTTCTACATATATTCAAGTCCATGTCTTATATCTTGACAAGTACCCTTCCCCCGACTTCTTTAGTGAGAGACTGTTGGCGTCATCCTGTTTACTTTACTCACTTCAATACCAAAGACATCTATGTTTGTACATGTATAATCAAATTACGCAATAATTCACTTTGATCTGGCGAGCCTCCGCACCGAAGGCACGGGTTTACAGCTCGTGTTTGGATCACAGGCTACAGTATTAAACTAGTGGAAAAATGTTTTCCGGCACACCAGGTGCTGGTAAACGAACCTGGCTTGAAAGAAAGGTACAAAAGGCATTATGCAACTTCACACTGGTTGGTGATGATTTGTGAGCTCTGAACCTAGGGTGGAAAAGTCCAACAACAGCCAAAACAAAATACCACAATCAATGTATACATTCGGAACGATTGAAACCATTCTAGGTAGTCACAGAGATAGCAGCAAGTGAGGTTGAGCGGGTTCCAGAGGTATCAGACGAGTGTCAGTCCCTGATTCAGAGCCTTGAAAAGGTTGAAAGGGAAAGTTTTATATCCAAGAAGTTGTAGGGCGAGCAGTTGTGTTTTGTTATGCGTGAAACGAAGATATCCGAATGGATATCTGGCTTCACACACCCAAAAGCGCAAGAGAGCAAGCGAAGAGTGGTTCAGAATATAAGAAACTCGAGAGTTTCCGAGATTCCGAACGTTCCGAAGAACAAGTTTGGTGCGTAACCCGAAGATACGCTCGACAGACAGTTCCAAAGACCAAGATTAGTGCGTAACCCGAAGTTACGCTCGATACAGGTGTTCCGAAGAACGAGATTGGTGCGTACCCCGAAGATACGCTCGATTCCAACAGTTCCAGAGATTCCAACCAACACAGCAGGCCAACGAGCCTTCCCAGATACCAGTACAGACGATTCAAGACCAAAGGCCGGCGATTCAAATACAGTTCCAACGATTCCAACGATTCAAGGTCCGAGACCGGCGATTCAATACGATTCAAGACCCAAGGCCGGCGATTCAATACGATTCAAGGTCCAAGACCGGCGATTCAAGAGCCACGCTCAGATGATTCCAGATGATTCCGATATTTCCACAACTTGAAACAACTTTTATTCCTTCAGAACACAGTGTGATATTCAGAAACTACAAACACTAGGCTTGTGGATGACCGAAGATCGACACGAACCTTCCCTTGAGCGCAGGCACAAGGCCTACTAGTAGGGGGAAGGTCCAGTGCCGACTCCGAAACCCCTGAAACTACTTATATAAACAAGAATATGACTATGACAATATCAGAACTGAGTAAAAATGCCTTTTAGCCGCTCTAGAACCCGTGTATCCGTTTTGGCAACCAAAATATAACGAATCCCATTGACCAGGGAGGTGGAACCTGTGTTCTAGGTATATGCCGAGCGTCCTTTGTAATGTTTTGCACATGGTAGCTTGATCAGTGGATCACTAATCATCCACCATGCAAGTCCTTTGGATGTAAACTCTTGGCTTCCTGGTGTATCCCTCAACCAACTACATTGGAACTGAAGAGTCCTGTCTTGTAGCTTTCAAGAGATACCCAACATTGAAGTCTGTCCAGGAATGGGTTCTTGAGAAAGAACCTTTACATCCCCAAAAGGGATGCGGCCGCGGCCCGTGTGGGAACCCATCAAAACCTCCTATTACGACTAATCCCCACACTCCGAAACCTGAGAAACACGGTTTCCTGAGCGTCAGATGTCACCTGAGCCAACGCGAACACGTCTACTGAATAAACACCCTCCAACAGGATCGCTCAGAATGTCCAAGTCATGAGTGTCTCGACAGCGGCGAGCATATTCATTCGACGCGCTGGTTCAGTATGTCGAGAAATAATCCATTCCGTACGCAGAATCACGGCGTGCAAACGGCGTGAGTATGCGGCAACCAAATCGAGGTTAAACCATGATTACGTAAGTTAAACCGACCACAGCCTTAAGCCTTGAGCCCTATACTTAGTTCGCTCAAACTTTATACCCATGGCGCGGGGTCGTCCTCTTTCGACTGCTTCACCCCGTATTCCTTCTCTACGCCTAGCAAGCGATCCCGGATGAACGCGACGACTCCAGCCGTCTCAGAGCCCGACTTGCCGCCCTCTGTGCATATTGCAGGAAAGTCCTCATGCCAGTTCTCCATCAATGGACGATGCTGAAAGATATGGGCCAGTCCCAACGGGGAGAGAGGACGCTTGGCTGTGACATCACAGTTAGTTTGCACACCCCAATGCGACATGAAAAAGGCTTACCAAAGGCGAAATACAAAATGCTGGCACCGAAAATGAGGGCAAATGCGGCATCAAGTAACGTCCAGAATCCTCCCACTGTCGAGAGGCCGGCGATGACAGTGGTACCGGCGTAGTCTTCAATGAACTTTGTTGGAACAACTTCTCGTTGAACAAATGTGATGACCGAGGTCGTAGCACTGGCTGAACCGTTATTTTTCGTGAACAAACCTTTGGTTTCCAAGTGCAGGATGGTCTTCGGCGACTGTTCGGGCAATAGTCAGGTGGTGGGGTTGTCCTTTCTCCTGCACACATGCTCACCGAGAAGGTACCCAGAAGTAAGGAGGATCCTGTCGGAATTACCTGCCGACTCGTCCACGACATGTACGCCGTCACGTCGAAATGTCTCTGGGATTGCCCAACCGGGATATATCTTAACAGGGAACGAGAATCTGAAGTTGTTGCAGTGACTGTCAGGGTCTGAATGTCAAACCACGGTACAGGACCTATCAGTCATCAGCTGAAGACTCCAAAAACAACGTGGATTGAGGGCGTACAAGTCACCACAACGATAGAATCCACCAGTTCTGTGGTCGAGAAATTCCCAAGTGTCTCCGGATCTGCTGGGCTGAGTGAGCACCCGATGGTATTGGTTGAATCATCCGGAGCGATGGACACAGTCGCTTCGGGCTGATTTAACTCTTTTAGCTGAACAGGCACTTGTCCCATCAATGGCCATGCTGTCAGCATAAACACTCACCATAACGAGGACAGCAGATTGCGAAGCCACTGCGTTGGCACCGGATAAAACACCGCTTTCGGCATCCGGGCTCAGGGCGTTTTCCACCACGCTGAACTGAGGAGCAACAACTCGGCTAAATACATTTGAATGAGACGGTGGAATAATAGTGTAGAAGGCAAAAAGAGGGAGCCCAAGCCAGACGAGGGCCAAAAATATGCAGCGTAGAACAACGATAGCTAAATGTTCGCCCCTGGAACCTGACATCAGACAAACAAGTTTCGCTGTAATATTTTCATGCCTTGCCTCACGAGGGGTTTATTCAATGGCCGATTCAGCAGCGCTCTCCATGGTGAGCGATGAGTCCCAGGACATCCTGGCCTGGCATATTATCAGCGGGCGAGCGACTTGGATTTGAGAAATGGCCCAAAATGTGCTCAGACAGCGGAATTTGTTGGTTCGGCGGACTGAGTGCACAGCATTGAGAAGCTGAATTTGGCATTGCAAATGTTTGGTTAACAAGTTATCATTTCTGGAAACTAAACCCGCGCCTACGCTTATATACTTGCCCAGTTATTTACGAAGAATGAGTTACAGTCATCTAAAACAGTATCAGCTGTCCACTGTTCATTCACATCGGACCGACCACCGGCCGAGAGGGAAACACAAGTTTGGAGGAGAGGCCGCACTAAAGTCGGAGATCACAAACACTCGGAGTAAGCAAACGTCAAATGGGGTAAAATTGGCGGCGGTAAATGAAGCGGACGTCGGACGACGACTGTGGGCTTGGCTAGAACCGCTCAAGTATGCAAAACGCGACCGAAATCGCCACTCGAGTCAGAGCAGTCGAAAATAGCAGGCCCCGGGAAGCTAGCCCAAGGTAACCCCGAAGTTAGGGGGTTTGAGGAGAAAATTTTGCGATTTTCAACTCCGAAATTAGGGGGTTTGAGACCAAAATTTTGGAAATCGACTCCAAAGTTATGGGGTTTCAGGCAAGATCGGGTCAGATTTGTTTGTATTTGAGGTTATTGTGGACGGTCGCGAGGCACCAAAATCAAAAAGAATATGTTAGGCTCGTGGAACCAGCCGGTCCCGTGATGATTGATGCCATCGTAAACTCGACAATCTCTGGGACCGGCTGGGCCCCCACGTCGCCTGTTTGGCAGATGACTGATCTCCCCGCCATTTCAGACGCTTGACTTAGAAAAAATGAGGAAACGGCGATTTTGCACTGCAGAACCTCGAAGGTTTCGACCCCAAGTGTATTAGTGAAAAATGGATAACTTTTATTTCTCTATCCACTGGCATCAAGTTGTTTTTTTGGTGAAAGAAATATTACAGGGGTCTCATTCGATAGAGAAGAAAAAGTTATCCACTTTCTGCTAAGCCACTTGAGGACGATTTCTAGGAGGTTTCGGATGCGTTTTTTTAAAGTCAGAGCTCTGAAATGGCGGGGCGAAAATCCATCACCAAAACAGGCGACGTGCGGGCCCAGTCCGTCCACGAGGTTACCGTTTTGTTGTCGTTTCCATCATATTTGTCCTGATGTTGTATGTATTTGGTTTCTTCCCAATCCGTCCTCGCTTACTGTGTCTTGTGACCGAGTGGACGTCGACTGGCCCCCGCGAGTCTAAGAATATGTCACGAAATACGCGACGCTGCAACGGAATGAACGGCGGTACTACTACAAGCGAACTTCACACTGGATATCGGCAAATTAGAAACATTCAAATCGTCAATCCAGACCTCACGCCACTCGCGCCAGGTTCTCGCCCTCGACGCGTTTGGATCGTGTCTTTACGCGTCCCAAGAAGTCTCTGATGGCCCACCGGACTGGTGTTTCTTCCCATCTTGGTTAGCAGTCCTCGCGTCCGGGTAAAGCAAGTCGACGGGTCTCGGCACTATCGACGACCACGTATTTGGCGCGGTATGTATACATCCCAAAGAATTCGATTGCCGTCTCATATTTGATGGTCAGACGCGCGAAGGAACCTCAGAGACAATCTTAGCGCGCTCAAAGTGGATAATACCGCTATGCGGAAGTGATGGAAGGAGTTTGTGCGGGAGCGGCGAGTTCCGCCGAAAGGGAGCCGACGTTGAGGTCCACTGAGCCGAAAGTCTGAAAGTCCATCATCGTCGTATTTCCTGGACTTTTATGAAGAGGAAGAAAACCCTTAAAGAGCGTGATATCAAGAAGTTGAACTTGAGGGTGGCACACTTGCTGAGATTCAGCATCCGAATAAATAAGCTGACTTTAGGGTAGGTCTCGGTAAGTCGATCCGAGACAAATCCGAGCGCGGAGTTGGCGGAGTTTAAAGGCCCCAGACAGACAGAGTGCTTAATTTTATAAAGAGGGTGAAACAAGAGCCCAGGTTATTGTGGATCACAGCCTATACAAAACTGATAAAACGCTGCGTTCCGGCAGTAGATGCGCCAACGACCCGGTTGGATTGGACAGAGTGGCAAGAATTCTAAGGAATGTAAAGGTAGGAGTTCAATGATTTCTGATACTGTACGCGTGTCACTAGCAGAGGATTTGACCGACCCTCTGTGTAGTGATCCTGGTGCGTGGAGAATTGAAATACTACGGTACTCGGAACCGATGAAGAGAACCGAGCGTCTTGAAAATATGGACCATACTGTAGCGGTGTGTTCATTAGGCAACCATCCGAAGAGCGTTACGCTCAGCCACAGGTTTAAAGTTAGCAACCGGTTACCCTCGAATCTGTCTACCTATGTGTCAGTCAAGATCGCTTCCACTGGTTCTCCCCTTCCAAAATCCACAGCATGTCAGTCTTTACCGCTGCATTTGTTTTTCCACCGCCACCCGTCACACCACTTGCCGCGTTTCATGATTTCTTCTTTTTGTTTTTATGCTAGATATGTCCGGATTTGGTTTTACACAATGGCAAAGCGTAAAGTTCATTGCTACTCCACCAACCAGCCCGAATTCGGATTTGAGAGGCAGGATAATTATTATACACAGATTGTCAAATAAGAATGTAGAAATATAAAAACTACATGGAGAAGAGATTGAAAGCCAAAAGACCTGCGCGAGGCCGCAACCAACCATTGGACGACATGATTGGTCACACATCTCTGACAGATCAGTCTCCTCGACATCCGTCTTCACCGCAAGTTATTTGAGTACGAAGCTCCCTCTGGCCTTCAGCACAACATCTCTCCCATGCCGGCAAGAACATCCAAGCCACAATGCCTTCAAACCTATGCAAGGTCTTTGAAGCGGAGATTTCCATGACCGGTGCGTACACTTTCTGGCAGGCTGTATAAGAAGGTTTGTTGACGCTGCCGCTCCCTCCTTCCTCAGAAACCATCTTTGCGCCACAAAAGTGCCGACATGACGTCCCCCTCCTTTCCCCCATCCTCCTCGGATTTCGGCAGGTCATAAAGATGGATAATAAATGGTTCCACCTGTCCCTTCCCACGATTGCTCGCTAGTGATGCCTTGATGTGCTGGCGAACGTCTCCGACGAGTTAATCCCACACCTCATGGTTATCAAGCAGTTTCGACAGCTGCACTGATTTACACAGACGGGCTTCTGTAGATCAAAGCCATTTAAGCCGTCTTGGTAACTCCCAGAGTAAACCCAAAGATCGCAAGCCCCAGCCCCGCGACAAGGGGACGGCAGGTCGGCGAACCTCGCTGGGGGTCTATACATGCACTACGTCCCTACATAAGATGGAGAGCGTGGGAAGCCCGCACGTTCGAAAAAAAAAAAATCTTTTGCTCTTATATGAGGGTCCTGGGGTCGGATTTGGAGGTGAGCTTGGGGCCCGACTGGTTTCACGAGTCTATTCAAACACATTCAATTCCTCAGCAATTGGGCTAAAAAGAACACCAAGCGAAAGGATTTCATGATACGCTTCTATTGGTACCGAAATCATGGCCGAAAGTGAAGAATGAATTGCTTCCCAATTGAGAGAAGCGTCAGCATGATTACGCTGGCGGGGCATATCGGTCTGCGAAGCGAGCTTTCCGGACCTGTTGGATCCTTTATTACGACTGTCTTCTGCGCCGACGGTTTACTAGGTCTCGAGCGCCCAATTCCCATCCCTAGGCACACCTCAATTCTCATGGGACAAGACTGGCTGGAGAATCAATGATCATCCCGAACGCTGCCTTGAAAAATCCCGCCTTGTCATCGGTGAGCGTGATACCTTTGACAAGGTTCCTCTTCACCATGCTCTGCAACGCAGTAACGTCGCTGCGTCCTAGGCGGCAGTGGTGCAGGGACATGGTAGCCAGCGCACTATGCTCCGGGAGCTTGTTCGGCGTGGGTTTGGAAGGCGGCATTTTCGACGAATGAACTTCGGGGACGGAGAATAGTCCATTGCGCTCCTGGACCGTGAAAACGACTTCGCGCTTGGGTCCGAGTACGCGCGCGCTGTCCTGTTCGAGCGAATTTCGCTTTCGTCATGCGGCTGACAGATATCAGTGCAAGCGGCATCTCCGGAACATGGAGGACGTTAGTGAGGAGTATATCGACGTAACGACCGACTTGAAGGGGAAGATACAATACATTCCCGAGAATTTACACTGGTTCAAGGAAGTTTCTCCTTTTATTTTATATTACACTTTTTACTATAAATACTGTTCAATGCCGAAATTTTCGAGGTGTCACGCAAAAAATCGGCGGCTGCCGAAATGTCGAATAGGTAAAATGGGTCACGCGTCACACCCCCTGTCGATTTGAATGAAATTGTACAGTATTCTACTTCCGCCGAGCCTTCGTCGTTGCTCGGTATGCTCGTTGCCGTCTAGATCTCGTCTCGTCCCTCGTCGTCCACACCACCACTGTACTCCTACCTCCTTACCTCTCTCTCCACTCCATCTACCTCTCGTACGAGTCCTGAGAATGGGTTGGCCCACTCGCACAACTTTTGTCTTACGGCCGCCGTCCCCGGAGTTGCATACTTGGTATTTTATATATCAGCGGCACCGTCAGCGTATCAGTACCTGCTTCCAACCGGAAGTACCTGTAAGGCGGGTGAGTCCCCAGGAGGACTGCATGGAGTAAACTGTTATCGCACTATATGGGTGGTGCCGAGTGCCGCCCATGCCCTGAATGCTCCTTTGCACTCCAAAAGGTGGTAGGCTTGATTTATTGCTGCGATTGTGGGTTATTGACGTCCCTTCCGAGGTGGAATGGTCCGGAATGCGTCCTAAATGCTTGTGATGATCGCTCGTGATGGAGCATGTCGTTCATCTGAGCACCGGCAAGCCAGTTGGGTCCTAACAACCGCCAAAGCGTATGAAATGGTTCCGAATCGGAGACACCCCGCTTGGCAAGTCCCCAAGGAAGCATGGTGAGCGCGAAGGCCGTGTCCTCCGCCAGTGCTGCACAAGTAGGGTTGACGGCGCTGATTCTTCTCTGGCAGTCAACCCATGCCTGAGATGCTCGCAAACGGCCCCACACTTTTTTGATTTCGTCCACGGCTGCCCAGTAGGTCAAGATCCACGGGGGGAAGTGAGTTACGCTCCCGCCAACATGACTATAGATCACTGATTGTGCCCCGTCAAGCCAGCTTTGACGGCTGGAAGCGATGAGTTTGTGGATGGTCTTCGAGTCCGGAATAGGAAGATGCCGAACACGAAGCATCAGCTCCGAGTCACCGATATCTGGGGCAATAGGACTGAAGAACTGCGCGGGCTGGAGTGCGATGCTGGCAGCATTTTCAAGGGGGAAGGGAAATGCGAGCAGTTCCGCGATACAGAGGTACGGCGAGGGAATTAGGTCGGCTTCGAGTTCCTGCGGGATCAGAAAGTACTCGGCCGCCAATTTTTTGAGCCACGACGGGACAGAGGCCCATTTCTTCTGAACACCAATCCACTGGGCGAGATACTCTATATACTCGGGGTTGCCAAAAGCAACCGGGCATTTGCTTGCACAGCCGCGTAACCTGAAAATTGCAAGTTCTCGTGGACACCAGTCCAACTCACGTCAACAGCTCTTGTGCATAGCAGAATATTAAATTCCGAAAATCCCTGTATTTCTGTATTTTCAGCTTTTCAGATGAGATTCATCAAGGTCTTTGGACCTCTAGAATATTGTTACCTGCAACAGAATACACACATAAGATTTCGACAAATTGGGTCCTGTGCGATCCATTCAAGCTGGACTTTGACGGTGTCCTGCCGGGGGGATAGCCAGGAAAATTTGGCGATAGAGCGTCAAACGAGTGAAGAAAAGCCACGTCACCCCATGCCAGCTGCCTATATACCACCCCACTGACATCTCCGATACCCCCGAATGTCCAGGACGTGCTTCATCTCGCACGATTGAGTGGAGAGTTCCTTGCCAGAGCACGCCAACAGGCCAACATGGAGCGGAACTACCGAGATGTTGCATTCGATCGGGCAATGTCTCGTTTTTTCAAGGGATGGAGGGTTCTCGGGATGACCTGGTGTGGGATTTCTACAGAAAGTTCAGGGACACGGAGTATGAGGTCGATATTTTGCAGCGAGGTACGGTTTGCTTCGGTGTTTGATGTTCTCATCTACATTTTTTATGACAGAGTGGCTTCCGACGGTAGTCAACGCCATCCGGAGCTTCGCCATAACGAAGGTCCAGCTTAACACTGGGATTCCGGCGGAGCAATTCATCCGGGGCGTTGTATTCGATCACGAAAGCGGAATGTTCGACTGGATTCAGAACGATGTTCCAACTCCTAGTACCTCGATCGACTCGGGGGGGACTCCGATTTCAGAACAGGCCACATCCCGAATGGAGCAGAGGCTCGTCGTTGAACTAGCAGAGTCCGACCGGGGAGCAAAGCAAGGAGAGATGGATGGACCTGAAATGGAAGGGGGTGGGCCGTACTATGGTGAGCGACAGCATACTCCGCAACTTCTCCTGTAACTTTCTTGAAAGCTGTTTGAACATTGCCATACCTACCATTGCTCTACGACCTGGAGATCACCGTCGTTGTCCATTTCCAGTGTCCCGCATCGCCTCTCAATCCTACCTGCTACATCACGAAAGCAATCGGGTCTATGAGAACAATCCTGAAGTGTAGCTAACACGAGTGGTTGGTCATGTAGAGGTAAGTAAGGATAGTTGAAATAGTACCCAGCACTATAATTGGCTAACAGGCTGCTGACTTCATCCCCGAGTAGTTTTGGGTCGGCTGCGGAGCGGTTTAAAGCGAGGACGTAAGCTGGGGAAGAAAACGAGTACGTTTTCCTCTAGAAGCATTGGTGCTGGCTCCGCCTTCCAGTATCGACCAGGAGAGCGCAGTGCAAACGAGAGATAGAGGCAGTGTCCGCTTTATTTTGATCATTTTCGGAGTAGCTGGACCTTCGGGCTCCGACGAAAGGATATATATAGCTGGGGTGGCCGCCTCCCAACGCACAGTATTCCTGAATGCCGAAGGTCAATGGAGCTTTACTGCCAAATAAGGCGAGACTGACTGTTTACACAAAAGTCCCCTCTCACACCCTTATTTTTCAGGCCTGTCTCAGCTGCAAAAAGCGGAAAACCCGATGTGACCCCGGTAAACCATGTCTCCAGTGCAGGCCAGTGATCACCCTTGCGCAGATAAGTGACATTGACAATTTTCATATAGTAAACGCAGGGAACAGTGCGACCGGCCTACCTTAGAATTGGTAAGATCCCGCAAGCGAAGCTCGAGATCATCAATCACAGACATCGGTTGGTCTTTCCGTATTTGCATTAGCCTGGCTGATGTAATATCCGTCCGGCTCCCAGATGAGCTCAAGGCTGCTTTGCTCAAGCTTATTGAGCGAATCGATTTTCTGGAAGCCACGGTGTTCGGTTGGACACTTCCGGTCAAACATGTCCAGCTCGGCGAAGCACTTCAGCCGAAAGAAAGCAATCCGTGGGCAGAGGCATTGGAGCGTCGTAAGAATGCCAAGTCATTGTCCGGGTCCACCCTCTACGATGATCGAGTCGAGCAGAGTTCCTATGCCAGCGGAAGTGGCTTTCATGGGGATTTTTTCGCCGATGAACCATCGAGTTTCGCGTTTGATTGGTAATCCACCTCTGACCGTCTTCCTGCCAAGGGGTTTCCTGGCTGATTTATTGTCCGCGCGATGTAATGTACTATGTAGCCCGTTGTGACACATATGGGAATTGAAAGTGACAGCTTCTGATTTGTTGTTCTGGATCTCTGCACTTTAAGAATCATTGAGAAATGGTCATTGTAATAATTAGTTGAAATCCATTCGAAATGCTGACAATATTACAGCTTTTTGCCGTGACAATGACTATTTAAAACTAAAATCAATAAAACAATCAAAGATTGGCTCAACAGTGGGGCTACAAGTCCGCCAGGCAAGACAAGAAAGGAAAGAAACTCAGAAAAAGGCGTAGAGGGAAGGAGATTGAAGAAAGACTGCATAATTTAACATAAGTGACGCAGTTGTCGTCACCGCGGCCAAGGGGCAAACAGGAATCCGCGTTTTCATTTAAAGGGAGGCCTCAAATTTTTATGCCTGCAATGGCTATAGTCTATGGATTACATCGCTTTCAGAAGGGCACCCAAGCGTCGTAGGTGGGATATCTCCTATATGACGGAACCTCATAAGAGATCCCCCAGCGGTCAAGGTGTCCGAGGCTTGATTTTCCAGGGGTAAATTCCGCACCTCAACTCCTCGGAATCAAAATGAAACGAGATGGAGCCAAATTAGCATTGGCAAGACGGTGGAGACCCAAATCCGTTACATGCCCCCACTGTGGCATCAGAATAAGTCGAAAAAACGACCTGGCCCGGCACATAATCAGTCTTGGGGTACCCGCCGGCGCCCACTAAGTACCTTCCGCTGTCCATCCACCGTCGAAGTCCGTCTCGGTACGCAATTTGCATTCTGTCCTCCCATCCACTGGTCATCATAGCTCCTAACTCCCAGTCCTTCGTCGTCCAGCCGCCATTGAGGCCAGCCAGAAAAATATCAGACACAAAGGCCGCCTTGGTACGTTCTTTGTGGTCGACCCTTTCCTTCGATGGTAATGCTTTCCAAAGATCCAGCCCCACAATACCACCAAGCCGCCCGATCCTCGGTACATTCAGAATGTGACGGCGTTGAGGGATATGGTAGGTTGAATTTGCGACTTCGATCACAGTTGATGTTAACTTTCCCGACCCCGAACGGCAGGTTATAATAATACAAGATGTGCCGTCGCTTCGCTCCGGCCGCCAGCTGCAAGGCTAATATATCTCATAAATTTCTATTACGGAGGAGCGACGTAATGTCGATACAGCAAGCATATATTGTTGAGGCTCAACCTTCAAATAAGTAGTCGTTAATGCCCTAAGTCCATCCTAATTACGGGAGATGTAGGTGGCATATACTCAGGTCCACTCGGCATCGACAAAGAATCGCAATCCAATCTATTCAGCACGCTCGACACCCCCCCCCCAGCGACACTATACATCCTTCGCTCATCACTCGCCTTCGCACGTGTTTGAGTCTCGCCAACAGACTGGGCATTATAAAAGCACCGGACGATAAAAAAAAAGTCGCAGCTCACAGATGAAATTTTTGAGATGAGATAGTGGGCGGAGGAAAGGTGGAATGGGAGTTGTTGCATCCGTCGCCACCGCCGGGAGGTATCGCGCCGCCCCTTGCAACGCTTCAGTGTCCAGCGGGATGTTGGGGCTGTGAAATTTTGGCTGCATGACACAACGTGAAAGAGATGCAGGTAAGGAGGGGCAACGCACGGGGCTTCCGGACTTGAGGGTAGAAAATGATGCAAGTAATGTGGTGAGTTTCATGTGCGTTGTGCGGAACGCGCCGGCGCCGTGGAAGACGCAAGAGCTAGGCTATTAGGGAAGGCGCAAGTGCTTGTGATCCACTTACTTACCAAGATGGAATGCGCCGCGAACGCGCGGGCAGGAGGTTCGAGATAGGGGTGGGAATCCAGAAGGGCCACTGGCCAGAAGAGCCGTCAGAATAGAAAGGAAGGTGTGGAGGGGCTGCGTACCGGGCCTGGGGGTCATGCGCACCCACGCTCCTTCGACGATAACGCTGCATCAATCGTTAGAGGATGCGTCTGTCTCCATTGCTGGTATCGCAAGTCAGAGTGAGATCAAGGTCAGGGAGAAGAATGCCGAAACGCATACCTGGTCCAGGATAGTATCGTGAACCCGACGTCTGTCAAATCCACGCGTGCCAGGTAGGGTGCGCGAACACGGGACTTGTTCGCTGGGGCTTGGGCAGGTGTGCCCAGGTGCCGGGTCCTTACGCGTGATCCAGCTTGGCACCTGGGGTGTGGTACACGGGAACATGCATCTACGCGACGCGTGAGTATCATATATGGAGTGTAGTGAATGAGGAGAAAGGAAAGGAAGAGGACGGGTGTAGGCGGAGGTTCATGTCCAATATTGTGCCCCACAACGACGGACCGGTATGACATATATAACGCACTGGAAAGGATACGGGGAGTTGAGGGTGCGTACGAAAACAAATGCGATACAGGGAAAGCGCCGTAGAGTTTGAGTTGACCGTGTGCAGATATCCGAAGCGTTGACTCGGCTTGCAAATCTTGGCTGGGTTGTGTTGGTTGAAGTAGTTGAGATGGATTGTGACTATGGAGATGCGTGAGTGCTCTTGGCTTTGGGCGCGCTGCTTGATCCGACCTTCATTTGCGGCTCAGGCTCCCTGATTGCGTCCTTAGAACTCGGTTTTGAAGCTTGAAGGCTAAGCGAGACTTGAGGACCGAGGCACAGCTTGAGGGGCATAGGTAGAACCAGCAGATATCGTCAAAGCACGGAGGACAGCCGCATTGAGTGATGGGGGAAAAGCTGAGAGAGGAAGAGGCGGCAGGTTGATGTGGTGGTCTGCCTTTTGAGCGGAACTGGAGCGGCTCGGGTGTGTCCGTGTGGGCTGTGCGCGTGAGAGAACAGATCTTTACCAAGATGATCGGTCCTTTTGAACGGAAATTAAGAGGCTGATCGGCGAGGTCGAAAATAACATAGTGGCGGGTCCAGTTCTCTGGACTGACGTTAATTTCGGATGTACCCGCTAGTAGACAAACCTGAAAATAAAATAGGAAATATGAAGCACAGATAGAAGCCGCCGTAATGACAGTGGGAAAATGGAAGAATACAAACAGGTGCAATGTGATACGAGGCATCTGCTTAATACATGAGGTATATCATTTCTAGCTTTATCTCCCCAAGCTCACGGTTCGACGGGTGCTAGCCGCAGACGACCAAGATGCGAGGAAAGGTACGTCTTCCGACTGTCTGGCTCGCATATATATAACTTACCAAATCTGGGCAGCCCGCTTCCGCCGGCTTCAAAGCCTCTCTTGCCGTCGACTCGGCCGGCAGCGCTCACCCTTCGATGTGTCGTTCTGCGGGCCACGCTGGCCAGGAGATTGTGAGGATTCCTGATATTCAGTCGTTAGTGCTTGGATTCATTGTTCTCCGAGTCAGGCTACGGTTACGGGGGCCTGGGTCCCCGCCTCTCGTTCGCTCTCTAGTATATCAGTACAGTACTGTACTGTACAAAACATCTTCTCCCCAACAGCCGGGCGCATGATGATGACGGATCCGGGGGAATCGGTCGGTGATCACACCAACTTGTTTCGGATTTTACCCGAAAATAAATGGTGCTCTAATGCAGAATGAAAAATGAAGAAACTTTCTCCATATAACTTATGCCCTGAGCTGCTTCATTCTGAAAGTACGGGAGGAGAGGGAACGGGCATGGATGGGCTGAAAATCCTAAGTCCGAAATCATGATTGGCGGGTCCCGAGAGCGCGGGGGTGGTGCGTCCAGAGCGGTTGGAGGAGGGCGTGCTGGGGCGATTGGAGGATATGGCGAGGCGAGTGTGCTTGGGGAGAATGCTGGAGCGTGCGGTGAAGACGTCGCTGTAGGCTATACGTCAGTCCGGGTAGAGCAGACGAGGAGGAGGACGTACACCTCGTCGTCGCGCGGCTCGCTAACAGCGTGTTTGGGGGGGCGGTACATACCCGGACGCTTCTCTGTCACTTTACCAGCGGCTTCGCTACCCGCGCCGAGGAGGTATTCAAGCAGAGCTTGCCTCAGCCCGCATCCCACTAGAATCACATTAGAATACAATTATAGAATGGGCTACATTCTATCGGATCAGGCCCGGCAGCGGGATGACTGCCGGAGGATGCCGATGCCGCAAGTCGGATCGCAAACCCCATCATCGATCAATGCTGCGATGGTACTCGGGCGACATTCGCGCCGCGATCCCGCATGAAATGCCGCGCCGGTACACTCTATTATTCCATACTTATATAGCCCAGCACGGGTGATCGGGGGCCTCCGCTCGGATCTTACTTGGCCGATTCTATTCTTAGAATCTAACGCAATTCTAACACGAATCTAGTGCACACGATCAGGCCCTAAGTTACAAATGTAAGCTCGAAATCATTTGGTGGCTTTCTATTCTAGTCTCATTAGGCTCCCGGTTGAAAGGACCCTTTTTTGGAGGGGCAAAAAAAATGGTACCGAGATTCCTCCATTTCGGCCAGTGTCTTCTAAAAATGTCTCACAGGTGCCCGAGCTTGCTTTCGACTGGTTCAGGTGTCTTCAGCGAGTTCCAACTCACGCTGATGACGCCACGGTTTGATGGCCTAGAATCGATAATCGGGTGGGTCGTGGTTTGCGGGGGCAAAATCGAATCAGAATTGCTTCATGACTCCATCGAGTTGTCGATTCTAATGTCACCACAACTGGCACGCGCTCACACACGTCCTCTTTTCTCGCTCATATTATGCGCACTTCTGGACCAAAACCCTCGATTATAGGCGCGTACCTGGGCCTTTCGGCTAACCTCCACCGCGTTCTGACCCCCTCCTCAGCCGAGCTCAATCAAGCTGCCTGGACGCCCACACATCTTTCGAGGTAAGCATCTCTCCTCTTTTGGTTGGGGCGATAATGAGTATCTCCTCCAGACCAACTCGGCGGAGGCCAACGTGTACAAGGGTAATGGTCCGACCAAAATCCTCATGGTCCGTCTCTTCCGCCTCCCCTGATCGTGCTGACCGCTGCCAGAAAATGATCCTCATCAAAGGCTGGGATGTCACCGAGGCGACGCTCAGAAAAGCACTAGAGCAAGCTAGTCAAGGGCCGCGTGCAGTACCATGTTACTCAATTCAAGATTGTGAGTTCTCGCTCGTTCTTTCCTTTCATTGGTTGATCCGATTGATGCTCAAGCCCGGCGGCGTACTCAACATCCTCGATCTCACCTCCATCAACACGAGCAAGGGGGCGATGGTCCTTTGCGCCCGCGTCGCTCTCATGGCGTGTGGCTCGTTTCTTTCCAGAATCGGCTTATTCACTAGAAATTTCTAGCGCGCTGTCTGTCTCTCGACGACAGACCTCGCCTATTACTTGTTATGAAGTAGCCGGAAATGTGCCAAAATTCAGGCTAACAAGTGTTTATTTCGGACTCCAATGGTCATTTTCACGATGCCAATGAAGTGTGGGATGGATTTTGGGTTGACATTAAGTGCTGTATAGCTTGTGCAGGAATATAATCAGAAATCATCGTATTTTTGCCCTGGTGGCTGCCAGTACAGTGGTGCTCTAAATAAATGCCTGATTGTAATTTGCACAAATCCATCAAAATTGGCCTAAACCACCTGGTACACGCAAATGAGACATGAAATAGAGACCAACCGTATACCTATCCATTTTCTTTTTTGAGTAATCCACCAGCACAGCTTAATTTGCTAAGTTGCTGAAAAATTAGTCAAGTGTTTGCTTATTCCACCCAAATCCGTCCATTTTCACACAGTCAGAAATGTGTGACTTGATATGGAGAGCAAATTGTATGCGGCAAATCGCCAGATGATACCCAGCCCTATTCTGAGCAGTCCGGTGTGCTGGAAATTGCTTGGACCGCTTTGCTCGATAAACCAGGTTTCATGAAGCTCTCCATATCGAAATTCGTGACTTGATATTGAAATGCGTAACTTGATATGAAGAGCAAATTGTATGCGGCAAATTGCCAGATGATACCCAGCCCTATTCTGAGCAGTCCGGTGTGCTGGAAATTGCTTGGACCGCTTTGCTCGATAAAGCAGACACTTTATATCAACGCTCGTACCTCGCTATATAAAGTCTGGCAAGGACATTCTCCCATCTACTACAGCAATTATTCTCGGGGTTGAGATCAACACTGTGGCCTTCACCATCTCACTTCCTGCGGACAAACTCGCTCGAACGATCTCGGCGCTCAGCCACCTCCTGACCTCCCCTTCTGCATGCCTGCAAGAAGTTCACTATTGCGCACTTTGATGGTCCTGATGGACAAAGCAGTCTCAGTTTAAACTATCGGTTATGTAATATTTTCTCCATTTAGCAGTTCTGACTCCACCACCGAAAAATTTCTTCTCAGATTTACTCTATTCCGGACCGACTTTACCCCAAGTAAGCGGGGGGCCTCGTTGATCTTCCAACAAGCAGTGGCCGGCGCTTCGCGCCGGCCCCCACTTTATAAATAAGTGATGAGCCGACCACAGAGTGACAAAATGGTGTTGCCACTTCGAATCTTTCAGTGAGCTGATGCTTCTGTCAAATACCTCTCATCTTTAGGCAAAGCAGATACATTCCCAAGGATTAGGTCTTGTATCTCCTGTGTAATTCTTTCTGACAGAAACTATGAGGACACTGGATCATGTCCGGATCCGTGGGAAACCCGCGGGTCGCGGGTTTTCGGGGCCGTTTCCCACCAATTTCCCACTCGCCTTTTGATCTGATTGATGCGACAAAATGGGCAACGGGGGCTTGTATTGGAGTCGGGTACTGAGGAACGTGAAGGTGGCTATAGAAGGACACAGTTTGCTGAGGGACTTGGCGCACCTCGAGAGAGGTGGTGCTAGGTGGTTCGAGGCCGCCTCGCACGCACCTCGTCATCGCTGTATTTTGCACTAGAGGTCTCCTGAGGAAGCTGAAGTTCCTATTCGAGCGAAGAGTAAGCATTTTAATGGCCTTCCAACTCACCGGGCTCAACTAATCTCGCTGTACAGGCTTTAAATGTTGTGAAGTCTGCAGAAATTAATATATTTTGTCGATTTTCTACTCCCAATGACATGACTGCATGTTATAAGTGTCCCAACAGATCGAGAGCATCACATGGGACACAATACAACTAATTGACCTTTGAGACCGACTTGAAGTCACTCGAAGTCGAGCCGAGTCGACTTGGTTCAACTCCTGAGTCGGACGAAGTCACAGTGTGACTCAACTCGACTCGACTCAAGTCGACCTCACGAAGTCGACTTGGGGCCTCTGAGTCGCGAGTCGCGGCAACATTAGTTCCAACGAGCGAAAATTTTGGCCGGACCCATTTTCTCGTGGAAAAAACTTCGGAGGAGGTGATTCTGACGTATTTTGAGGCGAGGAATTCGATTGTGAACTCAATTTTTTCCAGGAAAACTCGTGTTTTGCTGATATGAATATAATACATATTTGTGTGCTTTGATTGTCTGGAGCTGTATGCAGTCAGCAACACCGTAAGATTCACACCTGCAACCAGAGAAGAGGGGGGCTCGGGGGGATCACTTCTACAATCCGTTTTCTTACCATTCAGACGACGCAAGGCCCCCTTGGTGGCGGGAAAGTTGGGGTGGGCCGGGGGTAGAACAACAGGAGGGGGGATAAAGGTAGGAGGAAGGTTCAATAGCGACAGGTGCAGCAGGGACGGGGGATACAGCATGCCTTGCGATGGGTTGCGGGAGTGGGTTTAGAGGTTCTCCATCTCGGTCGCAGCTTGCGTTGAGAGCTCGCGCGGGCATTGCCCGGGAAATGTATCCTCTATTGATAGGTCAGAATCTATTGGAACCTACTTTCCAGCGGCACATCGCCTCAGGTATGAGCAACTAAGTGAGAAGTCAGGTTGAGGGCATTGTCAACAAACGGCAGTAGACTGCTCGACGTCGGGTCTTTGCTTGGGTCATCATTTGGTTCTTGATGCGACCCGGTGCTAGTGATGTGCCGGTCGGACTCTGAGCCCGAGCCCCACCCAAGCCCGGGGCTTTTGAGCCTGACCCGGACCCGACCCGAGGTAGGGCCAAAAGAGGGCTCAGGGTCGGGCTCAGAATTTTTCAGGGCTCTCGACCCGGGCTCAAGCCTGGGTCGCTCTGTATATCAACCAACTACACCAGAATTTCTCCGAGGAAGTCAGCAGTGTATACCAGGTAATTTCTATGCCTGCCATACCTAGAGTGAAAGTGTATATTCTCCCTTGGATGAGAGGAATATGATGAATGCTGTAAGGCCATGTCAACTAATTTGAAGACACCCCACAGCCAAAGACAGTCACTGGGATTATGATACCAATGTAGATATTGATAGGGTTGGTTTCGTTCTTTGAACTCACCAGGTGGGAAACACAGCCCACAACCAACGGCATCGATATCCGGCAGACAATTTGGCATATCGTTGTTTCCCATTCTCTCGTAGACAGACGCTTCAACAAAAAAATCTCATACATCGCATGTTGAAATGGATGATGATATATGATATTTATAATGACTACAGCGTCAATGGCGTAAGATAGGGTGTCAATTCAATGTAGTCCCTTGCTCGCGAAAAGCTCAGGCCGATAATTTGTACGCTAGGCGTCAATTCAATACAGTCCCTTGCTCGTGGGAAGCTCAGGCCGATAATTTGAACACTGGGCGTCATGTGGCCGTCTCTTATCTTCGGACCCCCTTGAGACTGTCGGCAGGAGCTAGAGAAGATGGATGAGTAGGGACGAGAAGTCAGAGCGAAGGTGACGGGGGAGGCCAAAAATCTCTTGGTCCAGAACAGAGATCCATCAGCGGGGCAAGCATCACCGACTGGACAGAGATTGTGCCGGTGGCCAGGCCACACAGCTCAATCTGATCCCCCAGAACCCAAACAGAGGTCGCAACTTGGCAGGCTGCAATGACCTTGATCCCCCAGAACCCAAACAGACGTCGCAACTTGGCAGGTTGCGACTCTCATCCCCCAGAACCCAAACAGAAGTGGCAACTTGGCAGGATGACAGCCTGATAGCAGGCAAAACAACTGGCCGGGTTGTTCTGCTTACCCTCAAGGACAATCATCGCCAATTGGCCAGAAAGAGACCGTGTGATTGGCCAGGCCACACAGCTCAATCTGTCCCGCAGAACCCAAACAGAAGTTGCAACTTGCCAGGTTGTGACTTTTATCCCCCAGAGCCCAAACTGAAGTCGCAACTTGCCAGGTTGCGACCTTGATTCCCCAGAACCCAAACAGAGGTCACAACTTGCCAGGTTGCAACCTTGATCCCCCAGAACCCAAACAGAAGTCACAACTTGCCAGGTTGCGACTTTCATCCCCCAGAACCCAACCAGAGGTCACAACTTGCCAGGTTGCAACTTTTATCCCCCAGAGCCCAAACTGAAGTCACAACTTACCAGGTTGTGACCTTGATTCCCCAGAACCCAAACAGAGGTCGCAACTTGCCAGGTTGCGCCTTGATCCCCCAGAACCCAAACAGAAATCGCAACCATTCGATCCCTCTAGAACGTGTGGAGCCGTTGAAGGGCATTGCTTATGAGGAATGTTCCGCTCACCAAGCAATACAGAGCATGTAGAAGCTTCATGCCCCGGGGAAACTACCGCCAATGCGGATGCTGGAGCTATAAAGCATCCATAAAATATCAATAAAATCGAAATTCAAGGTTGAAGAAAGAAGAAAAAGGGTGTGGGCACCCAGCCTTGACTGCTCTCGGAGAATTCCGACAAGAGAGAACCACGCTCTGCCGATGCTAATTCACGGTGCATTATGTGTGAACAGTATGAAAGAGGGTGATCAGACCTCGGTCAGGGGCTGCCATGTGGCTTTGTGAACGATGGCAGAGGGGCAGGCAAACGAAACAGGAAGAATGGAGCGGCATAAGCCAAATGCTCGCTCTCGCTTTCAAACACCTGCTGACCAGATTTCCAACTGGTCCCTAGACATCAACATGAGCATTGATGTTCGGAAAAAAATAAATGGCACTTGCAGTTCAACAATAAACGTCCGGCTACCCGCCGGGCATCGCGCTCACTCTCGCTTTCAACCCATGCTCCCGCTTTCAACCGCATGGGTGGAGAGCCGGGTGGAGAGGAGCGAAACACCTGCTGACCAGATTTCCAACTGGGTGCTAACGTGAGCATTGATGTGAGGGAGGAAGAGAATGGCACTTGCAATTCACTAGTAAAAGTCCGGCTACCTGCCAGGCATTGCGCTCACTCCCGCTTTGGATCCATGCTCCCGCTTTCAACCGCGAGGGTGGGGAGCTGGGTGGAGAGGAGCTGACCAGATTTCCAACTGGGCCCGGCATCGCACTCGCTCTCGCTTTCAACCCATGCTCCCGCTTTCGACCGCGAGGGTGGAGAGCCGGGTGGAGAGGAGCGAAACACCTGCTGACCAGATATCCAACTGGACCCTAAACATCAACGGCATCACACTCGCTCTCGCTTTCAACCCATGCTCCCGCTTTCAACCGCGAGGGTGGAGAGCCGGGTGGAGAGGAGCGAAACACATGCTGACCAGATTTCCAACTTGGCGCTAAACATCAACGTGAGCATTGATGTGAGGGAGGAAGTAAATGGCATTCGCAATTGAACAATAAACGTCCGGCTACCTGCCAGGCATCGCGCTCACTCTCGCTTTCAACCCATGCTCCCGCTTTCAACCGCGAGGGTGGAGAGCCGGGTGGAGAGCAGCGAAACGCCTGCTGACCAGATTTCGGGCACTGAACAGCAAAGTGAGAGTTGATGGGAGGCGGGAAGAAAATGGCACTTGCAATAAACGTCCGGCTACCCGCCAGGCATCGCGCTCACTCTCGCTTTCAACCCATGCTCCCGCTTTCAACCACAAGGGTGGAGAGCTGGGTGGAGACGAGCGAAACGTCTGCTGACCATATGTCCAACAGAGGGACCGTAGGTTGCTTATGTCTTTCATTATGTCACTACCAAAGCCTTTTATACACTCAACCCCCTATTGAGTAGCCAGGACTCAGTGGGCTGACTTCAGTGAGAAGTCATAGAGTGCACAATAGAACTTCGATAATGAGATGAAAGAAAGCTACAGTTACAGTAAAAATGGGTCTCCTTATATATGTTCTCGGGGCGGAGAACGATCTCTCGGTTCCGGGCCAACAAGAGTACGCAAGCGCATCGCGCTATCTTTAGATTTTCTTTGAAAGAATAGTGAACAATAATGTCCTGTTGCATTCCCGGCCTGCCAGAAATGTGATCTGGAGGCTTTCCATGAAACTGCACCTGCTTGACAAGTTGCTGAAGCTTACATTATGGGATCATCGTCTTCACTGGTTAGTGGCATTCGGCTGGTTTATGTCTGCTTAAAATGTCGTCTCTAATTGGTGAGGAACTATCTCTCTCCGTTCGTCTTGTGGACGGCGAATTTAATTTTCTGCTTCCCCTCGAGCTTTGGGCGGAGTGGGTCAAGTCTCTGCTCAGAGATCCGACGCTCACGCCCAAAGAATCCACGTGGTAGAGAGGTGTTCTGTCCTCCCTCTCGCGTGGTTGGCACGTCAGTGTTTTACCCTGCCTTTTTTTCTCCGAACGTGTGGGATTGACAATTAGCGTAATATGGAATCAAGTATATTTGACGCCGCAGCTCTGGACCCGAAGTACCATCACCAAAGCCACCGACGTCACCAGCTAGCCTTCGTCCTTGGGAGAACTGCTGCCACCCATCTCTATATAAACATTTCCATACGGGACGTGCGCATGCCCAATAATCTTCCTGCAATCAATTTGGTCGTCCATGAGCATCTCGACAACCTCTTCTCGCTTCTTGCACCTACCTCCCATAGGTGGAAATTTTTCAAGTTGGAGCCCGAGAGTCCCCTGGTCTTTGATCATGTTCAGCATCATTGCGAGCGTCTGTTCGCACCTTCCCTGGTTTCCTTTCGGGTCTCTTAGATCTATCTTCCGGACTATTCTCCTTTCATCGACGACTTCTCCGACTACGAAACCCCGTTTACTCCCAAGATGTGGTTCGCCGATTATTTTCCTTCCATAGTGCACCTCAATTCTTACTGCTTGCCCCTGGAGTGGAATTCCGGTGCCCTGTTTAGCCATTTGGAGATTGTCGAATTGGCGGACTATTCCTCACCCATCGCCATCGACTACGCCGTACTTTCTACCCTTTTTTCGTTCGCAACCAGGATGCGCGAGGTTCGTCTGGGGATTCTGACGTCGTGGTTTATCCCTCCGAACACATCTTTCACTTCTCACTTCCCTCCAGAGCCTCGACATCGAGTTTTATCTTGACGGTTCTCAATGCGCCCAATCTCACATCGCTTACTGTTCGAGAGCTTTATGAAGGGGTCGAGATGCTCCTCCCTGCCGCTCCTCTGTTGGCCCAGATCCACAGCTTTCGTGTGTGGCCGACATCGGAGATGACATCGTCCTCCGTCATTTATTCAACTCCCTTACCTTCCTCCATTGTTTGGACCTGACACATACCTTGCCTCACGCTTTCGACACGTATTCTGATTGGGCTCGCCTCCGCGTCCAGTGCAAGCAACCCAACCTCACCTCAAGTTTAGAGTCCCTTTTTGTTGGCCAGGTTGATATTGCCGCCGTTGCACAGTTCGTTGCGTTCGTTTTTGCAGTACTCTGAACGAACGTACCGGCTCGTTTGCTGGACTCAGACGTCTGCGCATCGACATACCATACAGCTTGGATCGCGTTGTGGACAGCATGGATATTATACGCGGTCTGATCCCGGATTTTACCTTCACCAATTTTTATAGGTGCCATAAAAAGTAACTTGTAGAAACTAACTTGGCCAGCAGAAACTAACTTAACTTTACTTATGGCAGGCCAAGTTACTTCAGCAAGTAAAGTTACAGCTCTTGGCGGAGCCTGAAAAATAATTATGAGAAGGAAGACTCGGAAAACCAGAGTAAGCTTACATGACTTCATACAAGATGCGGGATATCAACGAATGACGAATTAGGGCTTTCGCATCTGCATAATTCGGCTTCTCTGGATCCCAAGTACGATTTAAAAGCCCCTTGTGCTTTGCGAGCGAGCCGGGATCGAGAACCGAGTCTCCAAAATGAAGCCGCATAATCATATGTGTAGCGTTCAAGGCAAAATGCCATAGCGCACTGAGTTCATCGACGTAGTCCAGGCGCTCCATAGAATTGATATCATCCATGCGGTCTTTGCGAGCTCCCCGAATGTTGTTCGACGTCAACCAATCCCCAACAAAAATCCTTGCTTTAGCCGCCCACTCCGTCTCGTCTAAGCCGCTGATTTCTTGGAGTGCCTTGAGCATTTGTATTATGCCCTTCTTCGAGCCCTCATTGACATCGAAAAGCCCTAAAGGCCGTCCGTCCAATTTTTCGTGTGGTAATGGTCTGTCCGATGTCATGATATCCTGCGCGCCTTTGAGAATCACATCGCGGTCCTCCCACTCCTTGCTCCCGGGACAGTACGCGAGGGTAAGGGTCATCACGAGCCCTACAAATGACGCGTACATTTTGTCCTCATCCTCGTCGGTTGGGAGTAGATCTGTCCCGGTTGCAGCCGCACGCTTCCCGCGCATCTTCTGTTTTGCTCCGAAATCCGCGGCGGCAGGGTCTGCGTCGGGTAAGGAAATGACAGCGACATTGGTAGCATGGATCATGGAATTTTTGTTGAATAGTCGCTGCTGGAATTTGCGGAGAAAGATGTTGATGTTGTCGAATATAATATAGAATATGCCCGTCCCCTATGGAATTCTTGAGCTCGCAAAGGCAATTAGACGTCCAACGTACTCTTATATCACCAACGGACATACTTCTCTTTGCTCCACGCATTTCTAGCTTGAGGTGCTCCCGCATGACCGTTCCTTTCTTGCGGTAGTCCTCAAGAACTCGTTCAACGGTCCACTTCTTGCAGCCAGTGTAATGGCAGATAGCATGGACATCAAGGGTGCGGGCCATGTTGAGCATTGCCCCCCGAAGGTCGTCAGACAGAGCCTTGCCGCGGGTCATTGCACAAGAGATGACGGAGAGTCGAAGAGAGTTTACGCGCTTGATCAACACGGTCACATGTCGTTACTGAACAAAGTGGGATATCGGCCTGGATTCTTGGCTTGGGGCAGCCTCTGGAGAATGTCAAAGAACAACATATTCAAAATACAGAAGGTTACGTCCAATATTTAGAGTGCTAGAGCGCGCAAGGGGTACCCGCTGAAGAAATATCCTACACTGGGTACAAAAACTGATTTAAGAGCTCCTCCCCACCCACCCACCCTACGTAATGCTTATGTAATATACCCCAAATGGTAATTTGATCAATTTTGCTTGCCGCGCGCTTCACTCCTCCCTTGTTCTCTCCCAGATACGGCGGCATTCAGTCGTACTGAATGGGATACCACTGAAAGTGCTCAAATCCTCAGCCCTATGGTATAAGTCTCATATTTTTCTCAACATTCTAATTTAACTACATGCGACTCCGGCCGCCTGCACCTGCATTTGTGCGACATTCGTCATCGCCTCTGTTGTTGTGATCATCATGATCTGGTGATGTGTTTCTTGCTTGCGACATAAATCGGCCAAAAAATCACCAAACTTGTCCAAAAACAAACCATTTTTTTTTGACCCCTTTAAACGTGTTTTTGAGAGGATCCGCAGCTTTTTCCAAAAGTGAAATAAACCATCCGCAACCCCCACCCACCCCCTACCCGGTGTCTCGGCATTCTCCGGCGGGTACCCCTTGAGAGCGCGCCGACTCCATTTGAGGGCACCGAAAAATGGGTGGAAAACCCCAGCCGTCGCGATCAGTCCCTTAAAATTTTCTTAATTTACTCGAAAATTTCAAAATCCATATTCAATTTCATCACTGAGATACGAGGCCAGGGGCACAAAAAGTGTCGAGAAAACGCGGCAAAATACATTGTGTGACAGTCACACGTGACCAAAGTTCCGGGCGTGGGTTGAATCTCCTGCATTTCGATTGGAAGAAATTCTACAGGCTTGACACCCGCTGCTTCTCAGGGAAACCTAAAGAAGAGCCAAAGGTCTTTGTACCCTCCAGTCCTCCAATCAACAATTCGAGACGATGCAAATTTTCACATCCGATTAGGAAGAGGTGTTCGCTCGATCGGCAACACCGAAACAGCAGCGCCAAAATATGTACAATCACGACTACGACGCCCGCGGCCGACGCGACGAGCGGGACGACCGCCGCTATCGCGAGAACCGCGACGACGGACGACGCGACGACGGACGCGGCTACCGCGACAACCGAGGATTCCGGGAACCGCCTTCGGATAATGGCTGGCGTGGCCGAGATGACTCTCAAAGACGAAGCCGGGCGCGATCGTCGAGGTTCCATCTAGACACACGACCTCGAGAATGGTCGTGAGTTTAAGGTCATCGCTCCCGAGTATGCATTTAATAATAATTAATATTTGGAATCTGCAAATGACCCAAAGATCAATGAGGATGTGGTTCGTTGCGCCTCACATAATGACCACGTGATGTGAGCTCATCACCCTTTTTATAAAATTGAGCCTTCTGTCCGTCCGAAGCCATATCTCCGTATGGTTAAATTGCGCTGCATGACCACAGCACGGCAGATTAGCGCTATCAATCGGCATGGGCGCCATCCGGCCGGCATGCAAGAAAGCAATCATTATACTCAGCTCTGCTTGCATGCTGAGCTGCGAACGCTTGATGGCTAGCTCATTACAGCACTTTGCGGAACATAAGGTGCGGCTCATTTTTTTCTATTTTCGACAGTTTTGACTAGAACAACCGACCGATTTTCAAAGGTCTCATTCTTGAGCTTCTTGCTGTGACTTCAAATCATGTCCGATAAGTCTGAAATTTTGCGAGACCCCCCATTTATGCATACAATACATCCATCTACGTACTCAGATCATTTTATTTCTGGTGTCAACCAACACGATGGATTTTACATCCATTTTCTGATTTCGATCGGCACTCTTCGGCACAAGAACTAAAGTGACGTCACAAGCTTTCAACCCGGTCCGAAAACTCTCTTTACGCTCTCTTTCCTCAGTGAAAACGATTCCTTCACGTGTTCCTGACTTTGGCAGGTCTGTGTCATGGACTTTTATATCGCTCGCCTCTTGGGCCAGCCCAAGCCTGCAATCAGCTGCTCTGAAACAACCTTATCGTACTGTACGGTTGAAACAAATCATACCACTTGCAGGGGACTTACCAGAAGATATCTGGGCAAAACTTGGGGTCAGGACATGTCTCTGAGGTGCTTTGAGAATTTTCCTCAACATATATGGAGGTGATGACCGCATTGCGCTCAACATGATGAATGTACCATCGAAGGACCTGGTGCTTCGGCTTTGACCCTGAGAACAATTGTTCACAAAACTCGGCTCGTGTTCATGGGACACATGCTACGGCTAAACGTAATGGCGACCCTTCCGCCGACAGTGCACTGGGAAGCAAAAGCGACCAAGAGGATCCCGAGTACCAAGTATGCGTGCAGCGCCTCGCTCGATTGGGCACCGACGGTGGTGATAATTACATAATGGTGAAATTAGTGAGCCCTTTATTGTTGCTCGTGGAGTCAGGCAGGGAAACCCACTCTCCTGTCTACTTTTCAACCTGGCAATCAAACCTTTAGCTTGTCTAATCCGAAAGGCAAACTTTCAAGGAGTCAAATGCTCATGTCAAGTGCTCCCTTATCCCATTTGATAGTGAAGCACAGGGTCCAAATGGCATTGCGAAGCATGTGACTCAAAATGCCATCCTCGGGCACAGGGTTCAAAATGCGAATATCTCGCGGGGTCCTTCCCAAACCTTAAATATGTCAAGTGCTCTCTTATCCCATTCGATAGTGCACAGGGTCCAAAATGGCATTGCAAAGCATGCGGCTCAAAACGCCATCCTTGGGCACGGGGTTCAAATACAAATTACAGCTGTTTGCGGAACATAAGGTGCGGAGTGTTTTTTTTTTTTTTTTTTTTTGCAACATTTTTATTAGAACACTCACCACAACCTCAATTCTGGTCAGAATCCTTCGGGAGTAGGTGCGTTCAGTTGTGAGCACAACTTCGGAAATATTCTGCACTTGTCAGTCCATTGTATAAAAAAAACTAGCTCAATTGAACCACTGTATCTAATGTCCTGCACAAAAACTCGATATTTTCCGAATAACGCAATCTTAGTCATCCAACAAAATTTCGAACATGCAGGGCCCTCGGAATCACAATGCAAATCTATTGGTTATATTTTCAGGGTCAGAACTAAGCTTGTAGTAGCCGTTCTGGTGAAAACGTCAAAATTTGATGAAAAATCACCCGTGCCTTAAGTTCCGCCCTTAGCTGTAAAGCCCATAATAAATCAGCCTTAGGGCATTTGAACTGCCACTATACCGGCGCAGTGTAAGTCATTGCTGGTGCTTGACTTTCATCCCAGACCCAGAAAAAAGTATCAGCGGATCAAAAATAGCCAGACGACTGACGGAAATACAATTTCTCGTGGCTCTCGACCACATCTGGCCAGCCGGCAATTCTGCCCAGGTTATCCCGTAAGAGCGTTAAAATGGAGTATTGTCGTTGAGGAAAGGGATTCAAACGCGACAGACCTTGCCAGCCAATGCTTCCCACCCGGCGTGGTCCAATGGAGGCGTACCAAGCGCGGTGGAGTGGAGCGAGAGCAGTGAGAGTGCGGAGTGTGTTGGGTTGGGTTGTTGTGTTTTGTAAGTAAATGTATTGACATCGAGTTGTATTTCGTGTCAGTGAGTTGGGCGAGAAAAAAAGAAGGGAGGATTAAACTTGGGACGAAAGAAAAAGAAGGATTCACATACCCCGAAAAAGGCCCTGTCGAGCGTCGTGTGACTCGGCGAATGGTCACATCGGAGCGTGCCGTCTTTGACCAGCGCTACTTCCCTCCACATTCACGGAGTAAAAACGAGGGCACTTGAACGAAGATGATGTGTAGAAGGAAGAAAAACAAAAAGACAAGCCTGTGAGGAGCAAGGTCTACTTTTCGACTGCATAGACAAGAATATTTACATCTCGATCCACCTCGTTGTTGAGTAGTGAGTGGCCTCTGGGGGGAGACATCATTCCATAGAACCTACATTCAAAGACGCAACACACCGTGGGGAGTGTTACAAGAACAAGCTCCGGGTCGAACTCTGGCGAAGCAGAAGGGTTCGGAGGCCCGTTTGGTATGAGGCTCGTAAATGAAGTGGAATAAAAGTCTATGAGAGGTACAGAATAAACTACGAACTAGCTACAGTACTTATAGTGTTTTCAACCGTGTGAACTAACTACGCTATTGTCTAGGTGGTCGTATTGTGCATGTCCATCCGTTGCTGTTAGTGCGTGTTGTTAATACTTCCTGACAGCTGTCCGATCTATTCTGTCCGATCATGAGAAATATAAAAATAGTATGGGAAAATGAACTATGCATGTTTCGTGTATGTTCCATGCATGTTCGATCGATCGTCTTTAAATATCCCTCTGTGCGTCTGCCATGTGTTCCATATCGGAGATCTTGATAATCGAGATCCCTTTGGGTTTAGGGTTTGTCTTATCAGATTTCGGTGTTATCTTATCCGTTATCTTATCTGATGGCGTTGTCACTGAACGAGTTTGTGACAGGAGGATCTACAATCACCGGTGATTGATGATCAGCCAGAATGCGATTTCGTCACTCCGGCTGATTGTATTTGGGATGATTGTATTTGAGGGTATCCAGGTTGTGTCAACAAATGCTATTTGTAAGAAATTTTTCCTTTACTCATGCTCTCCAGGTCCTGAATGTTGCCAATATTTTACAGCTGTTCCCGAAAATAATGAGACTGATCGATTCACCTCCATTGTGCCAGGTCATCCTTTTCAAAATGCCAGCCCTTTGAATGCATCTTGATTGTGTCAGGTCATGCTTTTCAAAAGCCAGCCCTTTGAATGCACCTCTATTACATCAGGTCATGCTTTTCAAAATGCCCACCATTTGAATGCACCTCTATTGTGTCAGGTCATGCTTTTCACAATGCCTGCCATTTGAAGGCACCTCTATTGCATCTGGTCATGCTTTTCAAAATGCCAGCCCTTTGAATGCACCTCTATTGTGCCAGGTCATGCTTTTCAAAATGCCCGCCACATGAAGGCACCACTATTGCATCTGGTCATGCTTTTCAAAATGCCAGCCCTTTAAATGCACCTCTATTGTGCTAGGTCACACTTTTCAAAATGGCAGCCATTTGAAATTGAATGCATCTCTATTGCGTCTGGTCATGCTTTTCAAAATGCCTGCCATGGAGGTGCATTCAAATGGCGGGCATTTTGAAAAGCATGACCAGACGCAATAGAGATGCATTCAATTTCAAATGGCTGCCATTAGAGAGGTTGTGGTAGCCACCAGATGAAACTGGTGGCTTTCACCATGGACGAATGCGGAGGCAGCTTCTTCTCATCCAGCCACTATTTTATACTCTCCCTCAGAGCTACAAATAGTGGCTGACTTGGTCTGACAGCATTGCCCACTGTCCAGGAAAATTAGCCAAAAATTAGCCACCAGTCTGATCTGGTGGCTACCACAAGCTCTCTATTTTGAAAAGCTTGGCCTGGCACAATAGAGGTGCATTCAAAGGGCTGGCATTTTGAAAAGCATGACCTGATGCAATAGAGCTGCATTCAATCATTTTGAAAAGTGTGACATGGCGCAATAGAGCTGCGTTCAAATGGCTGGCATTTTGAAAAGCATGACCTGACACAATAGAGATGCATTCAAATGGCTGCCATTTTGAAAAGCATGACCTGGTGCAATGGAGGTGCATTCAAATGGCGGGCATTTTGAAAAGCATGACCTGATGCAATAGAGCTGCATTCAAATGGCTGGCATTTTGAAAAGCATGACCAGATGCAATAGAGGTGCCTTCAAATGGCAGGCATTGTGAAAAGCATGACCTGACACAATAGAGGTGCATTCAAATGGTGGGCATTTTGAAAAGCATGACCTGATGTAATAGAGGTGCATTCAAAGGGCTGGCTTTTTGAAAAGCATGACCTGACACAATCAAGATGCATTCAAAGGGCTGGCATTTTGAAAAGGATGACCTGGCACAATGGAGGTGAATCGATCAGTCTCATTATTTTCGGGAACAGCTGTAAAATATTGGCAACATTCAGGACCTGGAGAGCATGAGTAAAGGAAAAATTTCTTACAAATAGCATTTGTTGACACAACCTGGACACCCTCAAATAACTCTGCAGATATCCCATTGCTCGAAAAATGTTCGCAGTATGAAGTGTGAAGAATCCTGCATAGAATAAAATGACCAGAACACAATTTCCAGAAAACCTTACATCACAAAGCTTTGAGGCATTCTGCGCGTAAATTTGATTGTTACAGGCCAATAGAGAACACAAATGAAAATTCTGCTCTGGTAGTTTGGAATAGATACCCCAAGCCGTCACTTTTGTTCATACAAACTTGTTTGTACGGGGACGTAGCAGTCAGCAAGGTGTCTGACCACATTACAAGCATGTGTCGGAGTTTGAATTTGGCGGTGCATTGCCGACCACCATTATCAGCGACCACCTGAACAGCACGTGATCGTTGTTCTTGCTGAAGGATTGATCGCTAACTCGGCGCAGCCACTGATCTGATATGAGATTATGCGGATCAAGCGGTCCGGGATTTGGACATCCTTGGACATCACTTCAAATTGAAAAACCGGGAGAATCCGGCGGCCCCGAGTGCACAGGAAGGCTACTATCGATCGGGTACCTTTGCAACAGATTTTTGATGGTGCTGCTGTGTGAGTATTTGAGCTTGGATTCCCCTGAAATTTGAACCGAACACAGGCAACATGTAGTCAGTTCCTCCAAATATTCTCAGATTTTATAGTGCGCTAAGAGCGAGGCTGTAAACATGCCGATCAGAGGTCGCTTTTCAGGGTTGTTTTTGGTAGGCTCTGAAGTTTACAACTACCCCATAGCCGACTTCCACCGCCTAGAGCAAGCGGTCTCCTGTTTGCGGGAACTTGCGGGGGCCCATTCCACCTTGTCGAGAACGGTATTCGCCACAGGGCAGGGAAGGGTGTTTGCGAGGTGGGCAACAAAAATCTCGTAGGAACAATTGGGCATGAACTGGAACGGACCACGAGATATGTAAGGACTTTCGGGTTCAGGTTTGGTGGGGAATCCGACGGTGTCCTTGGAGAAGAATATTTGACCCTGCAGGAAACTGTTGCCGAGCTTGCTGCTCGGCCGGACGCAGTCGCCCTCCCACCCGTGCAGATCACCGATGAGCCGTCTAAACCGTTTGGTCACGGTCTCTATACCTCCGCGAGCACCATCGCCTCTAATAGTGCAACGTCTCCAGCATCATACCAAACAGGCCGAGAAATGCACTCGAACCAACTCGACTAACTCTGTTACGATCCCCGAATCCGAAGAGTCGATGCGCCGCCAAATTCCGCGAGATTTTGAAAGAGTCGGACCAGGCCCGCGCGCCGGGAACGACTGTCGAACGACAGGCGCGCTGGAACATCGGATCCAGTCCTGGGACTGGCAATGCCGCCAACGCTGCTGCCGTCGCTTCTGCAACTGCAACAAAGGTGAGAATTCGATGTCCCACGTCGTGTCCAGGCGCCTGCCAAAGAGACAGGCAAAAGCGCGAGGGACCTTCAGCGCGGGAGAAAGGCACACGCAAAGCGAAGGTTTGTGCTTTAAACTGGTGTCCCTTGATCAACCATCTAACACGAAATTTGGGAGATAATGGATGCCATAGAGGACAGTTCTGGCGACGCGGATGAGGGGCCTGTCAAGGCACTGGCACCTTCAGCGCGAAGGAAGGGTGGATTCAAAGCGAAAGTTTGTGCCTTAAATTGTTGTCCCTTGATCAGCCATCTCACACAAAATTCAGAGGGTGATGGGTTCTGACGACGCGGATGAGGCACCTGTTAATGCGCCTGCAAAAGAGACAGGCAAAAAGCCTTCAGCGCGGAGCAAAGGCAGATTCAAAGAAGTTCGTGCTTTAAATTGGCGTAACTTGATCGTCGTTCTGATACGAAATTAGAAGGAAGCCGAGAAGGATCTTTGCCAGGAGATGGATGCGGGTTCGGACCATTCAGACGCGTATGCCGAATCCGGGAATGATAGGACGACCCAGAACGCAAAGAAACCTGACAAGACACCTGTCAGAAAGCTCCCATCGAGGAAGAAAAAGTAGTACAATCTAGACGGCAGCAGACCGGTCGGGCCTCCGCCGCTGTGTCGAGAAAATGCGAAATTTGTGCGTAAAATCCGCGCTATCGGGTGAAAGGCAGGTTCCGGGCGGTTTCGGTGGAGCTGGAACAACCTCAGTGCATAGTATAGGTAGTTTGACGCGTCTGAGACACCGAAGGCCAGTCGTAGATGTGGCAGAGAGGCAAGAAGACGCGTCGAGGTCGTGTGTCACTGTGTGACCCTATGTGACCGGTGTGATGATTTGTAATACTGTACCATTTTCAACCGTAAGTTCAGTCTATATGACGTGTGACCACTTAATTTCACCGTTTGCTAAGTTCAGATGGGCTTAGGAGGTGTGACATTTTTGCCCTTGGTTCAACTATTTTTAGGCTCAATTTTTCAAAGACCGACTGATGTCACGACTGTCCTTACACCTTTTCTTTGGTTCAACATTTTTTCGGCTCAGAAATGCTCCAATGAACTGTTCCTACAACAGATTGGGGTCCCAAGTTGAAGAGAAGCGGGGAAATTAACTGCGCTTTCTGATCATTTGCTAAAATCTTACTGAAATCTATGGAGGAGAGCCTGGGAAAAAAAAAAATGAATTTCAACGCCCCACAGCGCCCCGGATGTCACTTGGTCAACCCCCCTGGTGACCTGTGACAGAAATAAAATAGGTTCAGTTCACTGAGCTGGTGACGTTTGACCTGAACTTACGGTTGAAATGGTACAGTAACTGGGGCGAGCGATCGCTCGATCGAGGGACTCAACAGACTACAAACAAGCGAAGTATGTCTACGAGAGACTACCTTTCATCCTGTACTAGCAATTTGCCCTTGCTTCGCCGGCTTTGAAACCCGACCCAGGCCCGACCCCAGGCAGGGCCCTGGAGGAACTTAGATCACAGCACAATGTCCATCCGGAGACAAAAAATCGAAAGACGTTGAAGTACTAGACTCGTAACCAGTCTGCTTACAATGAGCAAAAATGTGGCGAGCACTTTGCTGTAAGCAGACTGGTACAACTCGGGCCAAACAAAAGGGCTGGGCCCGGAGTTTCAAATTTGTGGGGTGCCGATTTCGTATCACTTGGCTTATTCGCTTCCCTCACTCGCCGCGCTCTATCTCTTTTCCCGCTATTCCGCCTCTGGACCCATTAATAAAGATAGTGGGCATTCGGTGTTGTTTGCCCGTGTGGCAGTTTCGTGACAGTTCCGCAAGGTTGCCGAGCAAATGACGTAGCATTTTCTACTGTTGTTCTTCATGCCTCAAGTCAAGTTTTCAGCTCCATTGAGTTCAAACTATTAGTCTTCGTAAGTATTCCCAGTCAAAGTCAATTGCACCAGACACCAATCACATCACAGCCCCAAAGTCGGCCGAAACTTTACGGAATCTGGCGGAATTATCCGCCTTCAATCAAATTTTAGCCAGAAGGCAGAACATGTGATCAAATCAGTCAGCACCCTAAAAAGGTAAATAAAATTGAAAAAGAGAAAGGCCATTGGGAGAATTGAACGGGTGACCTAAAAGTGCAAATTTGGCGGGGCTCTGTGTTTCACTATCGCACCTGAGGACCCACTACCTCAAGTTAGTGGGCATTTGTTTCTTGTATTGAATATCATATTCAGCTCATTGAAAGAGCTTATATAAATATTCTGGTGATTTTTGTATGTATTTTGAGGAGGTGGCCAAATTTTTGGTTGTTGCCAACTGTAAATAGGCTGTATCTCGGCACCCGTCATTTTCAAAGGCGTAGCACTCGTAGAAGGACGTGACCTCGCTGAGAAACGGGTAGGCGACGTCCCGCAGGAAGTTTTCGTCCTGCGTGAAGCGGTAGTGGTCGATGGCGTGCCAGGCGAACCACGCGGCCCCAAAGGGCCACATCGTGCTCGCGGTGAAGTTGTCCGTGGGCGCAGGATCGCCCCATAATTCCAGATTGTGATGGAACACTGTTCCCAGGCAGCCGTAAATCTTCTCCGCCGCAGACTGTCCCCGGGGTATCGCCACGCTGATTAAATCAAACAGCGGCAACTCTGTCTCGAGCATATTTGTCGGCCCCGCTGGCCAATAGTTCATCTCGATGTTGATATTGATAGTGTACTTGCTCCCAAACGGCGCAGAAGTCGAATTTTCCAGATGCCCTGGAGGTTGGCGGGCAACGCAACCGTGCCGTCATTGCTGGGCCGAGAGGACGCCGCGAGCAGGTATCGCCCAAAGTTGAAAACGAGCGTGCTCAGCTGCACGTCCTCCGAGGTGTTTCTCGCGATTGCGAGACGCTGATCCGTCTGGAGGGCTGCCCAGCCGTTGGGCGAGGTGCCCAAATCGAGCGTCACACGGCCCGAGAGCGCGGTAGTGTCTGCAATTGCGGTGGATTTGACCACGTCGTAGCCCAGCGCAAAAACCGCGTCGATCTTGCGCCGCATCTCGGCTTCCCGTGCTGCCTCGCTGGGGGTCGACCGATTGTCCGCTCGATCCCCCTAAGGGTCAGAGTGTTGTTGTCTTGCGCCGCAGACGCTGTTACGGAGAGAATCTCAATCAAGCCCGTCATGGAGATGTTCATATTCAACTCCCCGCCTGCACTGGCATTGAAACGCGCCGCCAAAACACCCGATGGATAACTGGCGATATACTCCCGCCTGTCAACTCGTCAGCGGCGCGCTGCGACCTCTCGTGTCAAAGGAGTATTCCATTCCACTCACGTATAGGTCCACACCCTCAAAAACATACAGCACCCCCCGCCGTCCCCTCCCGCGTATCCAGCCACCGCAGATAGTCCGTCATCTCCGCCCCTCCCGTATGCCCGAAATCGACCTCAATGTTCCCGAAATAGCTGAAAGCCCGGGGCGAGGTGACGTTCGAAATCATTTGCTCGTACGCATATTCTCTCCCTTCCGACAGGTTGCCCGCCAGCAACATCTCACGGACTACAGGCCCGCCGCGAGGCCGTCGCAGCGACGCGGTCCTGGAACGGCCCCGTCCAAATCGAGTTCTCGTTGATACCGAGCACATCGGATGCGCCCCCCGTAGATAGAGGCTGCGACGCGCCCGTTGCCGAGGGGGAGAGAGGACTCGAAGGTGGGAAAGAACCCGGGGAAGGTAAACCAGACGTGCCGGCTGCTGTCGAAACTGAGGAAGGCGTGAGTGGGGACGGCGGCAAGTGCAAGCGCGAGCGCAACGAAGAGGAATTGGAATTTCATCGGCCTGGCAGAGGTTGGGTGGGTGGTCAAGGCGAGACAGTAGGAAGTTTATTTCCAGGGAAGCTTGGTCACGAGGAGCAATGCCATCGCCCAGGAAGAAGCAGACCCATAAATAAGTGCAGCTCGCCTTCTTTGGGGCATTGCAGGCGCATTAACCCACACCGGAAATCCAAATGGGCAGATGGGAATGGAAGGAGGGCAGCCGAGGCTGCACCAAGTCATCGAGAAGCAGAAGATTCGGAAAGCATGACCATAGAAGATTCTCGCAGCCTGAAGGAAGAAAATTGGGCGGGCCGACCGATGTACAAAACGAGTGAAACCCAAGACATCCCACTCCAACGAAACACGGACGTTAATCGGAAGGAGCTCCTGCCAGCCAATTAAACGGGCAAAGGGATTTTGCCGCAGCAGTGCTTTTGCCGCATGCAGCGGCAGCGGCAGCGGCACTACAGCAGCAGTCTGTGGCAGTTGTGCCTGCGGCACATGTTGAACTCCTTTATACCACCATAATTGGTGTTTTAAAACTCAAGCAGTCGAAAATAATTGCAAAAATATTGTGAGAGGTCAGCAAAGGTCAGCTGAATCCATTTTATCCGCAAAACTGAGGTGCACGAGCTTCCGGACAAAAATAATAGCAAAAGAAGGTGGCTAAATATGTTTCTTCCCCCCAAACTGCAGTGCCTCCAAATGCGTGACTCGCGCTGCCGCTGCCGCGTGGTTTTTCACGTGCTGGCGTACCTTCTCTTCCTGGCTGCGCGCCTCCTCCTCCCGCCTCTGCTTCAAACGGTGCGCTTGGTTGTCGGGGTGTTGTTGACCGGAAGGCATCCAGAATCTGAAACTGTTTCCACGGCGCCCCGAATCAAGTTTTGTATTGCCTGAATTCACGTGGACGAGGTCCTGACGATGTAGCGCCTGTTTCTCGTCCCTCTGGCGCCCTGCCTTCCCCTCAGTCTTTCGTCCCATCTGTGGTCGACCGACAACCTCCCCTGCCACCACCCTCATGCCTGGTGCTGCAATTTTATTTGAGGTGACCTGGACCAGGCGGAGAGGACTCTTGCAATCAATTTTGGAGGTGAATATTTTGCCTGTACCGAGATAATTGGAGAAAAAATGTCGAACTCAAAGACATTCAATGACCACAGGAGTCACCTACTTCAAACACATAGCCCTTGAAAGAGTCAGAAAGACTGTCATAGACAGTGATAGTGAATCCCGAAATTCCAAACGAGTCTCAGTTGGGTGTTAGCAAACATTGCGGAACAGACACATATTTACGCCGGTCGATGCCAGTTCTCCACGGCGCCGTGATAACATAAGGCAAGGAACAATCAAGAGAAGAGAAGACAGGGTCTTATTGCCGTGGGACAATTTCTCAATTGAATGCGATGTTCGGAGGTGATTGGGCCCCACGGTAGACACGATAAAATGCAGCCTTCCACCCTCAACGCCCCCCCCTACCTTTCTTGTTCCCCTCCATGTCTCACCGTCTGCTCGACCTAGAAAGTGCTCTTCTCGCCGGCAAGTCATGGATGTCGTGAAAGTACACAGATACTTATGTGCCGTCTCCTCCAGCTTACCCCGTGTTTCGTGGGCATTCAAAACAAAACCAAAAGATCCAGGCATACGTCGAGAAGACCACCCAAAAGCGCATCGAGACAAGCCAGATTGCTGGTTGGATTCGTGAATATCCCTGAGGGAAATATTCATCCTCGTCTGACATATCCCATTTAGGTCGCTTGCGCAAGCTCGAGCATGTCTATCCAGGTCCATCCATCCCTCTTTGGTGGTGTGGAAGTTCACCAAAACATGAATCAGTGCTCTCTGGTGAGACCGCCCCACCCGCGTCTTCGGCCGCCTTCTTTCAAGCTTCGGCGCGTGCGTTCCTCTTCTTCGGTCGGACCGATTGATCTCCCACTGTCTGAGAATTGATAATTGAGCAGAACGAAAATGGGGCAAGTCCATTGAAGAGCGAAAGAAACAGCTCCGCGACGACCCACTGATTGATCCCGAGAGTGTACAAGATGGTAAAGTTTGGTGCAACGGTTGCAAGAAGCCGTTCCAACTTGGCAATTCATACTATCTGCCGAATTGGAATAAGCACCGGTAGGTGCTATGATCTGCTATTTGTTTCGTTTCCCATGACACCATATATTTCAGAATTATGCGTGCGCGATTTTCTTTCTGATCGGTCGACTTGTATATATTTTTTACGGTTTTTAACAGACTCCACGGTGCATGCAGAAGAGGCAGCAGAATCAGGTGCTTCGCATTCTTGGGGCATGAATGGTAGCATCTTAATGTCATCATCCCGTGAATTAACCTTGATATTTCAAGCCTCCAGCCGTGGAGCGACGGGACCCGCTGTGCCGACAGGATCGCACAATGTGCCGACCAGCGGCCATCAGGGGTCATCTGGCGCCGACGTAAGTCCAGTCGATGACGAAACCCGGTCCGGTGACAGCGAGAAGAATTAACGCATCAGCCTTCCCAGCGCCATTCAGTCGACCCCGTTTCCGGATCTTGGGAGATCGTTCAGAGTGGGCCAATCGGCGTTGGTAGTCCGACCGGCCAGCTGTCAGCGGAGCCACTTTTCAGCTCCCATGACCTGAGCGATTCGGGCGACGGATTTTTTGCTCAGCATCAGCAGCCGGGGTCATCTGACGCATTCGTACCGGATGACATTGCGATTACCGGAGGAGTAGGTAAACCGCTGGGTGCTGATGACCTGGCGATCCCCTCCCTTCTTCCTACGATGACACAGTGGCCTATTCCACCTGAGCCCGTCCTTCCGGCTGCCATGCCCCATTCCCGTCCAGGAGCCGCGGCCGGTAAGTCCGTTCACGACGTTCAGAGTCCTTTTAACACGTCATCACACAGAGAACACCGAGAGCCTCATCCTGTGGGCCATATCGTGTTTCTGCCATTATATCTGACTTGCTGCCTACAGGAACCCTGGGCCATACGCATTCGGGTACCCGACTGTTGGAGAAGTAAGCTTAAAACGACAACTGTATCAGAGACCTTTACTTCCCCGCTCCTCCACAGAATATCTCAAGTGACAGGGCCGGTTCGTCATCGGTCCATTTTGAATGCCCCTTGATTGATGCATCATTGCCCCAGCTGGTGTACTGGACGCTTTTCCCGAGGCCACTAACTCGGTATCACTTCCGCGAACTACATTCTTCTCATTTTAATTTAACTCTTGGTTCCGTTCCTTAGGGATTGAACTCGTCAGGGTCCACTGGTGCGTCACGATGTGGCCGGTCCCGGGAGCTGAACGAACACACTGTGCGTTTTAGATGACACAACATCTGCCCAGCACGGTACGTGGTTCCCCCTTCCGCTCATTGGGTTCGCTGTTTGAATAGCGTATCTCTGCAGGGCCCACTGGTACGTCACCGCGAATGGTAGCGCTGGTTGTAAATAAATTGACTTGATTCAGATGCCGACGTCCTTGACTCTCGCAGTGCCGTTCCCTTGCCTATTCTGGGTCATTACCATGCCGCGAGCCAGGGTGCGTATCCGTTTTCGATTTCGAGCCATTAATTTTGACTTGACCCCAGCATTTGACAGCATGGCAACCCTTCCCGTCGTTGCTGTGTCTATAGGCCAAAATTGTTCAGATGCTACCGGAGCATATCAGGTATCGCACGCGCTCGCGCCACAAAACGGTACGCCGACTGAAGACACTCCGACAATGATTGATTGTTAATGTTGCCTAATGTTACAGCGTACAATACGAGGAGTAAGTAAAATGTTCCACGCCCATTTCGCTCGTTGACGTCGAAGCAGCCCTGTTAGTCTTTTATCGTAGCCCGGGGAAGTCTCCCGAGGATCTCTGCTGCAGCAATTTTTTCCACTTTGTTATTGGCGATTCAGAGTCGGTCATTCGCGAGTACTCGTGTGGCGGGCGGACCCTTTATTTTGCCGTAGCCGGGAGAGGCGACGACCGCCGCTTCGATGCCGTGGTTCTCGATGCTCCAGAGCCGAGCATCCAGGCTTTGGCGGTGAAGTTCACGGACAATAAGGTCAAGCGGGCAGTTTGGGGACACGGAAGATTCGGCAGAAGCGACATTAGAGGCTTGGAAAGTCATTTCAAGGCCATACCTGCCTGGGGAGTTTGGTACGTTATCATGCTAAGTAAGCAGTACGGCCTAAATGAAGCGAGCACGTGTAGGAATGGTCATTTCGTCTCCTTTCATTGGGTCACCCCGGCAGATAACACTGTGTTCTTGGCGGAGCATCATCGATTCGAATTGTCGCTCGACTACGCCATGGCGAGCAATCTACCTGACCTCGAAAACCTCATCAATCTCTTTGAACCCGTAAGATTCGATTCTTGGCCAAGGAGTCCCTTACCAACCCTTGCCTTAGTATATGGAAAATGCGATGAAAAATCTGATGGTCGAATACACCTACGCAGTGAGTTTAGATGATGGTCTTTGTGGCGGTTCTGAATAAGGTCAACAGGTGTTGGCCGCGCTGGAGAACCTATCCAACGAACAACAAAAGTTCGAGTATTTGCAGTACCAGCGAACATACTTTGAAGGTATGGCCTTCATCGAGTTTTCAGTGCCACGCGATGGTAAGTCATCGTCGTCTATAGTCAGAAGGCGCTCATTTATATATCCGTAGCTAACATACGGATCTGCCTTCAAAGCTTTAAACCCTTGGTTGAGGTTTATCAGACAGCCATGAACCAAATTTGGGCCTTCTTTGCGATTGTTTCAGAATCGGTAATACGGAAGAACCGGTACCCTACTCCTGCTCAGGTAGCTGAGGCGAGGATACTCGGCGGCATTATGGGTATCTGGTCAATTGGATCTTGCCGGGCTCATAAATATCGTCAGGATGCATCCTCCCCCTATCTCGTCAGCATTTGTTTCCTCCGCCTGCCAGTTTTGCTGAATACTTATTCTAGGATTACCACGCTAAAATCACCTCCCTTCGTGACGACCTAAGGCAAAAGGCCCGGCGACTGAATGCCCCAGCTCTGGTACCAAATTACATGGAGCCCCAGTATGCAATTGCGGCATACGAACACCGGGTCGCCGGATTAACCAGCCCGGGTAAGTTTTTGTTTACAATAACGTATTTTGCGCGCTGATTGTCTGTCTCACAAAGACTGGTGAAGACGCTTTCGGCCCTTTGCGTGGGTGGAATTCCGGTTTTCTGTGCGTTGAATGTTTTTGCGACCTCCATGATATCCTCCCTGTCGTTGTACTATATATATGCTATCACCGTCGTTCTAACTTTTGTGGCGGAGGCCTCGTGCACACTCGCAATGGTCCCGCCTGATGAGAAACCTCTGTCCAAACCAAATCTAAAATCCGGTTGCATTCCTCGTTGGGTGTTCACTGGGTTGACATAGCATCGCAGCGCAATTCGAGTCAACTTTAACCTCGTCCTCGTCTGGATTGGCGAAACAAACCATTGAGTGAATGGGACAATCAATGAAGTATACAAACGCCCCACTTCAGCACTTGAAAGTCGCAATTGATTCATCAACCACCCATCACTCTTGAACCCCTCTTCCCGACACTCTTCCTACTCTCATGGCAGAAGTTCTCTGGCGATTATGACGTCAAGTCACTTATTTCAGATTCAGAATCAGCCAGTCGAGAGCTGTCGATTGCATATTTTGACGTGATTTTCGGTAGATGTAAATTTTCAGGGTGTTCAGTCAATAAATGTCCATTTTGCGGACGAACGTCACCATTATGAAAAATCGGTCATTCCAAGGGCTTCAAATTGGCCGGAAACCGGGGTTTCGGTCCCAAATATCGTCGCATTCAATCGGCACTATCCACCCCCCTAGAACTCGGACACTTAACAGAAAAATGTGTGTAACTTTCTCCCGAGTGTTCAGAATACCATTTTAAGGTGGTAGAATTTTAGAATGTTCTAAAATGATGCGGACAGAGTTTTTGTTTCGTCCAAAACCGTCCAGTATTTGTCGAGCTCCAAGGAGTTTGTCAATGATGCCGAGTGTCCGAGTTGTAGGTACCGGGTCAAATCGAAATCTCTCGCCCCGCCTCCCACCCCCTTGCCCTTGTAGCGGTTTGAAACTTTGTGTAAGGTCTCATTGATAGGTAGTGTATCCGACATACAATACAGGCTGATCCGAGGTCAGGACGAGCGGCATGCGGCACGGATTTCTGTCGATGTTTCGAAACAATCAGTTGCATCAAATTGATAGGCAAAGCCGGAACCTTCGCTCATTTGCGAGACTTACAAGATAGCTGTGGGTCCAAATTTTTAAATGGACCCTCATAAGATACAAATGTACTCTCTACATGTCTTATCGATGTTGTCAGACTTCATCGAAGGTGTAATATAGGCTCAAAACACCGAAAATTGATGAAAATCACACTAGTTGCCAACTTTTGAGGGGTCGCATACTAGAAGTATACGAAGTCGTCAGGGTTTTGCAAAACCTTACATCTTCAGGGCACCTCCTGCTGACTACCTGAGACCAAAAATCTCGGGAAATGGTATTTAGTGAGAAATGTTCGAGTGTCCGAGTTGTAGGTTTGTCCGGGACGGCGGGGGTAATAGCGCGACCGCCGACCGATTTGGTCAACCCTGGGGATAAAAATCACCTCCGGCGAAGCATCAAGCTCGAGTCCGTTAAGGTCCGTTAAGGCCAAGCGCCCTCAGCTCGAGTATGAGTCCACAGGATCGATGCCACGAGTTTTTGCGCATGACGAGGGAATGGCGCCAGCTGCAGATGCTGAAGCGGGCAGGCAGGGGCCACGACCCAGAGTGAGTGGCGAATACAAAGGACGGAGAATGCGCGCTGCTGTGCCCGGCGTGTCCGCAGCCGGGGAAGAATCTCCCCGAGGGATGGCAAGATTACCCCGAGGAGAAGCAGTGAGTCCATCGCTTGTGGAATGCGCGACGAGACTGATGATTATCTGCAGATTCTTCTTCGCATTGTTTTTGGCAATGGACACGAATTTCAGACTGAAGCGGAAGGATGTGTCATTGGAGGAGGATCCCGGGCTGAGCAAGGGCCGGGCCTTTTATCGCGATGTGCTGAAGTATATGGAGCACGTACGGGATAACTGGAAGCAGGAACAACCGATGAGCAGCCTGTCGCCCTGGAAAATCCTGCGGCTGATGGCTTTTTCACAGCGGAGCCGCTGTGTGGCCCACGATGCGGTGTCTGGATGGACAATAAGGGAACCAATTAACGTTTTTAGCCACCCTCGGCAAAGAGAACTCGGCCGAAGGCCCGCACGCGGACGTGCCACGGGCATTGCAAGGAAATTAGGATCACTGGGTGGCGCGACATGGACGGAAAATGTCTGCCGGTTACTAGCTGTCGCGCGCAGCATTTTGGGTGTGCAACGAATCGACCTAAACTCCGCTCCAGAGAATGTCAACAAAGACCCAGAACAAATCACGCACTGATGGAGACTGTCGGCGACTGTTCCCGATGTTCAGCCGGCCTTGTCTCAATCGTTTTCCTAGAATATACAGAGTTGAAACCCGGATCCGAAAAAGACCCAGAAGCGAAAAATATGATATTCTAGGCACAATTTTGAGGAGGGTAACCTGATTCTTTTGTTCAACACGTAGTCCCCGCCCCGACACATCCCCTACCTCGTCCATGCCCCGCTGCAGCAGATCGCACGTCTGCCCGGTTCCCTCTACGTACCGCTTTAGTTCTCTCATTCAGCATACCAGACTCACAAGAGCCTGCCCTTACCGGAGGCCTACACCCCAGATACCTACTTTACTCATTTACAGGCCGTGCCGCATTCAAATAATGCACCCGTCCGAAGGGCCCTAATGTTGTGCCCTAGGACACGATTCCGCTGCTTATTCACACACCCGGTCCTTCTTACTTATCAGTAACTTCGTAGACATGCATAGTGTAGAAGTATGCCCAACGTGCCTATACGGTGAAGGGCAAATAAATTGGATTTAAAAAAAAAAAAAAAAAGACCAAGAAGGGAAGTTGTATTATAATATGACTAGTCGGTACCCGTGAATAAACGGGGCTCGAGCCTCGTGTGGTGGGTTGTTCCCTCCCGTCCTAGCTGGTGGTCCCTCATTGGACCAGCTGGGAGTTCCCGGTGCGGTCCCAAACATGTGGGACATGTTATCCAAGCTATGATCCTGAGGGCGGTCAAGATAATGCATGAGTAGGGTTGCAGAACCGTCAACCGAATTTTGGCGCATTTGAGCCCACTGCTGTCCAGGAAGATAGATGGGAAGCTTCCGAACGCCAGGGAATTTGATGGAGATTGTAAAGCCACAGATGCGAGTCAGTGCTTCGACCTACCTTCCAACCACTCTCGCTCAGCCAACCGTCACCTTCATTTGTTTCTGCACGGACCATCGTCTACGTTACTGTATCCGGTTGCATTGGCATAGCCACTCTGGAGTACTATAAAATACCTACCTAGTTTGTAGTGCAGACAAGAAATCCAGACATACGCCAGTCACACAGATCTCTTTAAGCAACCAACCAAAACCAACAAACCTCTTCGTGTAGCGAGACTCGTATGCCTGCGCTCTCGTTACATATTTTTGACTGCTCGCTCTCGTCGTTGCTCTGTCTGGCTCCCAGGGTCTGATCAACCACTTCGCCGCTCTGCTTCGACAACCCCAATCCACTATCCGCACTATCCGTTACACGCTTCATCGACCTCGACATGCAGTCTCATCCTCATGCTACTCCCGGCGCCATCCGAGCTGGCTGAGCCTCTCCGCCGCGGCTGCCCCCAGAACTGCAACGGTCGCCTGTGGACAGAGGACCCCACGGCTGGTGAAACTCCCAGCGCCGGAGTCCCCTCGGATCAACATGGGGTAACGGGATCCCCTTCCTCCCGCCCATCGCGCCTCACGTCTGTCGACGTTGAGGCCGTGGGAACGTCCGCTTCACTGGTTGAAGACGGCGACGGCAGTGGCTTAGTACCTGCCCAGTCCACTGTTTTGATGCAAAATATCGGCATATTGTTTGGTGCCAGACTGCATTTGTTTGGTGACAGCCTGTATTTGTTTGGATTGACATGGAGAGCCCTGAGCTGCTTTTCAAAAGCACCAGGGCCATCAAAATAAATCTGAAGAGACAGTCTGAACTGGAATTTGGCTGGCTATCCTCCCAGCACAACCCCGTCAAAATCCGGCTTGAAATGATTGCACAGTGGTCAAAATACTGTTTTGATGCAAAATATCGGCATATTGTTTGGTGATGGCCTGCATTTGTTTGGATTGGCATGGAGAGCCCTGAGCTGCTTTTCAAAAGCACCAGGGCCATCAAAATAAATCTTAAGAGACAGTCTGAACCGGAATTTGGCTGGCTATCCTCCCAGCACAACCCCGTCAAAATCCGGCTTGAAATGATTGCACAGTGGTCAAAATACTGTTTTGATGCAAAATATTGGCATATTGTTTGGTGATGGCCTGCATTTGTTTGGATTGGCATGGAGAGCCCTGAGCTGCTTTTCGAAAGCACCAGGGCCATCAAAATAAATCTGAAGAGACAGTCTGAACTGGAATTTGGCTGGATATCCCAGGCTGTCACCAAACAAATGCAGTCTGGCACCAAACAATATGCCGATATTTTGCATCAAAACAGTATTTTGACCACTGTGCAATCATTTCAAGCCGGATTTTGACGGGGTCGTGCTGGGGGGATAGCCAGCCAAATTCCAGTTCAGACTGTCTCTTCAGATTTATTTTGACGGCCCTGGTGCTTTTGAAAAGCAGCTCAGGGCTCTCCATGCCAATCCAAACAAATGCAGGCCATCACCAAACAATACTGGTGCTTTTGAAAAGCAGCTCAGGGCTCTCCATGCCAATCCAACAAATGCAGGCTGTCACCAAACAAATGCAGGCCATCACCAAACAATATGCCGATATTTTGCATCAAAACAGTATTTTGACCACTGTGCAATCATTTCAAGCTGGATTTTGACAGGGTTGTGCTGGGAGGATAGTCAGCCAAATTCCAGTTCAGACTGTCCCTTCAGATTTGTTTTGGCCACCCTGGTGCTTTTGAAAACAAGCTCAGGGCTCTCCATGCCAATCCAAACAAATGGAGGCTGTCACCAAACAAATGCAGGCCATCACCAAACAATGTGCCGAGATTTTATACCAAAAACAGTATTTTGGCCACTGTGCAATCATTTCAAGCTGGATTTTGACGCAGTCTTGCTGGGAGGATAGCCAGCAAAATCTTGGTTCAAACTGTCCCTTCAGATTTGTTTTGGCCACCCTGGTGCTTTTGAAAACAAGCTCAGGGCTCTCCATGCCAATCCAAACAAATGGAGGCTGTCACCAAACAAATGCGGGCCATCACCAAACAATGTGCTGAGATTTTACACCAAAAACAGTATTTTGGCCACTGTGCAATCATTTCAAGCTGGATTTTGACGCAGTCTTGCTGGGAGGATAGTCAGCAAAATTTCGGTTCAAACTGTCCCTTCAGATTTATTTTGGCCGCCCTGGTGCTTTTGAAAACAAGCTCAGGGCTCTCCATGTCAATCCAAACAAATGCAGGCTGTCACCAAACAATGTGCCGAGATTTTACACCAAAAACAGTATTTTGGCCACTGCAATCATTTCAAGCTGGATTTTGACACGGTTTTGCTGGGAGGATAGCCAGCAAAATTTTGGTTCAAACTGTCCCTTCAGATTTGTTTTGGCCGCCCTGGTGCTTTTGAAACAAGCTCAGGGCTCTCCATGTCAATCCAAACAAATGCAGGCTGTCACCAAAAAATGTGCCGAGATTTTGCACCAAAAACAGTATTTTGGCCACTGTGCAATCATTTCAAGCTGGATTTTGACGGGGTCTTGCTGGGAGCAAAATTTTGGTTCAAACTGTCCCTTCAGATTTGTTTTGGCTGCCCTGGTGCTTTTGAAAACAAGCTCAGGGCTCTCCATGTCAATCCAAACAAATGGAGGCTGTCACCAAACAATGTGCCGAGATTTTGCACCAAAAACAGTATTTTGGCCACTGTGCAATCATTTCAAGCTGGATTTTGACACGGTCTTGCTGGGAGGAGAGCCAGCAAAATTTCGGTTCAAACTGTCCCTTCAGATCTGTTTTGGCTGCCCTGGTGCTTTTGAAAACAAGCTCAGGGCTCTCCATGTCAATCCAAACAAATGCAGGCTGTCACCAAACAATGTGCCGAGATTTTACACCAAAAACAGTATTTTGGCCACTGCAATCATTTCAAGCTGGATTTTGACACGGTTTTGCTGGGAGGATAGCCAGCAAAATTTTGGTTCAAACTGTCCCTTCAGATTTGTGTTGGCCGCCCTGGTGCTTTTGAAAACAAGCTCAGGGCTCTCCATGTCAATCCAAACAAATGCAGGCTGTCACCAAACAATGTGCCAAGATTTTGCACCAAAAACAGTATTTTGGCCACTGTGCAATCATTTCAAGCTGGATTTTGACGCAGTCTTGCTGGGAGGATAGTCAGCAAAATTTTGGTTCAAACTGTCCCTTCAGATTTGTTTTTGGCCGCCCTGGTGCTTTTGAAAACAAGCTCAGGGCTCTCCATGCCAATCCAAACAAATGGAGGCTGTCACCAAACAAATGCAGGCCATCACCAAACAATGTGCTGAGATTTTGCACCAAAAACAGTATTTTGGCCACTGTGCAATCATTTCAAGCTGGATTTTGACGCAGTCTTGCTGGGAGGATAGTCAGCAAAATTTCGGTTCAAACTGTCCCTTCAGATTTGTTTTGGCTGCCCTGGTGCTTTTGAAAACAAGCTCAGGGCTCTCCATGCCAATCCAAACAAATGGAGGCTGTCACCAAACAAATGCAGGGCCATCACCAAACAATGTGCCGAGATTTTACACCAAAAACAGTATTTTGGCCACTGTGCAATCATTTCAAGCTGGATTTTGACGCAGTCTTGCTGGGAGGATAGCCAGCAAAATTTCAGTTCAAACTGTCCCTTCAGATTTGTTTTGGCCGCCCTAGTGCTTTTGAAAACAAGCTCAGGGCTCTCCATGCCAATCCTAACAAATGGAGGCTGTCACCACACAAATGCAGGCCATCACCAAACAATGTGCCGTGATTTTATACCAAAAACAGTATTTTGGCCACTGTGCAATCATTTCAAGCTGGATTTTGACGCAGGTCTTGCTGGGAGGATAGCCAGCAAAATTTCAGTTCAAACTGTCCCTTCAGATTTGTTTTGGCCGCCCTAGTGCTTTTGAGAACAAGCTCAGGGCTCTCCATGCCAATCCAAACAAATGGAGGCTGTCACCAAACAAATGCAGGCCATCACCAGACAATGTGCCGAGATTTTACACCAAAAACAGTATTTTGGCCACTGTGCAATCATTTCAAGCTGGATTTTGACACGGTCTTGCTGGGAGGATAGCCAGCAAAATTTTGGTTCAAACTGTCCCTTCAGATTTGTTTTGGCCGCCCTGGTGCTTTTGAAAACAAGCTCAGGGCTCTCCATGCCAATCCAAACAAATGGAGGCTGTCACCAAACAAATGCAGGCCATCACCAAACAATGTGCTGAGATTTTGCACCAAAAACAGTATTTTGGCCACTGTGCAATCATTTCAAGCTGGATTTTGACGCAGTCTTGCTGGGAGGATAGTCAGCAAAATTTCGGTTCAAACTGTCCCTTCAGATTTGTTTTGGCTGCCCTGGTGCTTTTGAAAACAAGCTCAGGGCTCTCCATGCCAATCCAAAGAAATGGAGGCTGTCACCAAACAAATGCAGGCCATCACCAAACAATGTGCTGAGATTTTGCACCAAAAACAGTATTTTGGCCACTGTGCAATCATTTCAAGCTGGATTTTGACGCAGTCTTGCTGGGAGGATAGTCAGCAAAATTTCGGTTCAAACTGTCCCTTCAGATTTGTTTTGGCTGCCCTGGTGCTTTTGAAAACAAGCTCAGGGCTCTCCATGCCAATCCAAACAAATGGAGGCTGTCACCAAACAAATGCAGGCCATCACCAAACAATGTGCTGAGATTTTGCACCAAAAACAGTATTTTGGCCACTGTGCAATCATTTCAAGCTGGATTTTGACGCAGTCTTGCTGGGAGGATAGTCAGCAAAATTTCGGTTCAAACTGTCCCTTCAGATTTATTTTGGCCGCCCTGGTGCTTTTGAAAACAAGCTCAGGGCTCTCCATGTCAATCCAAACAAATGCAGGCTGTCACCAAACAATGTGCCGAGATTTTACACCAAAAACAGTATTTTGGCCACTGCAATCATTTCAAGCTGGATTTTGACACGGTTTTGCTGGGAGGATAGCCAGCAAAATTTTGGTTCAAACTGTCCCTTCAGATTTGTTTTGGCCGCCCTGGTGCTTTTGAAAACAAGCTCAGGGCTCTCCATGTCAATCCAAACAAATGCAGGCTGTCACCAAAAAATGTGCCGAGATTTTGCACCAAAAACAGTATTTTTGGCCACTGTGCAATCATTTCAAGCTGGATTTTGACGGGGTCTTGCTGGGAGCAAAATTTTGGTTCAAACTGTCCCTTCAGATTTGTTTTGGCTGCCCTGGTGCTTTTGAAAACAAGCTCAGGGCTCTCCATGTCAATCCAAACAAATGGAGGCTGTCACCAAACAATGTGCCGAGATTTTGCACCAAAAACAGTATTTTGGCCACTGTGCAATCATTTCAAGCTGGATTTTGACACGGTCTTGCTGGGAGGAGAGCCAGCAAAATTTCGGTTCAAACTGTCCCTTCAGATCTGTTTTGGCTGCCCTGGTGCTTTTGAAAACAAGCTCAGGGCTCTCCATGTCAATCCAAACAAATGCAGGCTGTCACCAAACAATGTGCCGAGATTTTACACCAAAAACAGTATTTGGGCCACTGCAATCATTTCAAGCTGGATTTTGACACGGTTTTGCTGGGAGGATAGCCAGCAAAATTTTGGTTCAAACTGTCCCTTCAGATTTGTGTTGGCCGCCCTGGTGCTTTTGAAAACAAGCTCAGGGCTCTCCATGTCAATCCAAACAAATGCAGGCTGTCACCAAACAATGTGCCAAGATTTTGCACCAAAAACAGTATTTTGGCCACTGTGCAATCATTTCAAGCTGGATTTTGACGCAGTCTTGCTGGGAGGATAGTCAGCAAAATTTTGGTTCAAACTGTCCCTTCAGATTTGTTTTGGCCGCCCTGGTGCTTTTGAAAACAAGCTCAGGGCTCTCCATGCCAATCCAAACAAATGGAGGCTGTCACCAAACAAATGCAGGCCATCACCAAACAATGTGCTGAGATTTTGCACCAAAAACAGTATTTTGGCCACTGTGCAATCATTTCAAGCTGGATTTTGACGCAGTCTTGCTGGGAGGATAGTCAGCAAAATTTCGGTTTCAAACTGTCCCTTCAGATTTGTTTTGGCTGCCCTGGTGCTTTTGAAAACAAGCTCAGGGCTCTCCATGCCAATCCAAACAAATGGAGGCTGTCACCAAACAAATGCAGGCCATCACCAAACAATGTGCCGAGATTTTACACCAAAAACAGTATTTTGGCCACTGTGCAATCATTTCAAGCTGGATTTTGACGCAGTCCTTGCTGGGAGGATAGCCAGCAAAATTTCAGTTCAAACTGTCCCTTCAGATTTGTTTTGGCCGCCCTAGTGCTTTTGAAAACAAGCTCAGGGCTCTCCATGCCAATCCTAACAAATGGAGGCTGTCACCACACAAATGCAGGCCATCACCAAACAATGTGCCGTGATTTTATACCAAAAACAGTATTTGGCCACTGTGCAATCATTTCAAGCTGGATTTTGACGCAGTCTTGCTGGGAGGATAGCCAGCAAAATTTCAGTTCAAACTGTCCCTTCAGATTTGTTTTGGCCGCCCTAGTGCTTTTGAGACAAGCTCAGGGCTCTCCATGCCAATCCAAACAAATGGAGGCTGTCACCAAACAAATGCAGGCCATCACCAGACAATGTGCCGAGATTTTACACCAAAAACAGTATTTTGGCCACTGTGCAATCATTTCAAGCTGGATTTTGACACGGTCTTGCTGGGAGGATAGCCAGCAAAATTTTGGTTCAAACTGTCCCTTCAGATTTGTTTTGGCCGCCCTGGTGCTTTTGAAAACAAGCTCAGGGCTCTCCATGCCAATCCAAACAAATGGAGGCTGTCACCAAACAAATGCAGGCCATCACCAAACAATGTGCTGAGATTTTGCACCAAAAACAGTATTTTGGCCACTGTGCAATCATTTCAAGCTGGATTTTGACGCAGTCTTGCTGGGAGGATAGTCAGCAAAATTTCGGTTCAAACTGTCCCTTCAGATTTGTTTTGGCTGCCCTGGTGCTTTGAAAACAAGCTCAGGGCTCTCCATGCCAATCCAAAGAAATGGAGGCTGTCACCAAACAAATGCAGGCCATCACCAAACAATGTGCCGAGGATTTTACACCAAAAACAGTATTTTGGCCACTGTGCAATCATTTCAAGCTGGATTTTGACACGGTCTTGCTGGGAGGAGAGCCAGCAAAATTTCGGTTCAAACTGTCCCTTCAGATCTGTTTTGGCTGCCCTGGTGCTTTTGAAAACAAGCTCAGGGCTCTCCATGTCAATCCAAACAAATGCAGGCTGTCACCAAACAATGTGCCAAGATTTTGCACCAAAAACAGTATTTTGGCCACTGTGCAATCATTTCAAGCTGGATTTTGACGCAGTCTTGCTGGGAGGATAGTCAGCAAAATTTCGGTTCAAACTGTCCCTTCAGATTTGTTTGGCCGCCCTGGTGCTTTTGAAAAACAAGCTCAGGGCTCTCCATGCCAATCCAAACAAATGGAGGCTGTCACCAAACAAATGCAGGCCATCACCAAACAATGTGCCGTGATTTTATACCAAAAACAGTATTTTGGCCACTGTGCAATCATTTCAAGCTGGATTTTGACGCAGTCTTGCTGGGAGGATAGCCAGCAAAATTTCAGTTCAAACTGTCCCTTCAGATTTGTTTTGGCCGCCCTAGTGCTTTTGAGAACAAGCTCAGGGCTCTCCATGCCAATCCAAACAAATGGAGGCTGTCACCAAACAAATGCGGGCCATCACCAAACAATGTGCCGAGATTTTACACCAAAAACAGTATTTTGGCCACTGTGCAATCATTTCAAGCTGGATTTTGACACGGTCTTGCTGGGAGGATAGCCAGCAAAATTTCGGTTCAAACTCTCCTTTGTACGGTGCCACCGCGTCGCATGGTCATCCCTCGGGCGGGGACGCTTATTTGACTTGTAATAATTCCATTTACATAATTGAAACCCGTCTTTAATCATCTTCGCTGCGCTCTGTTTTGGGGCCCTCGGCCCGTTTCACTCGCCCTCGCACGAGCCTCCGGCTCTTGGAGCTCCGTGGGTTGCTTTGGGGCTTCGTTTGCCGTCCCATTGCGGCCCTTGTGTACGGGTTCGGTCTTGCCTGGTCCGTCCCCTTCCGACTCGGATTTTTCGGCAGCTTTCACGCAGCCTCCGAAAACCCACGAGTCGCCCGGGACGACCAAACCCCCCCAAACACACAAAAGAACCGTCGTGCGTTCAGAGAACGTTGGCCGCTTCGCGGCCTCTG
>JARKIC010000570.1:0-237690 GCA_029378375.1 Mycena olivaceomarginata | reverse complement strand
TACGTTGGTTCCATCAGCCGTCCAGATATCAAGAGAAAGTCGATCGGCGAAAACTCATACTCTCTATCGGCTGCCTCAAGAGTGATTTCAACACTGGCAACTTCACATATTCCATTCCCCCGTCCCGCACAGTCGAATTCCACTCGGACCACACCAAAGTGCAATTCGCGGCCTTCCATGGGATCGGGATGACAGAGTGCTGCCGCTGCTCACTGCGCGTCTCCAGCCGGTCAGCGCCGCGGCGCGTAAGATCCCTGTCCCAAACTTCACTGCGGTCGTGCCCAACGAGGCAGACGATGTGATCAGTCAGGCATGGTTCTGGCCGACGGTGGCACGTTTTTCAGACCGAAGGATGTGATTATTGCCGAGACTGGTCAGTCGTTCACTTTTTTTGTTCTCGTTGTGAAACCTTGGCTGATCCATTGATTCGTCAATTAGGAACGTCCAGCTTTGGGATTCTGGACGTCCCCCTCCCGGAGAAGTCGATTTTCGTCAGCCAGATCCTCTGGGGCTCTATCGGCTGGACGGTCGGGAGCACGCTTGGGCAGCGTTCGCGGCGCAGGATATCGGACTTAACCGGACCATCCTATTCATCGGAGATGGTTCGCTCCAGCTGACGGTCCAGGAGCTGTCCGTGATGCTCCGCCATGGCCTCAAGCCAATTATATTCGTTTTGAACAACAGCGGGTACACGATAGAGGTGCGTGTGTTGCGCGCGGAGATGTAATTTCACATCGGTGCTGACGGTCCTTAATCATGTTCAGCGGTTTTTGCACGGGAAGCACCGCAAGTACAACGACATCTCGAACTGGAAGTGGACGGCGCTGCTGGGTGTGCTGGGCGACGAGGACGGGACGCTGTCGCGGTCGTATACCGTCAATAACAAGAACGAGCTGGGCGCGCTGTTGGAGGACGCGGATTTTGCCCGGGCGGACAAGATCCAGCTAGTAGAGGTTATGATGCCGAAGCACGATGCCCCGCGGGCGCTGATGGCGCAGGCTGAGCTGAGTGGGAAGACCAATGCGTACGTCGCAATATGAAGAGCACCGGAATAGTTTGTATTTCTTTACCTACTAGATGTAACACTATATGTTGTTGAGTATTCCACGCCAATAACAGAGACAGCCCTCTCTTTCATTTCTTCCGTCCTGGACTCCTTGAAGGTCCGAAACTCTCACTTCCTGGTTACAGATTCATCCAGCATGTTTTTTTGGGTTACAGTACATCAGTCACAGTATGTAGGATTATTGTTCAATCTCGGGCTCTCTTGTGTGCGCAGACTATTCCTTCAAGTTCAAGCAACCTGAATCTTCTTAGGCGACAACTCGGGGGTGGACTTTGGGAAAGTCAGAGTCAAGATCCCATTCTCCATGTTGGCCTTGATTTCTTCCTCCTATATTGTAAAAATAAGTAAATCAGTCTTCCAAGTCCGTGAGAAGTAGAAGGGTAGTACATGCCTTGACACCCTGAGGAAGCTGCAAAGTCCTCGCGTACTTGCCGAAGCGCCTCTCGCGGATGGCGTAACCGTCCTTCTCGTGTTCCCCGGAGATCTTGCACTCGGCGGAGACGCGGAGGCGACCGGGAAGCGCCTCGATCTGCACGTCCTCCTTTTTGATGCCGGGAAGCTCGAACGTCGCGGTGACGGTGTTGTTCTCGGGGTTCTCGTGCAAGTCCATTCTGACAAGGAGGGTTATCAGCCGGAATACAGAAAAAATGAATGCATTGTATATACCTAGGTCTGAAGGTCATGCCGTCGCCCTCGAGCTGGCGTTGAACCTGATTGTTGTTGTCACCGTTGGACGGCATAGTTCCGCCGCGGGTGCGGAAAGCCTCGTTGACGAGACGCTCGAGGTCGGCAAAAGGCTCGTAGTAGAAGGGTGTAAGACATTGGAGTTGGTTGAAGCTGGGTTGTAGCGATGCAGGGAGAGGGAGAACCGAGCGTCCTTTTATACCCCAGCGAGACGGACGTTGCCAGAAAACTCTGGGTTCTGTGCGCCATGAATATCAAGTGGAGCGAAAGGGAAATTCAAGGAAGCATGAACGAGAATACCGTTGAATCTTCCAGTTTCGCCAGTTGGACATTTTTCAGGAATCGCGTCGAATGTTCTAGATATTTGGGACGAAGGTACGGGCGGCAGAGAAATACACGCAAAAAACAACGCTGCATTGACGTAGATCAAGTAAAGGTCTGAGACTGGTGGAGCTTCGTCGAACTTGAGAGTTGCTGGACATGCAAAGTACTTTGTGGCCAATGACCCGAGTATCGCTGATGATTGCCCACGTGAGCGCGTTTCGGACGCTGCCTCCGAAACCCAACCCCACTCAGACTAGCTCAGACTGCATTCAAGCTGCCGTCGCGTGCACATTAAGTTATTAACGATGATCTTATGAGTGGGGGATAAGGCCGCAAGCGGCAAGTGCCGAACCTTTCCCTTTTTCCACAGACTGTGTTTGTCGTACAAATTCCTGTGTAGTCGTACAAATTCCTGTGTCGTCGTACAAATTCCTGTGTCGTCGTACAAATTCCTGTGTCGAAGCAGAACAAGACTCGGAAACATTCACTTGCACTATTTACTACATTTTACGCTGTCGTACGTATGCTATATAACATTTTGGGGAATACGCGACAGGTTTGATCAAGAAACGACAACCACTTCGGCCTATAGCCAAGCAACACGGCCTACAGTCACCGTCGTCTACGCAGCTCCTGCCACGGATTTTCCACCGGCAGACTCTTTGCCTTTGCCCGCAGACGGTTTCTTGGGGCTAGGTTGCTTCTCTTCATCGGATGAGTCGTCCAGGGAAAGGTCGATGATTTTGCGTTTGACAACATACTTGGTAGGGCTCGCCAGAGCGTCGTCGGCGCGCTGTACACAAGGGTTAGGTCACTCTACAGAAGCTAACAGAACACTAACACGGCCGAGAATGGTTATATTAACCAGACGGTAGTCCCAACTCAGCTGCTTGCTATGAGAGAAGGCCTGAACGGAAAGGAAAATACCATGTGAGATAAGAGATACAGAAGACGGTAGCAACTTGCCATCGGCGCGATAGTCATATTCATGACCAGGCCTTGTCCGAGGCGATGAATATGGTGGAACGAAATTGGCGAGTACTTCTTGGTGATGGAGTTGTAGACGACAACTTCTGGTACTCGGTTGTACCGGAGGTCGGCGTTACCGAAGAAGGGGAGTAGCTTGAATTTCTCTTCGTATTCAGATGCTCGGCCTTCCTAGGAGGATGTCAGTATCACAAATATGAGAGGAAATACAAGGGACACCTACATCCAGCGTCGTCGAGTTCGTGACGAACACGGGCCTGCGGCCTGACAGAAACATGGACGATGTGGGTCCGTTGGTGGTCTTCTTTTTGGTAATATCCGGCAGTGTCGCCGCAAAGACCTGTTTAACAAAAAACGAAGGTTGTAACTCAGGATATGCATACGGACGAATACTCTCACCTCCCAGCGCTTGTCAATAGCGTCGTGAACTTCTATTGTCGTGTCCCACTGGACGGGGCGACCTGAAACCGCATATTCGGCCAGACGGGGATAGGCAAAACTATTCCTGAAACTGAACGGGCATTGGTCAGTAAAGCCGAACAAGATATAGACAGTAACGATAAGCAAGGACGTTCGTACCATTGAACCGACCACGAAACACCAATTTCCGTTCCACTGCGCGTGACCTTAGTCCAGGAATCTTCGGACTGGCCGGCGTTGGCGTTTCGGAGTGAGTTCGATGCCGTTCACGAGTTTGTCGCCGGTTTTCCAGGCTATCTGTGTGAAATTACCGCCCGGTCCGTTGTTGAAAGCCCACGTTGAACGGGGCGTCAGCGTAACGGTAAACTCGAGGCCCTTTCCACTGACAGAGTAAGGTCAGGCAATATAAACGAAGACGCATGAGGCAATACACTCACTCGCTGGTAGTGAGGGACCACGCCTTGCTGGAAAGGTACATGACCTTGGACTTCGATATTAGAGTAGCGCCGGTTTGGTTGGCAATCGGACCGTCTTTGGTACCGATCAAAGTGCTGGTGCGCCCTATGGATCGAATTTTGTCCTCTGAAAGTATACGCAGCGCGGCCGCAGCGTCAGCGGCAGTGACGAGATTGTCGGTGTCGGAGGTGCCATCGTCGGACTGGGTGTTCTGCGAAGGCGGGGTGTGCTGGGTGTCCTGAGGAGGCGGAGTGGACTGAGTGTTTTGAGGAGGCGGGGTGTGCTGGGTGCCCTGAGGAGGCGGGGTGGATGGCGCGCTGGAAGCAGCATTCGACGCAGCAGAGGATACAGGCATAGCGAAGGCAGGCGTCGAGGTAGAGATTGGACGTTTGGATAGATGGGAGATCTAAAAAGTAAAATAAAAATGGGTGCATTTATATCCTCAAAGACGCACCTTAGAATAGTCGGCGACCAAGGCATCATTCGCAGCGGCACTAGAAGGCGACGGGTAATTAGAAATAAAAGGATGTAGCCATGTTTAATAGACGCACTTCTAGTAGGCGAGGTCCGTAGTATTCTACAGACTACAGCCAAATTCAGATTGAAAGGTTCGATTCCGCCTCTAGATGGACGCGGTTAATCTGTGGCGCTCAACGCCGGCAGGCAATACTCGCAGTTTTAGTTTCATCGCTTGGATGACGATACAAAGAAAATAAGAGAAAGAAAGAAAAACAATAAAACGACACAAGGCAGCCAAGGCGTGGTGTCCAGAAACGAAGACGTTGTACGAAGTTCAGTGCATTGGGGGTTTTTGGACTGTGTGTTTCCACCGTTCGACGGAGGCGGACAAGAAGTGGCGCGAAACAGCGGGAGGCAAGCAGATTTAGTGTTTAGACGGCGACAGGACAGCAAATAAACGAGGCAGCAAAAAGTGGAGGTGTATAGCCAGATAGATTCGAAGAAGTTGTGTAGACCCGACAAAGGCTCTGGCTAGTGTGTTTCCGCGATCCCACAGGCGGAATTTCGAAGATGTTGTATAGATATGAGGAAGGCTCTGGTTGGTGTGATTCCATGCTTCGACGGAGGCGGAGGAAAGCGTGGCGTTTAAGTGCGGGAGGCAGGCAGTTTTAGCATCTAGACAAAGAAAGCCCGCCCAAAAAAAAAAGAGTTGTATCTAGATAGATCCGAGGTCCTCGTGCAGACCCGCGGAAGGTTATAGCTGGCGTGTTACGCGCGCTTCCATACGCTTTAGTACGTTCGAGACTCAAATATCAAGAGGGGATATGGCCGGCGAATCAGGATCCAAAAGATGGTCGCCTACAGCAGTCACACCACATCTAATGAGGTCGATTCATTTACGTTCGTCGCGCACACGGCAAGAATCTAAGACAGGAACTGACCTCGGTTCTTTGCTTTCGTGCTCTCGTTGATGTCCATGGGAACAAGTTACGTCGTCGCAGAAGGAGCGCGGTAAACCGATGCCCAGTGGACCACCTGTCGAATAAGCTGGGCATGCAACCAGAGAAGACATAGGCGAGACTGGTGTCGGCAGATCTAGAGGCAGCGGAATGCCACAAGGTTATTAGAAAGTAGGTCGAAACCATTGGTACAGAATAGAAGCTGACATCTTATTTTTGTTTGACGTTCTTCTCGCGTAGTCGCTTTTTTATTTTTTGCTCGACGTTCTTCCAGCAGACGAACTGTAGCTAGTTCGCTAGCTCGATTAAACCGAACGTAGAAGGTCGCCCAGCGTAGTTGACGCATACAGATATATTCGGTCGTAGGAGACAACACGTTCAGCAACCACCTGCAGTACCCACCTCACTCTCTTCATACGCACCGACCGATATGGCGTCTTCTGGTCCTGCTGTCGTATCGTTCACGATAGAGTATATCACTACGGTCGATCGCGCCAACGAATGTCTTCGACTAATCAGAGACGGGATGTCCATCGGATTTGACGTGGAGTGGACGGCAGACAACGAGCCGGGCGCAAAACGGAAGACGCAGGGTGAACGCAACGCCGAAAAAAGACAGCAAACCAGCACAGCCGGCCAATTCTCCATCAGGTGGGAGCTAGTGAAGCTGCGCGTTTTGCAGATATACTGGGGAAACGGAATCGTTTATCTGATCGATTTACCAGCCATCAAAGGTAAGGGTGTGTGCACTGGACTCACACGTATATCAACACATTTTTCAGAGATTCCGCATGAGCTGGAACGAGTCTGCGCCAGTTCCGCAATCAACAAAGCCGGGACGGGCATATTTTGTTAGTTCACTCCATATTTTAATTTCACTCGTTCGCTTTGACCGACGCGATACAAGGTGATGCTGGCCGACTGTGGAAAGATTTTAGAATGAACCTTATGTCTTGCGTGGAACTTGGCTTAGCTTTCAAGCTCGTATATCCAGAGGTGATGAGGCCTCGTGCGCTTTACTGCGAGCTGGTGGGCCTCGCCGATATCGCAGAGCATGTATGCGGCATGAAGCTGGACAAGAGCCAGCGCGAGTCAGACTGGAGCAAGAGCGTACTAACATCGGAACAACTGGAGTGTAAGTTGCTCATCAGCTGCACCGTCACCGCCGAGGTTACATAAATGTTAACAGACGCAGCGACAGACGCCTATGCGTCGTTTGAATGCTACACCAGGCTTCAGCGCGAAATCGACAGATGCGAATACGACATACCCAGTGCTTGGTTTATGTTCGACGTGGTCGGCAATACTAGGCTTCAAGCAGGCACCGACGTAAAGTGGAAGGCAGAATGCAACTGGTGGTCCAACGAGCTAGGTGTTGGATTTGTCGCTCGTCGTTTTGTCGCTCGTCGTTAGCTGTACACCAATTTGAAGCAGAACTGTATCGAGATCGTTAGTTGCCCGCCGAGCTATCATCTGTCTTAAGTTGGCTATTCTATTCAATACGGCATACAAATTCTTTCTTTGCTTAGACTGACGTCAGGATTGCGATGCAACGGATTTGGGAACAAGGTAGGAATACAGGATAGCATTCTATCCGAAATGTAGCTATACATGTGAATAACGAAAATAGCAATAGTATGCGAATGCAGAATAACGTAGAATTAGTTACGACGGAGCATGAAGGGGAGCGATGAAGCATCCCATGGCTGGAGCATTATGAGTACGGAATGGAGTTCATTGGGCGAGCCCATACCTTCGAAAGACACACGGAATATATGTCGAACACCCAGATTGTCGGCACTGGAGAACGACGAATACGACCGCTACCGATTGATTAGTCGTTCGTTTTACTTATAGGAGCGGTTACACCAACATTAATACGATAAAAAAGCGCGCCGTTGCTACGAGGTTCGTTGATATCTCCCGGGGCAGAGTTGCTCCCGACGCTTTTGGCAGCATTGTTCGGGCTGGATAACACAGCGACTCATCTGCAATTGCAGGGACAAGCATGAATGAGTTCCGCCGCATTCGTTGCTGCCTCTATCTCGACCTTTACCGCAATCCCGCCTTCCACGGCCACGGTCCCCGCCATCTCCCTCCCTCCTATTTCCCATATTCGATGCCCTTCCTTCGCGCCCATCAATCCAGCCCATTCTTGTTATTGGGATACGCTTCTCGCGCCCTCGCTTTGATCAAGTCATAACGGTCTTATCTATATAAAAAACATACGCATTCTGCTTGCACCTGGCCTCCCGCCCTCCTGCCCGTCACATCTTCAACGCAGCGCGCCGACGACATGGTGGTCAAGAAGCAAGAGCCAGGAGCGTGCCGTAACCAAAGACACCGGAGTTGATCCCCACTTGATGGGTCGGTTTCTCGGGATCTCCCGAGAAACCGACCCATCAGCTACGGGTATGTCTAACGTCAAGTGTGACATGTCACATTTTCTCTCCTCGTCTGCAAGTCCATGTCGCCCTTGAGGTAAGTACGCGTAGCCGATCTGTAGTTAGTAGATAGTGCAATAAAATTGCAATTAAGGCCTTCGGGTCCCATTGGTACCGCAAGGAGCGCGTCAAACGCGTTTATAAACCTTATGAAAAAAAGAAATTGGCATCGCAGCGGTAGTATCAAAGCTGACCACGGCGACCAGTAGATCCCGCCCGCCCACCGCTCCATTCGATCACAAGAACGTGCTCCACGGTCCAAGTGAGCTCCTCAGTATCAGAATACGATAAAACACTTACATTCTGCAGTAGAAAACACCAAGGATCCCGAAGGCGCTCCGCTGCGTTCGATGTACATCGACGACCAGGCGGAGGAAGATACGGACGCAGAGAGTGAGCTTTCGATTCGAAAGAAACAGGAGGGGACTGACATGGAGAAGTGGAAGACAGCGAAGCTGACTACGACGACGAGGATTCGATGGAGGCGCGAGTGCGCCGAGACGAGGAGTCGACGTTCGTGCGCGCCAATCTGGCCCAGGCGCAGGAGCAATGGCTGAAGGGCGGGCCTCGCCCTCGCGTTCCCACCCCGCCGCCGTTCCGATGGCTGGAAGATCGTGCTAGTCCCACACCGCCAGGTCAAGATGTGAATATGATTGTATAGTATTTCCGCTAACTTTACTGACTACGGAATGTATTAGATGGAGGTTGAGCAAGAGGGGGAAACTCTGGCTGGCTCTCCCAACTCAATGGTTAGCTTCCATCGCGTCGCGTTGTCCCACTTGGCTGATTTACTTCCCAGCTTGCTTCTGAACTATTTCCTCAGGACGAAGAATCAGGCTCTGAGACCGAGACGGAGGAGTATCTCCCCCCCCCTTCATCGAAAACCACAGTTGCATATGTGATCAGCGCGCGCATCCGTCGGTACTTCGATGAGCAGGCCGAGGACTCGGACGAGGATGCAGGTGAGGAGCGCGAGGAGGAGGAGCAGGAGATGGAGGAAGACCGAGGTACCGTTTTTCAAAACTACGACCTCTTCATACAATGACCGTGCGCGGTTCTCAGAGTTTGTCGACGACACAGCTGTGGACGAGGATTTCGTCCATCGTTTGCCCAGCAACAAAGACGACGCCCGTGAAGTAGAAAAGTGGGTAGCGCACTTCCAAAACGAAGACAAGATTGCGCACTACAAGCGAGACGTGGCGAGAGAAGCGGCGGGCGAGGCAGGTGCGCCCTCGGCAGAGCAAAAACGTATGCTCAGCCCCCGCGAGCTCGTCCTATACAACAAGGCCAAGAATCTGCGCACAAACATGCAGATCGCCGAATTCGAACGCGCGCTACACTGGGAAATGCTCGCAGATGTTGACGTCGAGCCGCACACTTGGGTTCGCGCCCCCGACCAGTTCGACTGCCGCGTCGGGTTCGTTTTGACGGCGACGGATTTAGTCGTTATCCAGCGCGGGAAGGCTTCGGTGCACATGCGAACGCGCAGTATGTCGCAGAGATGGTTTCCCAAAGTGGAGCCTTCCTTCGCGGAAATCGCGCTGTTCGCGGAAACCACGCTGAGTGCATTATCGCGAGTCGTGCTCGCAAAGCCGTCTCCCGCTCTCGACGCTGGGGATCGCGTTGTGGTGACGACGGGGGATCGGAAGGATTCTACGGGCAGAATAACGTGCGTGGCCGACATCCGAATAGCGGGGAAGCGGGTCGCCATGGCACAGGTGCTCCCTCCCGATCCCAAGCCCTATCCTAAAGGGAAAGGCCCGATAGCCCCGGTGAAACCCCCCAAACCCTTCGAGGTCGGCTTGGCGCAGCTCAAGCGCCACGCCCTGGATTTGTACTATCATTTCCGGATCCACGACCGAGTCCGCGTGGTATCCGGAGCGTTGTATGTGGGCGCGATTGGGAGGGTAGAAGAGGTCGAAGGTGATTTCCTCACAGTCGCCATCCCCAAAGACTGGGAAGTCGTTGGGGCGACCTGGCCGAGCCCCACCTCCGATGTTACCAAACTTTTCATTATCAGCATTGTCCACGTTACTCGTCAGTGGGCCATCGGAGACTCCGTTCGCGTTACGAGAGGGCAGTACGAGGGGCAAACCGGTGTGATTCTGGGGCTCCACAGTTCAGGTTACCTGGAGTTACTCGAGGTACGTGCTTCGAGGGCACTTGGTTATTTTTCCTTTCCTCCTGACCAGCTGTTAGGCAAATGTCAGATATTCTAGATATGAGGATGTGCCCCATTCACGCAAAGTTCGCTGCTCGGACGTGGACTTCGAGCACGAACTTTGGACTACCACGGCAACAAATTCGTCTGCCCTCTGCCAGTTGGAGCGAAACCAACTCCGATAACGACCTGACAGTATCGTCGACCCAGCCTTTATCCCAGCCGCGCACGAGCCAGCGCGGCTTCGAAGGCATTGAAGTCATTGTCGCGAAGTCGAACGATTTTATAGCACTGTCGAAAGAAGCGAAAAAGCGTAAACGCGGGGAGGGCCACATACATATCCCACACAAAGGTTTCATCGGTATGATCATCGGCGACTTCGACAGCCGAGAGCGCAGCGACCGCCTCAAGAACGGCGTAGAGCCGCCTCCCGAGAGACACACGGGAAAGCTCCTCGAACCAGTAGATTCCACGCGTTTGCGGAATCCCGATGTCGCAGGGATAATGGTTACGATTCGGGGTGACCATTCGCTCGAGACCGTCCAGGTTCCTATCGAAAACGTCAGACATTTGGTGCAAGTAACCCGCTGTCGACCTCGCTATGTTTTTCTTACGAATTATTTATTAGTACGATGGTGTCCTTGGTCAAGGCTCGCTTTTTTCCGCCCGCCATTTTGTTCGGGGGGCAACCGCCTGAACCACCCTCGAATCCACGCACTGTCACCTATCGAGGCCCCTTCCGCAGCGACACCGAAACGGCACCACCTCCTCCCCGATCTACAACTCCCATCGCTGCGAATGCGGCTGTATGGGGATCACATCCACCGGTGGAAGGTAGGGTTGCCTTAGATCATCCATTTAATTTGAGCCGAAAAATATACACAGGAGAGAATAACGGACGATGGCTTTGCCAGCCCGAGCTCGTGGGGAGACGACTCGACGTACAAATCCTCGGCATCGCGACTTTGGCGAATAGCACGATTTCGAAAGTCCAGCGCACATTGGAAGGAAGCTGTGGCTGGGTCCTACTTTCGGAGCCGGTGACCACAAAGACTCGCAAGGTCGACGTTTGCTCAGTCGGCAAAAACCAGAACATGTACTCCATCGACAAGAGGTGCATCAAGCCGAGACGGGACATCGACTCCGGAAAATGGCTGGTAGAAATCACCGAGCGCGTGGTTGTCATTGGCCCGGACAGCGAGTCAGACAGGGCTCGTACGGGGCAGTACGCACTGACGGAGCCATCGTATCTCCATGCATATGGTAATCACGTAGTCGCTGTCAAATTCGTCGACGGAGCTCACGGTTTCTACCCCATGAACAGTCTATGTCTCTCGGAAAATGTCGAAGTGGTACTCGGTAGTCACTCATTCCCCGCGACGACCTTTTTGTAACACATGAACGCGCATAACTAATAGTGGCAGTACATAACAGCGACCCGTCTTGTCGCACGATATTTCAACGATGTACACAGAACAACGAATAGCATCCAACAATACAATTTACATACATGATCACAACACAGCGTAGAACAAAGTTTTGAACGGCACTAATGGTAAAACTCACCAGATAGACATGACCAACACATGTCTTTTATGCGATCACGCGTTGTGACCGAACGCGTCGCGTATATTCCCACAACTTCTCTCTTTGTCTTAGGACCAGTAAGCGTTCACCAAACCTGCCTCCAGAGGAGCGTCAGGGAGGGTGCATGCAGTGTAACGACTGCAAGCACCCGTGGTGAACTGCATAGACTGCCTATATGACCACGGGACTCCTTGTTGCAGTATATTCGCGATTTATTACAACAACGAAGGTCATCGACACAATATTTGGGGATACGTGCGTTATTACATATTTTAATCCTGGCATCCAGTACTGATACCATGCATTCACAGGCCCGCGCTCTCAGACAGTGTCACCACTTTGGAGGCTCATGATGGACTTCACCCGTATGCGTGCACTCTAAAGTATGCTTATATAAAACTGATATATCACGCTTCGGCAAAGGGAAAATCTCCTCGCTTCACAACCACCATCACACCATGGGATATGTCACCCTGTACGGACCTCGACAGCATCCAGAGGAGCCCGTATACGCAGAACAAGATCCAATACACACATATTTCAGACAACAGGCAGATCGACGTCTGAGCAGGACACAGTTTAAAGGGTTCATCAACGAACTGGTGTTTATATTGCAATCACCTCAATACGAACAGAAATGGGTTAGTTACAAATTCCATGCGGTTTATTTTTCATCTTTTTCTTTTGTTTTACTAATTAGTAGCTCACAGGAGCCGATAATAACAAACTGGGTCAACTATTGCCTCGGCATTGCCACTTTGATGCCGGAACCCTCCACGAAACTGTTCGTCAAAGTACTGTGGGCCAACAGCCGTTTCAACCTTGACGCCGATTCGCATGATCCACCTCTGGTACTCATGGAAAAAGCACAGAACCATGCCGTACAGAGCCCGATAGTACGTCACCAAGTCCCGACACACCCATATATTCCAGTATGTTTGACAAAAGCCCACAGTTCTTGGAACGCTGTATACCACGGAAAATCAACGTTATGGACGCGTCAGAGGATTTCAGCGACGACGATGACAACACATCAGATTACAACGACGAATACGAAGACGTCAAAGTCAGAGACCCCAAGAACAGAGAAGAGGATAAGAGTGAACAAGGACGAAAGCGACGTAGGACATGCGAGCAGAACAGGTGCGTAGGGTCGACCCATAGGCGAAACCAACGGCTAACCGTTCGACGAGGCTGAGCGGACCAAAGCGTGCTCCGACCACACGCATGAACTCCCGAAACAAGCGTGATTGGAACATCGAGCTGGAGGACAAGGGAGTGCTGGAATATGTGGTAGAGAAATGGGTGTCGGATCTGGACCTGCATTTTGGGTGGCGCCAAGGAGAGGACGGGGAGGTACGTCCAGTCACAAGGTGATACAGCACACTGACAAAATACACGAATATCAGAGCGACCCAGACGCAGGGGCGGTACTACAACAGATGAACGCGGTTGCTCCCCGCATCTACGAACAGGAAGCATTCAGACAGGTTGTGCACGTACGTTATCGCATTACACGGTATTGAATAGTCAACCGAGGCAGGAGAACCAGACCACAGGATTAACGCTAATATTCGAGACACTCTGCGACGCAAGTAACGACTGCGAGATAGACCCGGACCTCGCAACTTCATATCGACTATACCAGTGGCGGAATCAGATTAATGTTATATGGAACCGGTGGACACCACAGCACGCGTATAACGAAACCGAGTGGAACCATGTAGCTACACACGATAACAGCGAAACGTAGCACTGACCGAGAGCGCAGATTCCAGGAGAAATGTCCGGGACCGGCGGTCCAAGCCAAGTTGCACTGTTCTTGCGAACCCTTGCAAACAACGTCTGGATGATTCCGAAAGCAACGTCGCCTATGCTAGCCGTGTTCTTTCTAGCATCTCAGCGGAATTTCCTCCAAGCATGGGAGATTTGGCTGGGCCCTTGTGTTCAGCGGGCTGGGATACAGGTACCGGAGACGTATATACATAAACATGCTGGCTGATCAATACTCAGACCGAGGACTGGGACATTGGTCGGGTTTACCGAGATCTGGCTGGTATACGTTGTCTCGACATACCTAAATTCGCCTCGAACAACCAAGTCACCATACCGACGGAACTCATGCAGCTCATGCAGTTGAACGAGGATTATCGTAAATTTCTGAAGGAGGTTACAAACAGAGCGCGCAACCCTTCATTACCGAAGGGTACCATCGGTAAAGATCGACAAAAGCAGTTTAACGCACGTCGCAATGCACAGAAGCCAGATATTCCGTTCTCAACACCACCGTCGGCTTCGAGTACATCTGGATCCACAGTCTCCGGGCCTGTTACTGCCGGCACGAGCACATCCGGATGCACACCCTCCACACCGGTTCCCTTAAAAGACAAGTCCGGACCAGTTCCTGTCGGCACGAGCACATCCGGATGCACGCCCTCCACCCCGGTTCCCTTCAAAGATAATACCCAGGCAACTGCTCGGCTGCGCACCGACTGTCCAACGTGCAAAAATTATGTGCTACCCGAGGACAAGTGCGTTAGAATATGGGAGGTGGACAAGCTGGAAGTCCGAGGTCTTCGAGGGTGTGTGATAACTTGCGCAGATCCAGACGACAGATTGGAGCCCAAGGTAGAGCAATACCGCGAAATTACACCTTCGTACTCACGCCAAATCTCATGTGCAGGCATGGAAAGTTCACGGAGCCAAGAAAACAGCAGACACGCTATGGAAGACCCCAGAGGAGCTTGGCCTCAAAGAACTAGTCCCACGAGACACGCCGCACATAGTGGAGGGCTGCAAGCGCGACATAACCATTCTAGTAGACCGCAAGACTCAGACACAGGTTCAGTTCCGATGCATTGAAAGAGGGTGAAAGCTGACGACCAAAACTGCAGGTTGGGTGCGTAATCTTCGGCGCAGTAACCGGGGAGGACTTGGAGAAACTCAAGAAAACCAACGAATCGCTCGTCAACGGATATGGCCTTAAGCGGAGTGCAGAACAGCAGAAATGGGCCTACGGCAAAATGACGGCATACGGTTCTCGTATTCCAAAGGGCGGACGACGCGGCGACACTTATCGTGCATACACCCACATTTCGGCAGATACAGACAACGACATCCACACGCTGTTCGACCTCGCAAAGGCAAGTACGGGCATACCTTTCACAAATTATTACTTATCGCTATTTGTGGCCACTTAGACCACCGATACAATCAGGGCCATTGTCGAAACCGTCGACCCAGACGCCGCCAAAGCCATGCGCATGAACACAGGGCTGGATCCGACGGGGACAACAACGTGCAACTTGTACGCATGCCACGACTACATGTCATGCGGGCACTGGGATCTCGATGGATTACCGGAGAAGAACCAGACAAAGAAAAAGACGAAAACTGACGCGCCAGAAAAACTTTCAAACTGCCTAGGAACTTGCTTACAGTATACCAAAAACTGTCGCTCAGACGAATTCAATTTCTCGTATACAGAATGGGGTATATTGGTGAAGACCGTGCCCGGGTGCATATGGTAGGATTTAATCTCGATTAATAACGACACAGCTGACCATCTACAGGGTATTCAATGCCCGGGACATGCACCAAGTTACGCTTCCCAGACGATCTTCTCTGCAGGCTGCGAACGGTAACCCCATGAGCTCTGGTTCACACATCACGGTTTCGACAGCCAACGCGAACAAAGCAAGAGCTATTCTTCGCGCTCGCCGTCTCCACAGGACAACGGCGGAATACTGGAGGAACGAATTTAGGCAGTAGAACAAATAGTCATGTCACGCTCCCCCCCCCCCCCCCCCCCCCAAGGGAGGCGTTACTAACAAGGCCGCTATATGTTATGTGATTCATAACCATACTACCAACACGCACCAATGAAACCATATGCTTGCATTTAACCACACTTAAAACCGGCTACGCTAAATAGATGGTCGACGATAACAGAAGGATGCACACGATAGCCCCAGTTTAAATAGTTGGAACATGATCGCGAGGTACGCACCTTGAGCTTTCTAAGTACATTCGTATCGGACCTCTGACAACCACAAAAAATAAAATAAAAAACAGACTACGAAGCATGCACCATAGCATCCAGGCAATTAAAGACGGCCGCGTCGTGCACATCGTAGTACCACTTCAGCCGGTCCCTCCATGCTCGTAAGGTACGTAGCTCAAGCTCGCTAGCCCTACCAAGCTCGCTTCTAATCTCTTCAGATACATGCTTCTGGATGACACTCAAGTTAAAAGGACGCAAAATACAGAGGCCCTTCCTCGACTTTAACCTGGAAACCATAACGTACGCGCTCTGAATACTTACGCAACTTGCAAGATCGATGCAGGCCTTTTCCAGTGATCTACCCTGTGAATTGTGCGAAGTGAAAGCGAAAGCAGGTATAAGAGGCAGCTGGTGTCTTGACGCAGAGTAAACTGAATCCGAATCAGGAAGCTTGAAGCGGATCGTGCGTGACACCTGTGCTGAGCAAGACGCGGTGTGGATGCAGTGGATCTTTCCCTCGGTAGCCAGGAAAATCAACTTCGGCGGACACTGCGTAGCGTCTGCCAGACCGATCGACATATTTCACCGACACCAGCTTACCCATGCAGCCTTTAGATATACGAAGCTCGGTAGCGATGTTTTCGGTGCAAAATACAGGCATACCGGAAACCAAAGGCAACTTTCCCGATAAGTCGTCCGCCTCCTTTACAGCGACCCTCCATGCAGCCTCCGCAGCTACACCAACCAGCTCACGCCGGGCTTTGCCCCTACCACGAGTATCAATAGACCAGTACAACGAGGTCTCTTGTCCAGTAGCTCGTGAAAAAGCGCAGGACATCTCATAATTATGGACATCCCTAGCCTCGTTACAATAAACTATAAGGGGACACCCAACCCCGTCAATCCAATGCTGAATATTGGTTAAGGCCTTGGTCTCGTCGCTGCAATCTTTGTTGGTAAGAACATATCGATCAAGCGTTTGCTTATCTGATTCGGTACAGGTACCTCTGCGCAATCGGGAGAGGAGGTCGATGAGCACATCATCGCCTTTTTGGCGCATAATTTCGTCTAGTACAACAACGTTGTTGACCTGATGCCAGGCTTGGATACCCTTGATATTATACTGAGTGTTTTCGTTACCTGCGTTCAAAACGCCCGAAGAATAACAGCGTACCAGTTCTCTGTCAAATAGTGTTTTGGCCTGTGGAGGAGGCAACTGGCACGGATCACCACAAGTGACTAGATTCATACGACCAAAAGGATGCTCTGTGACCCCTTTGGCCAAAGAGCAGTATTCCGACAAGATGCTCACATCCGACGCACCCAAGAAGTATATTTCGTCAACGACCAAGGTATGCACACCGGCTAGCCTCTTTTCCAACGCTTCACGCAGCTTACGACCTTGAGGGGTGGCGGCTTTCATGTTCGACCGCTTGACACACAAAGATACTTCGGCGTGCGTTGTGGAACCACCGATATCACTGGCAACAACGCCGGTGGGACCGGTAAGACGTATCTGATGTCTTAGGTCCAGCAGATCGTGAAACTCTGTCCAGGCCTCAAAAATACGGGATTTACCAGTACCGCCAGGACCGGTAACCAGCATTCTCAGAGGCTCCAACAACACATCGGACTCCAACTGGCTGCCCACATGATCTGCAAGAAGCAGGAAGGCAAACACTTGTTTTGCATTCAGGTCGTGCTCACGTACTAGACATGCCGCAATCTTCTGCCAATCTTTCCAGTCGTCGGAGGTGGCGGGGTCACTGACAGTCATACGCTCATACTTCGCACGTAAGTCATCGGCGAGCTGCTTTTCTTTCGAAGAATCGGTCAACACAGGTGCAGGCACGGCATCTGTGATGGTTCTGCGGTGTGTTGCGAGAGCGACAGATTGAGCATGCTCAAATCTAGCCTGGATAAGAGCATCTCTCTCCGCTTGCAGAGCTTTCATCGACAGTTCCGCATCGAAAGCGTCATCATTTCCAGCAAGCGTGGACTGGCCGAGAATGCAGGAGCCATTAACACTGAGAACGCGATAAAAGCCAGCATTCTCAGCTGCGGCGTAAGACAAGAGCGTGTTGAGGGAGGCATTCATCTGCAGATCACCGATATCAGGATCGTGATCTTGGGGCAAGGCCTGCATCGCATTTTCCCAGACAGGGTCATATGAGTCGCTGTCGTCCGTGCCAGAAGACGGGGCGACTACGGAGCTTCGTGCAAGCTCGGCCATGCGTTTTCTGCGCAAAGCCGAATAGTCGTGCTTGGCATCACGACTCTGATACAACAGCTGCATATTAGAAATAACTCGCTGATGAGCTACAGGGAGGGTCTCGGCTAGGGACTGATGAGCCTCGACCCATGACTCGTCTCTAGTCTTGAGAGGCGAGTCCTCGACACCCGACCAAGGTTTAAAAAGAGCTAACATAGCAGCGCAGTAGGATTCTCTATGGTCTTCACTGTCAGAGCGGGGCACCGGTAAACCGGCTAAAACGGGGACACGGAGCAGTTCGGTCGGAGTGAGCTTCTTCAAGCAATGGCTGGTGTATTGCGGATGCCCTGTAGCAAACCGCAGGTACTGCTTATAACTAGACTTGGACTTAGGTAGTGGCCGCTTCTCGTATCGAACAAAAATATCCCAAGCGCAAGTATTGCGCAGCTCCGACGGACGAAAGAAAATGTCGTTGAACAACGCACACTTCTTGGCGCCGCTCGGCGCAGCCTGATCGTCATCAACTCCCTCGGAAAACAGCAAGTTAGGGGACAATACAATCAGGTCGTCTGCATCATCTTGGTCTTCGTCAGCACCAGAAGCATCGCCTTGCGAAGGAACGGTGTCTGCGTCTTCGCCGTCACTCTGGCGGTGAATTGCATCCTCACCGGCACTCTGACGTTGAATTACGCCTTCACCGTCATTCTCACGACGAATTTGACCGGCAGACTGGGCTTGCTGCGTTTGGGCAAGTGGGAACAGCTCAGCCGCAACATCTCTGAGCATACGGGTCCAATAAAACACAGGGTAGTTGCGGTTGGTGTACCTGGAAGGCCATCCCACGATATGCGACACCATCTGCTGGGCCGACATTTCGCGCTTGCCGATGAGCTGGTTGACAGTTTTGACCATCAGCATCCTACTCCGCTCTTCTGTATCAACATTACCGTCAACAGTATGAGGTGGTTTTTCACCGAGGGCCTTAATCGCAGCACACAGAGCCGAAAACACGAAAGCTGTATCCATTGCGCCTTTGATCGTATAGTTGCCTACATACCCGAACATGGCCAAAGCCACAGTTCCCGAGCCTATAGGTTTGACATCCATGTTACAACGTTGCATTGCGACAATGATGGGGTTGTAGGTGTTCACATAGCCATTACCGCATTTCAAGACTATGGTACCATCTTCGTCTACATGGGTCCTATCAGAAGTATCGCGCGGCAAACGAAATCTGCAATCCTTATCGTTGTCCTTCATGTTCCTCAAGGTTTTTGGTAAGTACTTGAAACAGGTATCACCATGGGAATGGATTTGGGCTGTATTTTCAATCACGTCCCGCACATCCTGGTTAAAACTGTAACCAGCACTGGCACGTCTGGGATCGGTCGGGCGGGACATAACGGGCTGACCCTTGTAGCCACCTTCAACGGGGCGATAGGGCACCGTGCTCTCAGGTACGTCTTGGCTAAAAACGTCTTCGTACCATTTAAACGCCTTATCCAGGAAGGCGGGATCCTTACAACGGTCCTGGATCTCCAATGGTGACAGACCGTGGCGCAACCATATAAGTATGTGAATGTGAAGGCTACCACGACCCTGTGCTTCTACAACGCCATAATAGACAGAGACCTTGCCAAAGATGCCGACGCCATTAAGCCGACCAAGCCCCAGCAGGATATCTATCAGAAGACGTATAGACGTGTGGAAGGATTCAGCCCCCGCGACAGGGTTCAAAGACACGAACCGAGCACGCTCACTTTGTTCAGAACCAGGCTTCAAGTCATGAAACAGCATATCCAAGTCAATTTCACGGCCAGCAAGAACCTGGGCAATGGGATTCTTTGTATCAGCAGGATTCAAGGTGAGAAAAATATGCGGTATTCCTTCTCCATAAACGATTGAAGTCATCTCACTACGCATCCTCTGGATGTCACCAGTAGAACCCGGGATATGATCTGATATGTAGGTAACATATCTCATCAATTCGGATGCCGCCTTTTCACCGGCGGTTTCTGCCCGAGCAAAAGGGTTACTCTTCAGCTTAACCTGGTAAGAAGTTATAGTGTCGGGGGTAATCTGCTGAAACAAATCATTGACTTTTGGAAACCAAGACCGTTTAACTGCCAATTTCGCATTAAAGCCCGCCTGGCGTCTCTGCAAAAGGTTACCCATAACAAACGGGAAGGAAAGATGAGTCTGAAAGCGTCGATTAGGGCCACTGAGCAGAAGGTGGCTAACATGAGTTTTCAGATCGACTTTCCGAAAACCTGCCTCCTGATTAGAAGAAACACTCTTATACTCCATCATACCCACGCCGTACGGAAACAGCGTTGGCCACAAATAGCCATAGACTCTAGGATCCTGGTAGGTGGATAAGGGGCGGGACCCGGAAGGAAACTTAATATACGGAACCGAGCCAGATTTAAGGAGACTGAGAGCAGCATCTTTACGGTCCGAATAGGACGAGGTGGACTTTTTCAGAACGTCGAGGGCCGCCAACTTAGCTTGTTGATGAGTCGAATCGACACAATCGGCATCGACGACTGTGCAGGACGGCATGCCAGCGGGACCTACATTTGCAAACTGCTCGTCGTGAGCCTGTTCTGTGTAAGACGACCCCTCCGAGCTTCCTGACACACGGCAAAACTCCTCAACAGGAACTGGCACACCATTATCAGGATACTCAGCAGCATTAGCTACAACGGCGCCGGGATCGAGATCACTGTACAAAGGATTGTGCATCCGCAGCCACAACAAAGCTGATACCACACGAGATTTGCGCACCAGAAGCGGAGAACGCTCCAGCATGGACGCCGTAACCACAGTGTCAGGAGATCCAACCAAGATAACACAGACCTCGCCGCATACTTGAGACAGGGGCGGCGGCATGATTTGTTGAAACGGGCCGGGATCCTGAGGAAAAATACAGACATTACCGCGAGATGCGTACTGGCCAGTAGGACCCAGCTCAAGCTTAAACATGCACCGGGTAGCTCGGACACGCGCAATGCACTGTTCCTCCAGAAAAGTGAGAGATGTAAGCTCCGGAGGACAGGAACCAGTCCACAGCCCATTGGCGTAGCTTCTGAGAGGTATCTTTGAGAATCTATAGGTATGGGATTGAGAAGTAACACCACGCTGAACTCTAACAGTATCTCTATAGCAAAGAGAGCAGAGAGCGAAACATCCGTCCTCTAGAGCGGCCGGATCATACTCCTTAATTTCGGGCTGGTTACAAACCCGCTGCAAAACCTCGACAGCCTGTGTCAACAAGGACATATCGAGCTTACCAACAGCGAGCCGTCGGATGGTAGAAGCAGGTTCCCGCCGACCACAGAAGGAGCAGACTTTCTGTTTCAGGGACGAATTGGATGTTGCATCCACATATTCGGAAATAATATCAGCCTTATCGTCGTCAGAGACTATATAAAAAGGTTCGGGCCTGGGCTCTTCTAAAGTATCGTCCAGCACTAAGTCGTTGTGGACAAGTCGAGCGGCAGATTCCACATCATTTGCAGCGGCCGAAGAAGCAGCCAGCCTAGGCCTCTTCTGCGGCGCCTCAGCAGACGGTAACTTGCGCTTTTGACCAGAAAGCTGTGAAGTGCCCATTCTCAAGCGGAGTCTTAAAGCACTGTCTCGGAATTTAGGCTCTGACAGCGGAGGAGCCCGCACGTTTGCAGCAGAAGCAAGTTCAGAGCTCAACAAACAAACAGACGAACATTCGTGTGCTGCAAATTCAGCCTTCATGACGGCAACACCCTTCCTCTTCTTATCACTGGAGACAGCTGAAACACCTTCATGGAACGTGGCGAGAGAACGCAACGCAAGGGCATTGAAATAATCAGCACTTAACAAACATTGAAGAGCGGAAGTCTTCAATTCGTCGCTAGCGTCGACAAAACCCGCAGCGCTATACTTAGGGGAAGCAACAAGCGAAGGAGCTCGAGGACCAGCCACAAGGAAATCCGGATCGACATCGATTTCCAGGCGATCCGAACCAGCAGCAACATCGGGATAGGTTTCGTTTAAGCGAGTAGAAGGCATATTAAAATCGGGTTCGTATTCGTATTCGTAGTGATCAGACCCAATACCGTAGGTAAACACGTTGGAGCTGGTGGATAAAGAACCAGAACCCGAAGCAAACGCTGCACGCGAAACGGCAGCATACATCTACAGGAGGTCAGAACGCACTAAGAAGAGACAGAGAAATAAAAATACATACACTTGGGTTGTCGGCGGAAGGCGTATTTGATCGAGCACCAAGCGTTATATCAGAGCCAAGGGGAGGCAGCTATAAGGCGTCGCAAACCGTCAGCCAAAGACAGTGCAAGAGGGTACAGAAAGAACGACCACCTACCACTGAACCAGAATGGTACACGGAAGCATGTCCAAAACCGCCCTCAACGCGATTCACCCCGGCAGAGGAAGACGAAGAGCAGCTACGAGGGGGGGACGGAATAACACCGCCGGGAGGCACAGGAAGAAACAAGGGAGGGAAGCGAGAGGGAGAGCAAGAATCAGCAGGAGCAGGCAGAGGCATAGGGAGAAGAGAAAAGCAAGGAGAAGAGAGCCGAGAAAGAATTCCGAACCAGACCATTGCAAAACAGCAAGACACAACGCATCAGCACAGCACTTCCATATATAGCACTAACCAAGCTACCAACTTGCATCCCAAGGCAAAACGCAATCAACACACAAGAGTAAACACATCAGCACAGCCGCTAACCAGGCTACTATTTTACCGTATAGTCCAAACCTAAAGGTTCGGCAATCATAATGTTTAATCTTCAACCGCACCGACTCCTTTCAACCACGACGAAATTGGATCAAGATTGGATTCATCTTCGTACGTCGATTCATGTTAAACAAGCAAAAACCATGACGAGGATCTCGACTGGCAATGAGTGAGTGCAATTCTGCACCGGAATTCGAGCGTAACCTTGGATTTTTTTTTTTTTTAGCGCCTTTGATCGCATGATGGCGCTTTGATGCCGTCAAAGTGCAGCAAGCAGCGCGTCAACAGACCACAACAGAGTCCCATAACGCGCCTTTGTTGAGTCATGTGACATTGCCTCTTTCTTCCGCACCACCACCACCGTCGCCCAGCAGGCGACCACCCTCAAACCTTTTCTATTCTCCCCGACACTCATCGCATAACATGTCTGGCCGTGGTAAAGGTGGAAAGGTACGCGTTCTGTTCGTCGCAGTTGTCTGGATCTTACTCGCTCGCCGTCGCAGGGTCTCGGAAAGGGCGGTGCTAAGCGCCACCGCAAAATTCTTCGTGACAACATCCAGGGTCTGTTCCTACCGTTTCACACTGTCGCACCCGTCTTAACCCCACCACACAGGTATCACCAAGCCCGCCATCCGCCGTCTTGCCCGCCGTGGAGGTGTGAAGCGTATCTCGGGTCTCATTTACGAGGAAACCCGCGGCGTACTCAAGATCTTCCTCGAGAACGTCATCCGCGACTCGGTCACCTACACCGAGCACGCCAAGCGGTGCGCTGTCTCTTCCTTCATTATTCTCCGATGCTTATCACCCTTCTCGTTCTGCAGCAAGACCGTCACCGCCCTCGATGTCGTCTACGCCCTCAAGCGGTCTGGTCGCACGCTGTACGGTTTCGGCGCATAATTTTTCGGGGGTTGGTCAGTCACTTGTATTTCGCCCACAGCACCCGCGCTGACCCCCAAACTTCTCGCGCACAGACCACTATAGATCTCGGTACCGCCCAGCCTGTGTTCACTTTTCTGTATCTCTGTACACACCTATCCTTATGCATATTGTACGCCCTGCACATGCCTATCCACGATACATGCCTTCTATGGGTTTCCACTTCCACTTGCACCCCTCGCATGTGCCCACCGTGACGGTGGCACCGTCACGTTCTCGGCTCTTTCACCATTGCCGTCGGCTCCTCCACTATCGCCGTCGGCGATGGGACCGGGCTCGTCCTTTGATGCTCGTCCTTGATGACTTCCCGTGATTGTATACATGTTGTCGCTCCGTGCACGGACCATTTACGTTGGCTGCTCGCCATTTTTATCTTTGCCCTGTTTTATCGGGCTGGCTTGGCATGGCATTTCCAATTTGTGCCGGTTCCAACTGGTCTACGCGCTTGAGCCTCTTGCGCACTACGGTACACGAAGCAAACTTGAGAGAATGAATGCCTCCAGAGCTCGTAGATGTCCATAAGATATTCAGAGGTGCAATTTTGGTTCACTGACGTGCCTAGCACATACGTGAGTGATCGAGGGAGGACTGGGAAAGCCGCGGGAGCAAAGTCAGAAGTGTATTGATTCAATCACTATGGAAGATCATCAACTTCTCTATCCCTGTACTGAGATGACATATCATGGTGTGAGGTCAAGCAAGTGAGCGAGCAGAATGTATAAAGTCTGGAGACCGGAGGCTGGTTATCGCCCGTCCGTCTCTTCCACGACAACTCGAAGCTACTACCACGTCTCCTCAGACTGGGCGCGTCCCCGCACGCTCCACACGGCAATGTCCTCGAATGGTGAGTGCACTTCGTTGCAGGCGAGGAGGGTATTGAAGCTCGTCGCTGCGCGCAGGGAAGGGGAGGGGGGAGAACGATAAGCCTCCGAGGGGGAAGTGGTGGCACGCACGCGACGCCGATAGGCGCGTTTCCAGCGGATCCCTGCCCTCCGCCGCAGCTGTGGTGGAGTTCCCCAGCGCCTGTTCCTGGACCGCAAGCACTGTCGTGGCACGCAGCAGCCCCTCCCTACGCCTACGCCACCGCACCACCGCCAGACAGCCACGGTCGTCAATGTTCTGGGTTCCACGTCTGGCCTTCGTCCCCGATACACCGCCACAACCCCATCCCCAACCCCAACCCCAAAGTCGGCGGAGACCAATCCCAATCCCGCTCCCACCGCAGATCCACGGCGTCACCCGCGTCGCGCTGCATCCCGCCCTCGTCACCGGCAGCACACACCTGGCCGTCGACTTCGCTAGTTGGCGACTGCACGCGGACGCGGGGAGCAACGCCGCCTGGGAGACTCCCGCGACTTTGCCGGCGCTGCCATCGCTGACAATCGAATCACCACATCTTCCCTGGGCGATAATCGCCCATGCATCGGGCAACGTTGTCCGCTGCGTGAGCGTGGCAGACGTCATCGGCGCTATTCACAGCGCGCTTAGTCTCCAGGTCGACGGGGAGGGGTTCCGGGACTGGGAAGCCATGACGAGGGGCGGCAGCCACAGGCCGGACTTGCTGACAGCCCGATTAGACGCCGGTGGTGGGCTAGTGCACCGGCGCGGGATGACGAGACTCGAGTTGCTCGAGGGGAAGACGCGGTTTGCGGGGCTTGCGGAGAGCGGCGCCGGGTGCGATATTTGGGTCCTGGAGGTGGCCTAGGAGCTCTGGAGTTTCTTTGGGGGGTTTGGGACAATTTTGGACATGGACATGGACATGGACTGAGCCGTTGAAGTCGGACTCGAACTTGAATTTGTGTATTATTCGTGTATTTTGTAGCGCGTTGCCTAGATGTATCCCGAGACTTGGTAGAAATGAATACGATGTAGTCGAAATGTAGGATTTCGCAGTAGAAAATAAAAGTCGACGTTTGAGGACAGCAGGATCTAAGTACTGCTGCGGGATGCGGTGTAGACTAAGACGCGAACACCACATGACTGAGAATCGCTGATGCAAGAGCCAAATAATGACAATGTATGTTTCTGGTTTCCGTGGAACTTGCAAAATTTACGGCGGGTTTCATTTACTTGGGGATGTAAAATTTGATTGTGGCTTTTGGGACACTGAATGGAAGTGCTGAGCCTTCAAGTTTTCCGCCTGTGCGATGAGATGAGCTGGTCAGCCTAAAGACGTAGCAGAGGGATTCAAAATTCAACCAAAGAAGGGAGTTATTTCCTGGTTAAACTGAAGTGCCTGCCTAGGGGAGACTACATTCAAAAGAAAGTGCACGAATGTTTCTGTTCTGTACAAAGATTGTTAACATATTCCCCAAATTCAGCCCCGCCATTCTCCTAGACCGTTGTGAGCGGGCGGCACGGAAGGTTCTGGCGCGCGCGAAATAAATTGCACCCTCCTGTCGGAAGCGCATGAGAAGCGCCGACATATCGTTTTAGAAACATGCCATTCCTAATCAGTGAACTCAACAATGGAATGGGCGTGTGTCTGAAAGATCCAGAAGGTAATGAAACATGACCTTTCCGGGCTTGGGAGCTTGCCGATACTTGCGAAGTCGCGGAACAGATTGACAGCCGTGCGGTTCAATCCAATCGAATCGTTTTTGCCAGCGTGTGTTGAAACACTGGTTACTGAAAAGGATGCACAGATCTAGAGTGCCGCACAAGAGGCTACGAGAGGGCAACATTGTAGCGAGCTCACGTACTGATATCGGTACCGCGGCGAAAAAGGGTTATGGCAGCATTCTCGAAGAAGTGAGACATTAGCGATTCAAAACAAAAAAACAGTACTTATGTTCTCCGTGTTTTGGCTTTGTTCCACCGGAAAGCGCACATCGCCTGGACCGGGCCCAGGGCCTTGAGCTTCCGCGAAGACATTCAACAACAGGTGACAGACACACTCCATGTTACGGAATGGTCCCGGTGCAGAAACGGAATAAGGTTGACGTGAGAATTATGCGGGGTATTGTCACCGTGTCGAGAATCCGATGGGAATCATCTCCGCGGTTCTCGTTGGCCAAACATGGGCGACCGAGTGTGGTGTATGTTGCCTCGAGATAATGAGAATGTGAACCATATATCGGATTAACTTCAGCGCCGCACTCGTGCAGATTGTGGCTCTACTTGATCCGAATAAGCATTTAACATGGGAAGATGTCCACTCGTGCGTGATTAATTAACCATAAAACCGAGCAGTAGTGATGACAAGAAGATTATATGTCCTAGGAAGTGGTGCAGTTGGTCTGTCAGGTCGATGTGAAAGCGTCCATCAGCCACGTCCATGAAGGCACAGCCGTAGCGGTGCGTATGTTTTATTTGCAATAACTTAACCGGGAGAAGGGTTGTTTCAAGGACCAGGCAATGAAATCTCCTCAAGGGAAATCTCGGATGGAGAGGCCATTGTGTTCGGGGGCACCAGGGCGTACCGGAGGTTTATCATCATCCGGCCGCTCATAATAGATGGTAGGGCGACCGCGAGCGCGGTGAGAGCCTCAAGCGATGCTTCCTGAGATAGAGCGATTGTGTGCTCAACGGCGATGTAAAAAGGGAGATAAATGGGCGGCTTACAACGTCTTTGACCCAGCAGAACAGGTTGAATATATAGACGCAATTGGATCCTGCGAAGTGGTGAGCGGCAAGCAACTGACGGCGAGGGAAGACACACGCGAGGAAATACATAACTGAATCGCGCACGAGAATATCTTGAAGCGCTTGGTGGCCAGTGGACTCAACCCGTTGGTAGCCTTGTATAGAGCCAGTACGCAGAGAAGTAGCTCGAAACTGAGGAGGATTTTCAGGGCAAATTCGCGCCGAGCGGCTGGCATGCATACCTGGTGACTGGAACCCAGAACACCCAGAGCCACGCAGGAACAGCCGTGACATTACAACGCACCATGACGCCGACGGCCTCAGCGACGACTGAAAATTCGGCAATTTGAATATCTGTATAAATCACTCGGGCTAATGAAAAAGTACCTGTCACTTCCGCAGAACCAAACCCAAACATTCCGACAACGGCCAGTACCTCCAGCGAGAAGGCACTGACGATGAGGGCGCCTATTCGAGGAGAAGCGTCGTATAAGGCGTAGATCCTCAGCTGCAGGATAACTCCATGGCAGCATTCGCTCAGTGATACTAGCAGAATATTAAACTGTGCCCATACTTTGAATAGCCCAGGAAATGGACATCCCGATACCACCTTCGAGGCGGAACCACGAATAACCTGTTCAATCGCGTGTCGAGTTAGCGCCAGTATTATATCGTGCAAGGAATCACGCGCATCTGTAAATTGTTCTCGTTGTGGAACGCGCCATGAGCGTGAAATAACAACTACTCACAACTACGGAGACGTTTGTTAGTAATTAACATGCGCGAGATGGTGAACGCACAGAGTCGGACAGGTTGGGTGATACCGCGACTTTTTTCTGTCAACTAGGTGTATTGCACAGAGGAAAGACGCACCGAATATTCCAAGCCTGGGAAACATAAGAATAGGATCGCCCGTGGATATATCGACTCACGAGATGAGGAGAATTCCGGCATATCGGACCTGCGCGAGCTTAATACTCAGACGTTTATGATAGAGATGTCTTAAAAGTTACCCAGAGAAATAGAAATGTAGCGAGTGTCCATGGCCGCCGTTTCTGCTCAGTATCGGATGAGCCCTATTCGAAGTAGTGCACGCTCAACGCACCCAAAATAACTCCCGCTGCAACGGAGATAAGAGATTGATTCTAAAGGAAAATATGAGGGGCTCACCTCGTCCTCGAACGTGATCACTGATCACGGAAAGATGAGCTGGTATCAAACATTGGACCAAGATACTGCGTACGATAATCCCACACCATGAGCGTGAGTGCCGACGCTGGGGAGGGTATCATACAGACTGCAAATACGATTGCGGAGGACACCCACCACGATTATGATGGCCTTGAACTGCGACTTGCCAGACATGGACTTCGTGGGCGGTCATCTTGGCGCCTCAAACCATCACAGCGAAAGAAAAAGGATTAAATGAATTAGTAGTGTCTGTCTAGCTGACAGATAAATAAGACATCGCTCCACGTTACGAGAACCCCGGGGGCCGACGACATTAAAAGAACCATTGTGGCCGAGACGCACGTCGCAATTGACAGGGCTGGCTGTCAGACTCTCATACTTAGGACGACGCAAAAAGGCCCAAAAGCCGTACAAGCGCCGCAAGACTAGGAGAAAGACTGTATAGAATGGCAAGCGAGACATAGAAGCCTCGAAATGACATTTTACGACATTTGGGCGTCTGTTAGCAAGAAGATCGACAGTCGATCCCACTGGTGTGGAAAAGCTGACAACAGATTCAGCGGTTAGAGCAGAGAGTGCCTTCACGTGAAACCCAGATCAATTTGCTCGGAATGATCCGTTCAAATTCAACCTGGATGTAATCCGAACCTTTAACACGACGGTCCACGATACTATTGCTGGAATTTTCAAGACTCCGGCAGGAGAAATTTCGTGCTCCCACATGTCCAGCCGATTTTTCGATCTGGTCTTTCGCCCAGGGATTGAAGGGCACTGGTGTGATTGCGCCAAGATTGAACTTAAAGTTGAAACGCTTCAAGCGCAACACAGGCATGGAGTTTTTGACTTGAAATATCGGTGAGAAATAGAGTACAAGGCCATCTTCGATGCACCCAGCAATTTTTTTTTGTCTATACATCGGTTTCATTGGCTGCCAGTGGAGGGGAATGCAGAGACGAAGGTTCAACCATACTGTTCATATGCATAGAAGACTCCATAGTACATAGAAGATTTATTCACGCATGATAAGTCCCTGAGAAAATCTCGTCCACACAGAGATGAACATACTCCATATGCGCAGAACCTCCGATTCCCCCTCCTCCTCCGCCTCTTCGTGGCGGCTGAAGTTCCGGAACACGACCGCATCCTCCAGCACCTCCACATCACGCTTCTTCTTCCGTCTCAGCTTATTCATGACGTTGAACAGCGTGATTTGAAGCCCCATGTCGAGGTGTTTCTTGTGCTCGGGCGGGGGCGGGGCGAACCCCATGTGCAGATCGTCCGAGTCTGAGTTGGTCGGGAGCACGATGGGGCAGGCGCGGTAGCGCCGCACCCGCTGCATGAATATTTGCGCTGCATCCGCTGGATGACAGCGATGGACTCCGGGGGCTGTGCGCGCGGTTGGGTTCGGGTTGTTGCGCGGGAGAGCGACAGGGAAGGAGGGGGGGTGGAAAGGATGCCGGAGCGGGGGGAGCGGGTTGGGCTAAGCGATGTCCCGCGGAGGGTGAGGTCGGGCGTGCTAACAAGCTCAGTGGTAGCTTCCTCATTCTCAGACCCGAGAGACGGTGTCCGCGCGAACGGGATGAGGCGGACAACCCGGGGTGGCGACTCCGAGTGGCGGGCCGCAAGGTGCTCGCGCTGCTTGCGATTGGAATGTTGGACCATCCGGTCGAGTTTTGCAAGGACTCGGGCTGTGCTAACTCCACGACTCCTGACGACTTCGGCTCTCCGAAGAATGATCCTCTTCGAGACCTTGACCGGTGGGATTCCACCAAATTGAGGAACATTGGCTAGTCGGATGCCGACCATGGTGGAATAGCGAGCAGAGAGGAAGAAGGGAAGAGACACGAGGAGCGAGAATAATGAGCGTGAAACTTCAGTGAAGGAGGACACCTTGATTTCTTACTGCCCATCACGAGTCTCTTATAGTAATTGCCTCCTCGCTTGGACCTCGACTGATCGGGCCAATTGTCGTCGCTTTGACCAGAAAATTCTTGACGTGTCGTAGTCAGGTTTTGCTGTCATGAGCAGGAGTGCGGTGACCCTCACAGTGACCACAACACGCTTTGGCCAGGTCAACCAGAGGCCCAACAAGAGGCTTAGACTTTTGAAAACAGCTGTAAGTCCATTGGGGGTAGGTACCCCCTAAATAGATTCAACTAATGCGAGAATAAATTGCGACCGTTTCTGGGCTGCCGCATTGATGGGGTCCTGGCAGTTCCATCGACATCGGCGAAAGTGTAGATATATTCCGGGGAAATATTTAAGTGGGAAGTTATCCTGTAAAAGTGGGTGACCTCCCGTAAGATTTAAATATTCGGGCGCATTTTTTGAGCTTAACCGAGCATATTTCCCGCAAACCAAATGATACATTAATTCCTAGATGTAGCATAAAAACCAATTACATGCGGACCAACTCACTCTTGAATGTCCCTTGCACTGTGTCGGCATATCGGGGAAGCGCGACGATGGTGTTGAAACAGATCGTTCTCAAAAATGACTTTATACAGTGGGACATGAATTACGCTGGGAAAATGGGTCTAAACGAGTGAGTTTCTGGCTGCAGTCGGTTACGTTCGGGGTGAAGTTGAACAAATTAATTGGTAGTAGCTGAGCAATGTAGCCTCTGCTGGAGACAAGGCGTAAAATGCCGGGCCATGCCGAGATCAATCACCTCGCTTACTTGACACATCAGAGGCCCGATCACCTCTTGGCATCAACGATCCTCCGAGTCCGTCATGTTACATGTAACGCCCGCGTCGACACCGCATTCCGCAGCAACTCTTGAGCAACTCGAGTCTCGCGCAATCATATCCTGTTCTTATCCTCAACGTCGACCTTTATTTTCTAGCACATAAAATCCTACATCTCGACTACACCGTGAGCATTCCACCAAGTCTCGGGATACATCTAGGCAACGCGCTACAAAATACACTAATAATACACAAATTCAAGTTCGAGTCCGACTTCAACGGCTCAGTCCATGTCCATGTCCATGTCCATGTCCATGCATGTCCAAAACTGTCCCAAACGCCCAAAGAAACCCCAGGGCCACTAGGCCAGCACCAGGACCCAAATATCGCACCCCGCGCCGCTTTCCGCAAGCCCCGCAAACTGCGTCTTCCCCTCGAGCAACTCGAGTCTCGTCATCCCGCGCCGGTGCACTAGCCCACCACCGGCGTCTAATCCGACTGTCAGCAAGTCCGGCCTGTGGCTGCCGCCCCTCGTCATAGCCTCCCAGTCCCGGAACCCCTCCACGTCGACCTGGAGACCAAGCGCGCTGTAAATAGCGCCGATGACGTCGGCCACGCTCACGCAGCGGACAACGTTGCCCGATGCATGGGCGGTTATCGCCCAGGGAAGATGCGGTGATTCGATTGTCAGCGATGGCAGCGCCGGAGACGTCGCGGGAGTCTCCCAGGCGGCGTTGCTCCCCGTGTCCATCGCGAAGTCGACGTCGGCCAGGCGCCCGCTGCCGGTAGCTAGCGCGGGATGCAACGCGACGCGGGTGACGCCGTGGATCTGCGGTGGGAGCGAGATTGGGATTGGTCGCCGCCGACTTTGGGGTTGGGGGTGGGGGTGGGGGTGGGGGTGGGGATGTGGCGGTGTATTGGGGATGAAGGCCAGACGTGGAACCCCAGAACATTGACGACCGTGGCTGTTTGGTGGTAGTGCGGTGGCGTAGGGAGGCGCTGCGTGCCACGACAATGCTTGCGGTCCAGGAGCAGGCGCCGGGGAACTCCACCACTGCGCCGGTGCTTCGTGCGGGGGACAGTGATCCACCGGGAACGCGCCTATCGGCCTCGCGCCCGCGTGAGTGGAATCACTTCCCCCCCGGAGGCGTATCGCTCTCCCCCCCCCCTTCCCTGCGTGCAGCGAGCAGCTTCAATACCCTCCTCGCCTGCAACGAAGTGTACTCACCATTCGAGGACATTGCCGTGTGTACGGAGCGTGCGGGGACGCGCCCCACTGAGGAGATGTGGTAGCTTCACGTTTGTAGTCGTGAAAGAGACGGGGCGATAAACTAACCTCCGGTCTCCAGACTTTATATGTGCCCACCCATGCCTCACTCGCCCCTAATCTACGAGCCCAGTGAACGATAATTGATATGTCATCTCAGTACGGGGATGGAGAAGTTGATCCAATTACACTTTTGACTTTGCTCCCGCGGCGATCACTCACTGCCATCAGTGACTCCTCCCTCGACCTCGTATGTATCTGCCAGGCACGCTCAGTCAGTGAACCAAAATTGCAACTCTGAATGACACATAGACGTCTACGGAGAAATCATTATCAACCCCCAAGTTCGCTTCGCGTCCATACCGTAGTGCGCAACACGCTCAAGCCCGTAGACCAGTTGGAACCATTGGAAATGCCATGCCACGCCAGCCCGATAAAACAGGGCGAAGATAAAAATGGTGAGCAGGCAACGTAAATGGTCCGTGCATGGAGCGACAGCATGAATACAATCACGGGAAGTCATCAAGGACGAGCTCGGTGCCATCGCCGTCGGCGATGGTGAAGGAGCCGAGAGCGCGATGGTGGGCACGAGTGAGGAAGTGTAAGTGGAAGTGGAATCCCATAGAAGGCATGTATCGTGGATAGGCATGGGCGTACAATATGCGTAAGGATAGGTGTACAGAGATACAGAAAAGTGAATACAGGCGGCGCGGTGCCGAGATCTATAGTGGTCTGTGCGCGGGAGAGATTGGGGGTCAGCGCGGGTCCTGTGGGCGAAAGACAAGTGACTTACCAACCCCCGAAAAATTATGCGCCGAAACCGTACAGCGTGCGACCAGACCGCTTGAGGGCGTAGACGACGTCGAGGGCGGTGACGGTCTTGCTGCAGAACGAGAAGGGTGATAAGCATCGGTGAATAATGAAGGAAGAGACAGCGCACCGCTTGGCGTGCTCGGTGTAGGTGACCGAGTCGCGGATGACGTTCTCGAGGAAGATCTTGAGTACGCCGCGGGTTTCCTCGTAAATGAGACCCGAGATACGCTTCACACCTCCACGGCGGGCAAGACGGCGGATGGCGGGCTTGGTGATACCTGTGTGGTGGGGTTAAGACGGGTGCGACAGTGTGAAACGGTAGGAACAGACCCTGGATGTTGTCACGAAGAATTTTGCGGTGGCGCTTAGCACCGCCCTTTCCGAGACCCTGCGACGGCGAGCGAGTAAGATCCAGACAACTGCGACGAACAGAACGCGTACCTTTCCACCTTTACCACGGCCAGACATGTTATGCGATGAGTGTTCGGAAGAGTAGAAAAGGTTTGAGGGTGGTCGCCTGCTGGACGACGGTGGTGGTGGTGCGGAAGAAAGAGGCGATGTCACATGACTCAACAAAGGCGCGTTATGGGACTCTGTTGTGGTCTGTTGACGCGCTGCTTGCTGCACTTTGACGGCATCAAAGCGCCATCATGCACTTCGATGGGATCAAAGGCGCGAATTTTTTTGGCCTTAAGTATTCCAAGGTTACGCTCCAATTCCGGGGCAGAATTCCACTCAGTCATGTACTCCTACACTCCACTCCTTTGAATTCTTGGAAAATTCACTGTAATGCAAGAACAACAGCAAACACGACTCAGGGAGTCATTGAGTACATCCATACTTCCCTTGTAATTATACTACAGCTCATCTTGTATCCTTATCCTTCACAGAAGACGCCATTTCCACCCCTCCTCGGACAGTTTGGGCGGGCGTGCATGCGATGCAGGTCTGGATGGTCGTTACGTTCACTGTGGTCGCAGAACCCTGCGAATTTCCCCCAACCTTTTCGCGGGGTTTTGCTGCAAAATTCACTCCAAAAGTCTGTGAAAGTCGTGCAAAATCAGGGACTTTCGCAGACTTTTTTCACTGGGCTTGACCCTGTGAGTGGAACGTTTCACAGAGTTGTTTCACAGAGTTTTGGAGCGAAATCCACCTTGAAACCCACTGAAACCAAAATCACTATATGTACTTTGAACAGGCAGCCACTCGGGAACTCAGTGAACTCTCCCAGTTTGTGAGTGAAATTCGCGGACTTTTCAGGTGAATTTCCGGCAAAACATTACTCTCATCTCACTATGTACTATCTTATCTTCACTGTGTACATCTCATCAGAGGGACCTGGTTCAATGCCCTCATTATTTATAGACACTCAACACTCAACTATAACCTGACACCAGCTATCTTAGACCATCTATTTGATCTCCATAACACATACTGTCTTGCGTAAATATCTGGTCCTGATGACCAGAGTTATGTACCTTGTCCCAGGCACCGGGTAGAGTGGGTGAAAAAGTGCATTCACCACGTTTTTTGGTGAAACTTATTTTTCATGCACTTTACCCTGGGAGCGGACAGTTTCACTCTGTTTTCACACTATGGGGTAAAAGTTATCTTCACTTGAAGTTGGAGTGAAATTCACACAGTTCACAACCGAGCCAAAAAACACTGAATGACTGGGTGAAAAATAACTCAGTGAAATATCATTTCCCCATAGAACCCCGCGAAACTGGAATTTTGTGGGGCAGCTATGGGAATTTCGCGGGGTTCTTCGACCACAGTGGTTCTTGCCAAGCACAATCATTGTTCGTACTTATGATAGAGCGTCTGTCTACTAGAGACTAGGTCCCATGGTCACCTCCGAGCGCGTTCTTGGCAGGTTCAGATATTTGCTCATCGCGTATGCAGCCAGTCGCCCACGGACCGCTGATACTTTTACCGAGCCCTTGCAGTGTCAAGGTGTTAACGTTGAACGCCCGAAGGTCTCGTTGGGTGGGCGTTGATCAAATAATCAACTTGCCAGGTTCGTACTTCCTCTGAGGACCCCTACACCATTTCGCCGGTCTTTGATCACTCCGAGTCCTAGCCATGTCTTTCCTAAAAGCAGTCTGGAACCACGGGCAAACCCCCTGTTTTTTACTTTACTCTCAAAGTCAACAACTTAGTTTCGCGACACTCCCGGCCTAGCATGCATTTCCCACCCTCATAGCTACGTGGATTTTCGTATATTATGAGTACATATAACTCATTCATTATTAGGTTAACTAAGAAATATACGACGGAGCTACTTATTATTATGCTCTACGGAACCAGCTCGTACAGTAAGTATAATAGTATCATTAGTAGACCTCGCTCAGCACGGACCCGTACTCATCATAACCAGAGGTCCTCAACTCGGCATCGGTCCCCGCCCTCTTCTCGGCGTAGCCAGGAACCTGCAACAACTCGGGGAAGACTTTCGCTGCGCGGGTATGGAAGGAATTCGAGTAGTCCCCCCATTTGGCCCTGCACTCATCGCACAGCTGGACACCGCCAAAGGCATGAACACTGCGGGCGCCGTATCCGTCCCGATGGACACATTTCGAGCAGCTACCGTCGCCGCCCGTCTCAAGAAACTCCGGCAGCTCGGGGTACATGAGCTCCGTGCGCTCCGTCACCAAGTACTTGTAGCGGCGGTAGCCCTTGCGGTCCTCGGACTTGACTTCGTCCTTGGCATCGTTCCTGTGCCAAAGCTTGTAGTTCTGTCTCGTCTGGTCCACTACGTCCTCGTCCTCGGGCTTGCCGATGGCCAGGCCGTCCTCGACGAAGCGGGTACCGCCGCATCAACATGTGGATGGGCCCGCCGAAGAAGCGCGTGAAGTTGACGACGGCCTGGTGGTACGGTCTCCCGGTCTGCGCCCACGCCGCGTCCAGGGCCCAAAGTACCTCACGGACCAGGTGAAACGACTTGATGCGCAACTCGAGGGGCATGTACGAAAATGTGCTGTGCGTCTCGCCTTCTGCCCTGTGCTTGTAGAACGCCACGGCGTCGTAGAGGATGATTCCCATCTCCGAGAGAATCTCAAACTCGTCTTCGGTGAACCACACGTCGTCAAGGTCGCAGCATGCCAGGGCGGCGGCGATGACGAAGCGCACGAGGCCATCGGCGTCCCGCATGCGGAACCATTGGCGCGGGCTCTGGGCGAGCGAGTTGACGTAGCGGCGGAAGAGCTCCTCGTCGCGCCGCGCGCTGGACTTGTCGGCTGTGAGGAGCAGGTAGGCGCGGAGCTCGCGGGACATGCGCTCATGGCCGGGCGTGCCCTCGAAGAGATCGTCCAGCACCTCCTGGAGGTTGTACCCGAACATGTCGTCTCCGTTTGACTCCATGTCGAACATCTCGCCACGAAACTCGGCGATAGCGCAGATGATAACGACGCGCATAAAGGCCACATAGCGCTTCCAGTTGGTGTACTGTGGGATCGCGCATCGTGTGTACTCCCATGCGCACGCGAAGATCTCGGCCTTGATTGAAGGGGAGAGGTCGGTGACAGTCGAGAGGTCGTTGGCGATGTCGGGTGGGTAGAAGAAGACGTTCCGCGGCTTGGGCATGCTGGATGTCTCGTTAATCGGGATAGGTAGCGTGGTGGGCGCAAGTACAGGTGTGGCAGTCATTGTGGTGGCTAACGCAGAGACTCCTTTGATGAAAATCGGTGAGGCAGCTCATCTTCCTTATATGTACGCGGTTGAACGCGAACACGAGGCTGATCGTCCCTCGAGGCTTGGTGTGATTATCTTTTGTCCGTCGTCATCAAATGAATTGTCGAGATCCACAATAAAGTTGTTTCACAAGCAACTCGCACCTGATTCATGCATATGAAATTTCCCCGGACATCGAAATCGTGCAGATCAAGCAGGTACAAGTATGTAAAGTTCAAATGAGTTTCCTCCGCCAAATGCTCAATCGTCATTGGTCGCACCCTTATTCACGGAGACCTGGATCGTGCCTCTATGTTTCCGTCGCCTTCTCCTCGTCCTCGGCGACCTTCGTTACTTCTTGAGTCTGGATGGGACCCACTTAGTGTTGTGCGGGTCTGGTCAGCTTTGAAAGTCCGGCTTGGATCGGGTCGGTAGCTTAGCCGATGGCTTCAAGTTGGGTTGGGTCAGGGTCGGGCTTGAGTCCTGGCGCTCGAGCGCCGAACCGAACCTGAACCGGCGTCAGGTTTGAGGTTCAGGGGATGACTGAACCGAACGCGGCGTTCAGATTCGGCGTTTAGAACGTGGCTTGCCATTCTTATTTCTGCTCACCTTCTACCTACAATTGCAATGCACTCAAGTTAATTTCCACCCACCTTAATGTATTTGGAGTGTTTGTCACCTATATCCTATCTCGACAATTGTTTTCAACCAGCTATCCATTTCGGGGTGATCACGTGGACGGTTCGTTTGGTTTGTGCCGTCTCTGCTTCAATTTTTGTGATTTAATCGCTCAAGAGTGCACAAAGGAGTTTTATCACCAAAGATTGGGTCCCAGAGCACTTATGAGGGTGTTTGGCCAAGCCCGTTGGGTCGGGCTTGGGCCCGCACGCGGCACAACACTACGGTGACCCACTATGCTCGCGCCGCTCTCAATAGCTCCATTGAACTCGCCAGCAGAGGGGGAAAATCCTGGGCCGTAGATTTAGCCACGAGGCTTCCGTTCCAGTACCCGGAGTTAGTTCTTACGCGTCAGACGACGGATGAAGACGGGGTAAAAAAGCTAGTGCTGTAATGTTTATGAGGTGAAATTGCCACGTGGGACAAGCTTTAGGGCCGTCCTTAGGGCCGGAACCATTTCCGTTTGAAACCGGTGTTTTGATTTGACCTGGAAGACTCCGCGTTCGAAAGAGGAATCTTGTCGATCGGATGATCCGGATCAAACATATGGTCCGAATTTTGGCGCTCCGATCAATGCTCGCTGTCACTGAAAAATGCTCTGCCGCAGCTTACGAAACAAATGGTTCAAACAGTTTTGAACTGAAGAACTGACCACAGATGAAAAATTATTTTTGAGGCCTCAGTTGAACAGAGCCAGCGATGCGGTTAGTCTCATTGAAGTTCGGGCTGAATACAGTACTTGAACGATATCGAGGTTGTGCCAAGGTTGCGGCTAGGTCGATGTGGGGCCTGGCGGATCATCCAGATGTATCCCAATTGGGAATGATCCCCATGATTGTTGGCAGGGAGCGCGTCTTTGGGAAGACGCGCCAGGATGTGCCACTCTAGGGACTCAAAATCTCCTATATTGAAGTCCACTCTGAAGAATATCTGCGAGGTTCGTGAACGAAATGAGGTCTGCTCAAGCCATTTTTTTAAATGCTCCCTGAGTTTGAAACCGGTTTCAAATTGTTTTCCAACCCTTTGACAACCGTTTCCGTCTGTCTCGGTAACCCAGACGTTCGGTGACACTTACACAACACAGCAGACCCTAGCGGACCGCTTGATCCGTGATTGACAGTCGGAGTTGAAAAAGAAGTGCAGAAGTGTCACCAGAACGTCTGGGGCAGTTCGTATAGCAACACCTACCATCGAGTCACACCGTGACTCTTCCGCATTTGGAACCGCCGATCCGCGAACCGTAAAAGTCGCCACAAACACTTCCCGAGGCCAGAGAAAATTCAGTTTCATATAGCTATTATGCTCTCTGACTTCTAGAGGTGAGCCCTTTCAATCTCAGTAACTATTTCTATAGTGTAGATTTTTTTTTGTACTATCAATTCATTTTTCTGTTATCAATCACATCATGATGTCATCTGCCCCTTTCTCTTCATCCTCCCATGTCGTCCCCCGTTATTGCGCCAATCGACAGGGATCTGTTCGCAGACGAGAGTCAAAACTGAAAGGGCAGAAGGTGCCAGCCCGGCGGCGCGTTGAAGAACAGCTGATGGGATTCGGGTGGATCGGAACGGAAAAGCGTGATTGATTGTTACAAGTGTGACTCGATGGTAGGTGTTACTATACGAAGTGCCCCAGACGTTCCGGTGTGATCTCTGCACTACATTTTCATTCTCCGACTGTCAATCACGGAGATCACCACCGGAGCGACTGGGTTACCGAGACAGGTTTCCGTTTGATTTGCCCAAATTTCAAACGGAAACTAAATGGTTGGAGCCCTAGCCGTCGTGAACCACAAAAGGACAGCGGACCAACGCAAATATCCTCCTGTACGCGGCACTATCTAACTCCGGTGAGGACACAAAAAACGTGGCGATTACCTCTGTGGAAGTCTTGCGTTACGTCGATCATGCACATCGACCTGTACCTCGAGAGGAACAGAAGTTGACACACCGGAACATGCTCTGAATTCCTGCACGTCCTCGTACTCACTGGTGCAGCTGAGAACTGTCTTCCAGGCCAGCCTCTTCACTGAGTTCGGACCTACGCGCCGAGATGCTGGTTCTTTCAAGTGTTGACTTCCTGAAAGCCATTCTACCCCGATCGACGATCGCGCTGGTTGCAAAATACGCGAGTAAGGTGTTCTATGCCGAGCCTGTTCTGTCACTTAATCAGGTTCATTAGAGATATTTATTCACCTCTCTGGTCGGAAGTGAATGCAACTGCACATCGGAATAACTGACCACATCTGGGTTACATTAAGAAAAATACCGTCATTTAACACGTTCAATTAGTTGTTCAATTGTAAAACACACTTTATTGAGCGAGGTTCGATCGAGCTAGAAACAATAAGTAAAGTGTCTGTCTAGAGACTAAGAACACACTGCCAATGAATCTCCCGTGTATCTTAGCAGACTCGGTACGTTTATCTTTTCTCCCATCGCGTCTCGGAACTCAGACTTCAAGCTCTTAGCTGTCAGATTGGTGTCCATTCCGCGATTCAGCATAAGGGCCCCTTGAGACGTTTCTGTTCTTTTTCATCGGGCTGCTCGGGCGGCAGGCTCCATGCTATCATCAAATGGGCCGGTGGGTGAACCGAATAGAGGCTACGGCATTGTGAAAGACCTCGGATCTTCTGACGATATGGACGGGAATGACGTCCAAAGAATTCTGGAGATGATTCACCTCTGCTCCTGCTTGGATTCTAACCATCCTTACGTACCTATGTGTTTTCGGTAAACTCGTTGTTCAGACACTTGGACCATGCGAGTATAATGTACCTCCCCCCCCCAACACTGGTTCACTGATGTTATGGCGAGTTTTTGACCGTCATAACTTCTCTTTGGGCGTGGTCGACGTCCGATCTCAGAAAGAAGGGGGTCCGGATTTCCCCGAGGGGCACCAGTACAGAGATACAGTGGAGTGTGTGCCGTCGAGTTAGTCTACGCTGTACACTTGAAGGCCTGGACTTGAAGTGACATCTTTGTGGCATCTTTTGTCCATGATTTTTTTTCTTCGTTGCAGCATGCCATTTCTGCGTGTGCGATATAAGTATGGCGCCGCGCCGTGCGAGACGGTTGGCGAGTTGTAGTGCCTCGGAGGGAGAGAAGACGTGAGTTTGTCTCTACTCAACTTGAAGGCTGGATGGGCAATCCATTCGCATGTAATTCATTTAGGCGCTAAGGACTTGGTTAGCGCTCCCACATAATCGACTTTCCCGACATCACAAGCTTTCCTTCCAGATGAAACCTCGTCATTCAAAATGACCATTGCCCATAATTGTCTGGGCGAACCGGTGCAAACTGTACGTAATTTCCGAACCTCCGATGCTTACTGGGATCACGAATTGAGGTATGCGTTTGCGGTCGTGTTTGGCGTTTAAAGAGACAGGTTTGAGACCGGGATGACTCAACGTAATGTAATTGACCTGATATTGCGATGGTAAGATATCTTTACTCCTTTAACTTTGAACACCACTATTGTCAGTCAAGATCCTCGTCATGGTGTTTGCGTGTTTGACATGAATCGGTGCGGTTGAAGGTTAAACATCACTCGGACTACGCGAGACGATGTAACTATACCGCGAAGGGATGGAGCCGAGCGGAAGCTGTACTGGGAATGAGATTTGAACGCCTGCCGGAGGAACGAGGCACGACAAAATTAGTAGCATTAGGTGTTCGTCAACGCCTATTGATGCCTGGAACACCTATTTTCTACTCTGAGCACCTATTCTGTCGAGGCACGACAAAATTAGTAGCATTAGGTGTTCGTCAACGCCTATTGATGCCTGGAACACCTATTTTCTACTCTGAGCACCTATTCTGTCTGTCCAACAGCTATTCAAGTGATCACACGAACACCTATTGCTTTATTCCAACAGCTATTTTGATATGAACATCAGAATTAGGGGCCATCCTCAACTTGTAGTAATAATGTTACAGTGAAAAACTCATCCAACATCGCGAAGGGTGGGGAGATTTGGAGGAGGGACTGGGATTTCAATCCCTTTGCAGATCACATGGTAGAAGTAAATAAATTGGATTCAATCGGCGTAAATACAAACATGTATTGCATAGGGAATTAACTCGCCAACCCGAGCGGCAGCGTGATGATCTCGCACGCAGCCACAGGCGTTACACTACGCGCTCGCGCGAAGACTGGCTGAGTATTTGTGTGGACACACACCTTTGGGCTGTTGGGCTGTAGTGGCGGTCTCAGACTCCGTCAAAAATGTTGGTCATTCCCCCCACCATCGTCACTGCATGAGAACCCTGCTCTCTATCGTCGTACAGTGTGATCGACGGCGGTTATTTGTCACTATTCACCGCGGCCATCTGTACACCGTCGTTGAGGAAGGAGGAAAGGAGGAATGTCACGTACAGTCACGCAAAACAGCGGCAAGGCGGCTGGTTCGGTGTTCAAATTGATGTTAGGTGTTCGGTGGAAAATAGCTGTTCATCAACGAGATAGATGTTAGGTTAATTAATAGTCATTGGGATGGAGAATAGCTGTTGGTTCGCAAAATAGGTGTTCACGAATGCCTAATGCTACTATTCTTGTATATACTCCCCGGAGGAACTCAAAGAGCGTGGAGGTGGAATGGAAGATCCTCAGAACATCATTTTCCAGTGCTAGATAGATGGGATATGTCAGTTGCCGGTGCGAACCCTCGAGACGGCCGCCACAGGTTCCCAATGAGAAGCCGCGCGTGGGTCAAGTCCAGAATCCATAATCACCGTGAGCGACCTCTATAGTGGCACATATGGATTGATTCAAACTTTCTCCTACACTGGACGAGTACTGCTAGCAGGATACAATTGCGAGCTAAAAGTTAAAACAGGTTCCGTCACGGCCAATGGGATTTCCCCCAGGTTTCCCGGTGGAATGTTGTTCTGGACGGCGCGGCCGGATATCTCGGTCAAAATCCCAATATCGACGTACTCATGAAGATTGAGGATCAATCTCGAGATCATAGTGACTGAGATACTGTAAATCACTGATATGAACATTTGGGCAATTAGATTGGTGGGCCCCGCAGACGTACCAGCTGGCGAAAGTCGCGAGGGAGCCTGGAAGTATAGGCTGCGGAGAATGCGTGCGTGAGTCACTCGGCGCGTAATTTAGGCTTGAGGAAACCCAGACCCCGGAAAACTGACGAGCAGTGAGTGGATCAAAGTTAATGTTCAAAACAACCCATGCGCGCGTACATAATAAGATGCAATGTTTGCGAGATTTGCGAGCGCCATTATGCTAAGATATCGTCAGCAGATGGATGGACTGGCAGCTGAGACGATTCCAACCCAAAGTACACAGCACCTTTTATTCTTGAGTGAATGTGGGTTAACGCGGACAGAGATGTTTGCGCACCATCACGCACTACGAGCGCATGTAGATTGAGTGACGGGATCATTTTTCTCCCGGTGCGGTATGCGTTGTAGACAGTCAAGCCGAAGACGACCGTATCGAAGAGAAACAGGCCCTTATCGAACAAGGACTGAGTCCCTGGTTGCTTAAATGCCAGTCAAGAAAACCTACCTCCCAAGAGCCTGCCAGATCTAAATTCAATGTTAAATCATCAAAAATACAGAGACGGGGCACGATATACGAACGATATGCCCTACGTTTGGCCGTTCAGTCGAAGAATCTCAGTGGGTAGTAATTAAACAGTGGCGCACGTTTTCTCCGTCAGTTCAAAATGACACCCTCCCAAAACCATGGGTCGAGAAGCGTGCTGCTGCGTGACCGAATACTGAAATGTGTTTGTTGCTGCAGGAATGCGGCAGATAACCCACGTACCACAGTCACTACCACCACACACATGCCAATTCCGAACATGAACCATAGAATTCGCCGATTGCGGCCGTACAGTGCATACACCCGTATGATCATTATGACTGTTGAATAGTATATCAGTGACTCGAGGCAGGCGCAAAACATCGAAGCACGTACTGCCCGCTATTGTCTGGGTTACCAGCAGGACGATCTCTCGAAAAACGCTGTATCGCATGCACGCCTAGCGAGTCGGTTTCAACACAGCATGGTGAACGAAACTCGAAGAAGAACAAGACTGGCCTTTGTGGAAAGAGTTGAAAACGGGAGCGCCGCAACAGCGATCCCACTGAAGAACCCAAAATACCGGTTGATGAAAAACCAGTACGCGCTGAATGACTTTCTCCTTCGCCAAAGGAGGTCGATTTCGATGTCTGTGAAGAGTGTTGAGATACATCGAGGGATCAATGGATTGGTGGTGCCTAGTGTAATGAGATGGTCGAAGTACAGCAAGGCTGAATGAAACTCGGTTTAGCGACAGACTGAGCGGCGACAGGTCATACTCACTCAATCCAATGAGATGCCCATAATCCAGTAAGCGTCTAGAAACAATGATATTAGCATCCATAAGTGTATTTGATGAATTCGCGACATTCGTTGAGCTGCTGTGCCAGCCGGTTGCACTTCAAGTTGGAGGGCCATAGACGTAGCGCTGGGCAGATGAGAGTGCGGGCCAGCTCCAGCCGTGCAATCTGCTATCCGAGTGCTTTTTTAGAGACAGTCCACTGCACGGTGCTGACAACGTGCTCTTGGATGATATTTCCCTCGGTCGCAATGTGGTGGGAAGATGTGCAACGATATGCGCACGGAAGCCCAGTTCTGACCACCCGGCTTCCCACATTGTTCGTTGCCGTTCAAGGCTTCTTCACCAGATCCCCGGAGTGGGAGGGTAAACATTCGGGATCACTAAGCAAACCCTTTGTTAATCAACGATGAAATTACACGCAAGTCAGGGTCACGTTCGTCGCCGTGCTCGCCAAAAACCCAGAATGCTCCAAGAGTGCAAACGTATATTCGCCCGTCTGCAGCTCCCATTCGTTCTCCCGGTTAACAACCTGCAGGAACCGATCCACCTCGAGGGTCATTGTGGCCAATTGACTTTCCCCGGCAGCCAGATAGACACGCGAAAACGCGACGAGCTGCTTGACTGGCACGGTAACGGTGGATACGCGGCGGAGGAGGTACACTTGGGCCAGGTAGCTACCGGCGACGGGCCCAGTGTTCTGGACGGTCACTTCAAAGGTGATTGTATCTCCTTGGGAGAAGGTGCGTTTCCCGGCGACGTTGAAACCTTTTCGGGTGAAGGTTTGTGTACGAGCTGGAAGGAAAATAAGATTGCTGATTCGGAGTTAGAAAACGGCCTACAGTCCATAGCCAAAGCTGTACTACAAGAGGTGTTATTGACATACGAGTCAAGATAGATGGAGCTTACCACAGGATACGATCCGATATCCTCGTCAGTGAAGTTGTTGACATGCGAGCTCGCTTTGTAACTGCGCCCATTTTGAGCAGGTCCAGTGACTGAGATCAGAAGACTCACTTGTAGTATACAGGCAATGTGCCGACGTTGAACGGAACACTCAATGGCACCCTGCCTCCGGGATTGAATAACCCAAACAGCACGTCAGATATTGCCTGTCCACCAGATTGACCGGGGAAAAACTGCACTCAACGGTCAATTCTCCTGCAGTCCAAGGTTAATAGGATACGCACTGCATTGATAACGGCAGCAGCTTTCTGATAGTACTCGGGAATGGCGAACGGTCGACCTCCTTGGAGGACGAGAATTACAGGTTTTCCCAGTGCGAATATCGCATCGGCAAGAATCGCTGCATAAGGATGGATGAAATTCTGAATACTTTCTGAACAATTGTCGCTGGCACCCACTTTGCTTTACCGACAGTCCCAGAGTCGCTCGATCTCCATTCTCGCCGTCGGAGTTCCAATTAGCGCCGACGGCCAGAACAACGACATCAGCACTGTTGGCCACATCCACAGCCTGCTCAAAGGTAATGAGTCGCCGCAAAGAAATAGTTGGAGACACACCTTCTGCACCGCATCCTCGCGGTCCACGAGATTCCAAAAGAGCTCAACCTCTGCATTCAAGCTGCCGAAATTAGCGATCTTCTGAAACAGATTGAAGGCCTTGAACTCCAGCCTCAGGTGGTGCTTTGCACCCTCAACGAAGCGGAACTCTGCGCCACCCGGGGGCGGCTGCGTGGTGTTCGCACCGAGCTGGATGTTCCCGAGGATATTGCCGTTGCGGTTCGCCTCCATTTGCGAAACGAGCACGCCGTCGACGAATAGACGGGCGGAGCAGTTCGCCGCAACCGCTACACCAAGCCGGCCGTCCACCGGCGCGCCATCGATAGGGACCTGCAACTCGCCCTCCCACACGACGCTGAAGTTATTGGACGGGAGGCCCACGGGCGGATAGAGCCCCCAGTCGCGGTTCGGCGTCTCTTGCAGATGGAAGACGGGCTCCGTGAAGTTGGTGTCGGCGTAGTACGTCCCGCGCATGCCCGGGACGCCGTCGAACGAAAGGAGGGTACCCAGGAATGTTGTACTGTCCGTGGTACGTCCAGGTGTCAGCACCCCAGCTCGAGACGAAGCGCACGTTGTGCGCGTTAGCGCTCAGGTGGGCGGACATGGCTTGGCGCAGGGTACTAGATCCGTTGGTCGGGTACATCCCCCATTGTCCGGAATAGTCGCCGTAGTTGATGATATCGCTGAATGGACCGATGAGAGCTATCGTCTGGATATTTTGTTTAATGGGGTCGAGAGGGAGGGTGTTGTGACGATTCTCGAGGAGGACGATACTGCGGTGAGCAGCGTCGAGCGTTAACGGGGCGTGTGCTGCTGTGAGCGCCTGAACATCGAGAGACTCAGAGATGAACGGGTTATCAAAGAGGCCTGCGGTTATGGTGAATAATAAGCCTATACGATAATGTTCATGGGTGAGTTCCTAATACGTACCGAGATCGTACTTGACGCCGAGAATTTTTCTGACATGATCCTGAAGTGTAGATAGTTTGACCGTCCCATTGGCCACCAGGTCCACCGTGCTCTGCACACGATATAGGTCAACTGCATGCGATCCAGCGGAATTGAACTCACGTTGACCAGCACATCGATAGGGAAGTCGTAAAAGTCTATCATCCCACCAGCGTTGAACCACTGGGCTATGGCGTCCGCCGGAGAGGAGGCGACATGGTGTGTGGTGAACAGTTGTGCCATACCTATCAAGAATTAAAAAAAAACACGTCATTATATTGCGCGGGCAGATAGAAATGGCGAAATATACCTGTATCATCTGCAGTTGTGAAACCTGGCCACAAGGTCAATACGTATCCGAGACGGACCAAGGGCGGAATGTTACCATCGAATCCCCATTCCGCCAACGCGCCGTAGAGCACGGGATGCACCGATGCGGGGATCTCATCGAGCTCATTGTATGCCCTAATCAATCCTCTGAGTGATTGCCCAGGAAGAAAGTAGCCAGCCGAGGACGGCACACGCACATCATAACTCCCCGCGCACCGCCGAGCTGGATTGCAGCCTTGAACGGGACAAGCATCTCCTGCATCACCTCGCGGAGCCCGCGCCCCATGAACGGCGCGGCGTTGAGCCCGGACCGCGGGCTTCCGTGGGCTGCGAAGTGCTTAAAGGTAGCGCACTCAGAGTTTGAACGTCTTCAAACAAGTTCCTGTACCAACCTTCAGAACAGGCACGACCGCATCTGGGTCCGCCCACGAGCTATTCTTCGATAAGCCCGACGCATAGGCAACACCCATGAGCGACGTGAGGACGAAGTCCTCGCCCCACGCCTCTGCATCCAGGTCAGCTCACTACAACAGCACCAAAATTCCGACAAGAAACGCGTACCTTGTGTTCGGCCCCAGCGCGGATCCTTCCCCAAATCGAGCACAGGCGACAAACAGGCATGAATGCCGATTGCGCGGGCCTCGGTGCCAATGGCGCGCGCGACAGAATGCACCAGATTCGGATCGAATGACGCCGCGAGACCGATGCTCTGCGGGAACATGCTCTGCTTGAACGAGCCCACGCCGTGGAGGCATTCGGCGTACACCATGAACGGGACCTTGAGGCGCGACTTTTCGGCATTGAGCCGCTGCACGCTGTTGTATTGCGAGGCGTTCGTCGGATACCTGCAGGAACGGCGTGAAGAGTTCTAGTAAGGGAAGGAAGAGATTGGAAGGATACCAGTCGGCCATGACGCCCACACCTGCGTCAGGCGCAATCTGCATTGCGGTGTCTGTGGTGGAGTGTGAGATAGAATGAAAGGACGCCTGGGGACCTACCATATCCACCGTTGTCGGAAGCTACCCCAATAATGTTGTCTTGCGAACGACAAATAGCATCAGGACCACACCCGGAAAGAGTGCAAGTAAACGTACCTGCGAACATGAGATGCATTTGAAAAACTACGGGAACACGAATGAGAACACGTCGAATTATTCGTCGGCGCATTGACCTAGCTCGGGGATAGTCATATTATTCACGAGATTATCCACGAATTGCTGTTTAGGCGTGGTTTCAGCAGCGACTTGCACACCACCCAGTATAGTTGGAAGCGCGTCTTGTGGCTGGCACTATTCAGATCGCTTGCGGAGAAAGGCGAATACGAACTCACAGAAAAGGTGTCCAAAACCTGATTCAGAAACGCGTCCTTCTTCAAGCGAAGCCTACGCGGATTTTCTGTGAGATTGGAGGCCAGGTGGTCGGAGATCTGTCCAGCCGACATCATTCATCCTTGAAAACGCCACGAAACGATGAAGCTCGCGGACCGTCAAATGCTCCAAAAAGTCGTCGAGGAGCGCTTCCACGGTATCTTTGATTTCTGCATACGAATGGATGCCTTGTTGCGAGGATTGCTGGCGGGCAGCGTCGGTGCAGTGGGCCAGATGAAAGAAGACAGCGTGCAGGAGCAGGAGCAACGAGAGGAGACGTAGGCTTAGCATTGTCGGCCACAGAAGAGCCCGGTCTGGTGAGAAGCTAAAACCGAGATGGATGGTTCGGAAAACCCGACGCAACGGACCAGCGCGCCGGTGCTTCAGAACTCGGTGGTGGAGGTTGGAATCAAACGACGTTGATAGGGCAACTAATTATAACACCGGCAGATAAACATCACATGATGCGATGTCGAAGTTTCGACTCGGACAAGACTCGGACTTCGCGCAGGATATAGAGCTCGACCATACAACAGAAGCATCCAAAGAATGATGAGACACATGGCCTTTGGAATGTGACTACCCCCTAATTTTTTGAGAAGTTCAGAATTCACTCTTCAGAAGCTTGTCGGGAGTCGCCGCGGCGGCCAACAGTGAGTAGTCTCTCTAGACAGACGCTTTATCAGTTCCAGATCTTACCTCACTTGATAAAACTAGTGGCACTGGCAGGAGAGAGCTGAGATCAAAGCAAAGCACAGAATATAACTCTTGGTTTTTTGTACCCAGATGCATCTCGGTGGACAATGAACCAGCAATATCTGTGAAGACGTATATATGTAATTTAATCGTCGTAAGGAGTCAAGAAAGAGTACCAAATTAAATTATGGCGCACAGCGCACCGCTACTGGAGAGCGAGGACGACGACAGAGATATCGTCGCGCTGCGTCTTTTTATTGAGCTCCCTCGCTCTCTTTGCATCCGTCCCGAAGAGGATATTTCCGATAACCCGTTCGGCGACATTGTCGCCTACCTGAGCTAGGACGCACTCATGCCCGAGCCAGGCCTCGAGATCATCATCATGCTCCCCATTCGCGAGCGAGAAGACGATGTCGAACTGCTGCGCATCGGGATCACGGATCTGGTCCCGGAGCCCGTCGGAGGCAAAAACGAACATGTCGCCCGGCAGGACGTCGTGGCGTCGGATGGAGGGCGTGGAGGACATGTAGGGTGGCGTCCAGCTGTTGAAGTCGAGAATCTCCTGGGGCTCGAGACGCGGACGACAGAAGTTCGAGAGGAGCCGGGTGGCCAGGTACAACGGCGCCTTGAGCTGGTGGTCCCCCAGGGCTTCGAAGAGCGCGTGAGTGAGGGTTTGTAGCTTTTTGTAGTAGAAATAGAATACGGTGTACTTACCGCGAGTGACACGGATAGTATCTAGGTGTGTCGTCCTTCAGGAGATGATCTTCGTTTGAATGCTCGCGGCACAGTCGTTCGACTTCGGCGGGGTTGTCGCAGTTGTGGCGTTCGCTGAGGAACAAGGAAGTCCATTTATCGTCCTTGTGTCGCCCACATACTGTGTGCGCTGGTCAGCACGGCTGAGCGAAAGAGCGAAAACGATGGATGGGCACCTGCATCACAGTCTCCAAGGGAGGCAACCCAGAGATGTTTTCTCTGCTTATCTAGGAACGCAATGAGTGCTGTGCTGCCTACAGTCGCACGCGTGCCCGCTGCGTAGCGCTCGTCGTCCTTGTCGAGATATCCGATACGAGGATAGACTTCCGTCTCGGTGTTTAACCACTTCGGATCGGACCAGTCCTCGCCTTCATCGAACAAGGCAAGCAGCGGCAAGAGGAGGGACCGGTAAAACTCCTCGATAGTTTCCTTCATGATCGCTTCCACGTCGACGTTGTCGGGGCGAAGACGCTCTGACAACAGCGCAGGAAGCTTTTGGGCGGCAAAGTCCGACAACTGGTTCCCGCAGTGGCCTGACAAACCCTGTGAGATAGAACATGGAACTGAGCGCTAGTCTTACCGTCAAATATAGCTATGATGATGCCCCGCTCAAAATGCAGGACTGCAGTGCGGTCCTCGCCCTTGCTTCGAAGTTCGGCTCGATGGATGTAGCCCACAGAGCGGACGCCATCCGAGATGGTCCCAACCCCGCCAGTGATCGAGTCCATGGAGGGTTGCTTCCAGTTTCAGTCGACAATTGGTGGAAAGAGAAAGATATGTCGCTTCCGAGAATATAAACGTCGACATCCGAGTCAGATATGAGCCCCGGGTTGGTGCCGCGTCTGATGCGACGGAATCTGGCTTTCGGCCCATGAATCTCGAGTTGAAAATGGTTTCTTGATGAACAAACTGATACCAGATGAATCTGGGCTGAGCGAGGAAGAAGGGATCAGTGGCAGTGCCGCAGCAATCAAGCCGCAAACAACGCTTGCTCGTGGCCACAATGGTCGTTCTGGTGTTGGACAACGGTGCTTGCACCATCAAAGCTGGAATTTCTGACCAATCCTCTGCTGGCGCCCCTCGGTACCCCTGCCATACACTCGATGTCAGAACGTCGCTGAAATTAAACTAATTTCAGTATCATCGCGAACGCGGTGGTTCGTTCGAAAGGCGACAAGACGACATACATTGGCCACGAATTGGATAGATGCAAGGACTATTCGTCACTGAGCTATCGCCTCCCGCTAGAAAAGGCATGCCCAAAGGTGCTGTGATGCTCTGTACTTACAAGGCCTATCCAGGGATATGTCGTGGACTGGGACGCGCAAAAGGCCGTTTGGGACGGCGTACTGTCCGACGAAGTTCTAAATGTGCATTCAAATTCGGCTGAAAGACGCATTTGCAACTCACCGCCGTACATAGGTCAATCCAACGGAGTCAACTATCCTGATGACCGAGCCGTATTTCAATCTGCCAAAAATCCAAGAAGTGTATGATCAGTTCATCTTTGAAGAGTACGAATTCCAAGCCCACTTGCGCTCTACTCGTTAGCCGGTTTCTTTTCCCGGCCTAGCTTGCGCTCACCTAGCCAGCTGCATCGCTTATTCCACACGGAACTCTGTTCGATCAACCCGGGCTTTCATCGCCCGAATGCGTGCTTATCGTCGACTCCGGCTTTAGCTTCACCCATGTCGTTCCCCTGATGGAGGGAAAAGTAGTCTGGAGCGCCGTGAAACGGTCGGTCGCGTTGATTCATCCCAACGAACTGCATCTCATCCAGCGTAGACTCGACGTCGGCGGGAAGCTCTTGACCAACCAGCTCAAAGAGCTCGTCTCGTTCCGGCAGTGGAATATGATGGACGAAACATATATCATGAACCACGTCAAGGAGACCTGCTGTTTCGTCACACAGGACTTCAAGAAGGAGCTCGAGATCTGCCGGTATAACTTGCACTGACTGCTGTGCACCCACCGTGATATAACCAAATTCTGTTTCCAGGAGCGACCCGAAGCGCAATTCGATTGTCCAGGAATACGTCCTGCCCGACCTGACAAAGAGCAAAGCGGGGAGGATCCGTCAGCCGGACGACATCCCGCTCGACACAGACCAGGTGCTGACCATGGGCAACGAGCGGTTTTCCGTGCCGGAAATCATCTTCCGTCCCGACGACATCGGTGGGTGTTCCCCTCCCTTCCCTCTCTTCTTTCTCATCAAGTTAACACGATATCAAGGCCTCGAGCAATCCGGCCTCCCCAGCACAATTGCGGCCTCTATCGCCCTCCTTCCCGACGATCTACAGGGCATGTTCTGGGCCAATATCGGCCTCATCGGCGGTACCACTAGCCTGCCTGGCTTTCGACAACGGCTGTGAGGAATCCTTTTCTCTCCTCCCTTTACGCCCAATGCAAAGCGCTCGCTCATCGACATCGACATCGCTAAAGGTTATCCGAACTACAATCGCTGGCACCCTTTGGGTGCGAGGTGATCATATATCAATCCGCCGAGTGAGCTTTAATCCTCATATACAAATCGTACTCGATGCTAGATACTCACATAATCACCTCTACCCAGCCCCGTCCTCGACGCATACCACGCCGCCATGGCCTGTGCCACGACTCCGACCTTCCCCGACCTGGTCGTGACGCGCGCGGAGTACCTCGAGAGTGGCAGCGTCGCCGTGCGCCGCAAGTTCCCCGACTGGCAGCCGCCGCCGCCGCCGCTGCGCGAGGCGGCGAAGGAGAAACCGAGGGACGCGAAGGAAAAACGGCAGGATGCGAAGGACAAACGAACGCAGGATACGGCCACGGCGAAGGGGAAGGGAAAACAGCGCGAGCGCGAGGAGCCGGCTGTTGGTCCCAGGACGAGAATCCGCGCGGTGAATCCTGTTGCACCGGCGCGCAAGCCTCGATGATAGATCTAATTCCATTGTTTTACCTCGCGACGCGAAACTGATAGGAGTCCACGGCTTGGTAAAATCGAGGTGATTGCGGAACGAATCCCTTCGTCGCTACTGAACGGCTCCCTGTATCGCGCTGTCCAGCATTGGAGATTTTGACTCGTTCGGCAGCGCGGATCCAAAACCAGTCCGAACAAGGCACAAAACTCGACTCATCACATGGCAGCATTGGGCCTTCTTCCCACGTCGGAAGCGCGCTCTTTCGCGACTCGCCAGGTGCACCTGAACAGTATGTATAGGAGGTGTTGGGTTTTCGACGTGAACATTTCGTGTCTCCATCGGGGACGATGGAGACACGAAATGTTTTGTTCGGTGAGACTACTTTTTGTCTTGTAATTATTTTTGTCCGAAGCATAATCCCTCCCTCTCAGGCGAAGTTGCATATTCATCTAACTCACCGCCGACGTGGATTCGGGTTTTTTCTACTGTCAACGCGCCGCTGAGGGCGGATTTCGTATTTCCCTGTGGTTGATTCCAAGCCTCTCAGCCAAGCGCCAATGTCCACTTCACACCGCTCTTGAATCCATCCAACCTCGTGCATCGAACCAATTAAGATTAATAAAATATAAACTTTGAGCCCCCAGCCAAGAGATCCCGCTACCGCACGCAAACATTCAGATTATCGACCCCCATCGACTCCGTCGGGATCTCCAGCTCGAAGACCTTCCCGGGGAAGAACACCTGCGTCGTGCTGATCTTGCACCCCGACAGGGCCGTGAACTCCGAGACTTGGTCGGCGGTGACCTGGGGTACAGCAGAATCAGCATGTTTGATAATTCATTTATTTATATGGGAGACAAGCGCACCTGATACCCCGCAGAATCCTTATTGCGGTCGAAGATGATAGTTTTGGTGACCTTATCATCCGCGCCGGCCTTGGTGCACTCGAGGTGCACGCGCATGTCTTCCTTCGCGCCGAGTTTGACTTGTTCCTGTTCATCATCCGCGTTAGTGATTTTTGGCGGGGGCATGGAAGGGAGAACAGAGGGCACGCACAGGCAGGTCAATGATGTCAAACACCGCAAAGTCCTTCAGGTCGAAGGACCCCGCCTGGTCAGCGAGGTTGAATTGCGCGGAGGGCGAGGTCTTAGGCACGAATTGGTCGGTCAGCAGTCCGCCCACGAGACCTGGTTTGTGCAGTGCTCCGTCAGATGAGATGTAAAGAGCGCAAAACAGACGCGCGACGACACACCCTCCGCCATGGCGAGACGCGGCCCGGTGAATATCTGCGTGGTATTGGCGGGGAAAGATTTGCACGCGTCTCCGGGGCAGCTGGTCGTGGCAAAGTCGGGCCAGTTGAACCCTTGGAAGCCATCGGGGATGGGGGTGAGTGCATTGGCATCGAGGCCGTCGAACTGGGCGTCGTCAAACTGATCCAGGTAAAAGTGGAAGCTTAGTATTCTGCAGACAAGGACAAGGCATTGGGACGAACGTTTATTACACGGTCCGTGCAGGCTCCATTCTGCCGGGCACGCAATCTCCTTGAGGCTGGGGCCGCGAACGCTGCGCCGGCGAAGAGGCTGAACAGGATGACCGAGTTCTTCATAATGAGAGAATAGAAGCAAAGTGCAGGTCTTGAAGGAAACTGAAAGAAAGAAACCTGCACAGCAGAAAAAGACTGACGGGGACGAAAAGGAATGCGGAAACAATCCCGCGACCCCTTTTTATCACTGCTTTGCCGACTGAATAGAAATGAATCACTTACGAGAGGTTGATGCCTGTTGAAACAAGGTGGAATTTTTCGTCAAGTCGGTGTCGACTCAATCGCGCAATCGGCATCAGCTGCAACAAGTTGAATTTTGGACGGACATTTTACTCTTCACAGCTGCATATTGTACCTGAACTTCATTTTTTTTTGCTAATATCCCTTGGCGTTGATGCGGTCGACTGAGAAAGAAGCGGATCTGATGGCGGCAAATCCCGCCAAGCAAACGATTGACTGATTGGTTCCTGCAACGCTGCGATGGCGTCAACTCTTTCGAATTCCAAACAACCACCGATGCTGGTCGAGTTATCGGTCGAGCTGCTGCACCAGATTACCGATTTGCATTGCGCATGTACGCTGTCCGCTGTGTTGATTAGGAGCAATCTCCGCTAGCAGCTCACTAGGGCGGATTGAGAGGCCAGGGCGGACCAGCATGTTCCGACTTGCACGTCCGCCTCAAGCACCTCTACACAGATATCATCACACCCGACCTCTTCGCGTATCTCGCGTCTTACTCCGGGCTCGAGACACTTTCGCTCCGCGAGAGCTGGGAGGCGCGCGCGATCGTCTCGCGGACACGTTCTTCAGCGCGGTGCTCTCGTGCCACGCACAGACGCTCGTGGCCGTCGTATTTCCGAGTCGCTGGGCTTCGGGGCTCATAGCGCTCACGGAATCGTCCGCCTAGAGCGGTTGAAGAGCCTCGACAAGAGCGTTCACGACGCTAGGGGGGCACAGACAATACAGTACAGGATCATATCCCGCTCTTCTATCTTGCAAGACGACTCAGCGGATCCAACACCTCCTTCAGCGCGCCATGTTCCTCACCTCCTTGAAGCACCTCGCGATCTCTGCCAGATCGTCGCCCTACGAGTCCTGTGCGTCGGACGACTTCGAGAGGATCAAGGCGATGGTGACGTTCCGGTCGCGTGTCGTCTCGTCTGCACTCAGGCTATTCGCGGCATCCACTTTCTACGCGCTGGCGCTGCCGGAATCGACTGAACAAAGGCTGACGTGTATGCAACTGTGAGCTCGTTGATATCATCCTTGCTTTGGGTGCGATGGTTTAAAGCGGAAACCCCTGTATCACTCGGCCTGATATCCGGTTGCGTTATTCGCTGACGGATAAGTGGCGTCTCAACTTCCAAGTCTTGCAGCCGATTTGTCCCCTTCATTGATGGAGGTTATCTGAGCCGACAAGACCGCTCCATCGTTATCCGGAAGACCCGAGTCCCTGCAAACGAAACCGGAAGATCCTTCAAGTCCTTGTAAAGTAAACCCGAAACACGCCCAGTTCCATTGCATCTGACTTTGAGGACGTCATCCATTCATTCGAACGGCCGTTGGCATGCAGGTAATTCGATCGTGCATTTGAACTACCCCTATGAGTCTGACTACATTGATATTTCTCCCTCGTACCTCGATCAGCGCTTGCAATGCTTCCTCGATGTCCGTCGTGAATCCCAGAGACCATCTTCCTCATCTTGTCACTTGGGGCACCTTCAACATCTTCTCCGCGTGCGCCAACGTACTCCTTCTGGCCCTGACGCTGATCAGCCAACGCTGGGAGGCGAACTTCCTCCTCCTTCACCTCGAGCTCATCTTCGTCCTAACGTCTGGGGCTGCAAGTCTCTTGATATGGACAGGCCACGCCTTGGACCTGGATCCGCCTTATGGGTTGTGCCTGCCGAACGCCCTCGCCGCAATGTCCAACACCCCTCTCCAAGGTGGCTCTGCATTTGCGATTGTGAGCACTCTGGCCTTCCCTTCCACAGCGGTTTACTGAGGGGGAGTGTATGTAGGTGCTGAAAGTTTGGGGGAGTGTGATGATAGCTTGTCATCCGCGGTGGAGGCGGGCGCTGGAGTGGAGTGTGTCGATGCCAGTCGTATGTCGCCTTTGGTCTCTTCAACATTCTTTCTTTGTTAACATCACCCGTAGCTCTTGGTGATACCGTGGATATCGAGTCTGCCAATATTTTTTACTGGGCTGGCGGTATGTTTACTAGTCTAGATCTTCTGCCTCTCACAAATCCAACCCTCGTATAGATTGGACTCGACCACAACAAAGTATATCGAGGCAGCCCGTTCTACTGCATGGTTGACCACCCGGCATTGTGAGCATTATTCAGCTACACGGGATTGAGTTAAACGTTTCATCCTTTAGACAAAATGCCGCGTCGGGATTTGGTGCTACTTATACGTTTTTGTGCCTGGTCCTTTCTGGATGGACCACTTACAACCTAATTACCACGCGCTGGCGCGTCCGTCGAATAATCGACTATCCCGGGGTCTCTTACGCCTTCGTCATCCGAACGCTGGTGTTTTCCATATTTGTCGGAGTCGCTTTTGTGTGAGTCCTTGTCTCCTCTTCGCGATGTGCCCGCAGTGCAGCTTACTCCACGAATCGCTGGCAGGGTTGGAATAATTTCCCTTGTATCATCTTTTTCCGCAATGGTCCCGGACGTCGCTCTCTCGTCGTGCAACGTTGCAGTATTCTTCATCTTCGCAACGTCCAGGGTATGTGGATTATCCGTCCTCGGTTGTGCACAATTTCCGAGGGTCATATCTTCTCCTAGCCTATCATTCAATTCCTTTTCCGCTGCCGCCGCGTCCGAGGCATTACGATGACTCGGACCGCCTTCCAATCTGCCCCCTCGGGCCGCTCCCGAGGGACCAACACGCTCACTGTCACCGAGGGGCCCCAAGAAATGGTGACCTTCGCCGTCGGCAGCAGCAAGGTCACCTTGGACTACGAGCCGCCTTCCGTGTGGCAATTTAAGACCGACACAACGACTGATTTTGGGGAAGGAAAGTCGAAAGACAATGCGCCTTTGCCTTGACTGCGGCTTGTCGTCTATCCATGCAATGAATCGCGTTCTCCGAGTTCTACAACGAGATGATCGATCTTCGACGCACTGGGCATATGCTTAATATTTTTCTTTACGTCGGTTCTCGCGGTGGTCTAAGCACTCGCTTGATTCGTTCTCCTCCTGTCTCCCTGATCCAACCCTGATCAGTGATCTGCACAACGCACCAAATCATAAACGGTATCGCACCTTTCAACTTCCGCCTTGTCTGAGCTGCAGTACCACCGTTCTACAAAATCTTTGAAAACTTTCGACTTCCAGGTGGCCGCCACTTCACACAGTCACGGTACCGCCAGTCCCTAGCACACATCCTCCTATCGTAGGCACTCCTGTTTATGAAGCCGACGATTTCTCCCCCATGTCTCACTACCCAGGGCGTATAAATGAAGGCGCTGGACTCCTGTTTCCCACTTATCCCACCCTGCTTCCTTGTACGCTGTCCCGTTCCCCGACATTGCAATGTCTGCAACACCCCTCGTTCAGCTCTTCCGCGAATTTGCCATTTGCGTCTCACTCTCCTTCATCATCGTCCTCGGGATCATCCATTGCCTGCTCCACCTGCTGCACGCCGCCGTCACGTCCGGGCTCGCTCTCCGTTCGCCGGCGCTCGCAAAGTTCCTGCCCTCCTCCGCGGCCCAAACCGCGCAGCACATCTCGCACATCCACGCACACCTGTTCGTGATATTCAAGATCACCGTCGCATCCAGCGTGCTCGTCTTCGCCCTCCGGGAGATTGGAGCTGCCGTCGCGGGCTGGTGGGGAGTGGCCATGGACAGCCTGGACGAGAACGACGACCTGGAGGTGGGAAATCGCAAACCCACCGTCCGGGAACCGAGTTCAACCCCACTCCGGATGGACGAGAAGAAACGGTGGGTGGTCGCCGTCTCATCTGTTACATTGCTCCCGGTTCTCACTTCGTGCTGTTCCAGTCATCGTCATCTTGGCGGTATCCCATATCCCAACAACACGGTCATCTTCTGATGTGGCTCGGGTTGATCTTTGAAGTGCGTGGTTCAATTTTTCTTGTCTATCGGTATTGACCATTCATTCATTCTAGACTGCCACTCCTTCCAAACACTCTCGACCGAAAATGTAATCTGCACGCAGCGAAGAATTAAAATTATACGGCATTCTTGAACGGCCTTGCTAATTCACGCAAGGACGGTTTGGTCTTTGTCTGAGTCGCTTATAACAAGTACTTCCTGGTTTCTGGGCATTCGATCGAACGGCGTTGAACGCTGAAAATTAATTCTTTGTTGGAAAGTGACCCTGCCATGTTAAATGTCGAATATCGACACTTCTGCCATGCCGTCGGCTTTAAGATTAAGTGCACACTGCCAGCCGCGAGAGAGAAGTGATGAAAAGAAAACGAGGATTCCGAAATTTAAATGGAGCGCACTTTCTGGCATTTCTGCTCTTGCAATCCGCTTCTTTCTAACATTTTCATCACCACATGCATTATTGTATGCCTGACGCTCGATTGTCCTCCAGTGCTCCATCCGGATATACTACGCTAGGCGTTGGCGGCGCAAGCGCCACAGCGTAAGTCGACGTCAAAGAATTAGCATATGTGAACACAGTGAAAGCAGAGGAAGTAGCTACTTCAGCGCACACTGCACTTACTTCCGAAATGGCCGGCACCACATCCGCGTATCAATAATCAAGATTCGCGACATGAAACCAGATTTTTTTCCACCCTCTAAAAAAAATCTCTAGGTTAATGGTCTGACTAGGGAGATGTCGACTAGATCGGGAATGCGCTCGCAGATTTTTTTTACAAGTTACAACACGCGTCACATTTGCTGATAACTAACAACTAACAGACTACACAGGCTTGTTTGTTTACTTCTGCTCACTAGCTCACTCGTCTCGCCTACTACACAACCCCGGACGCGGCGATGGTCACTTTGGCAGACGGGGTACCGCTCCCGGAGCCCTTCGCCTCAATGGTACGAACGATGTCGAGGCCCTCAACGACCTCGCCGAAGACGACGTGCTTTCCGTCGAGCTAATAGTCGAAGTTCGTTGTAAGTACAAGGGAAGGAGGGGGAACAAGGAGAAGGAGGATGGCAGTGAGAAACGTACATGCGGGGTTGCGACGGTGGTGATGAAGAACTGCAAACAGCGTATATCAGCGAAGTGAAAGGAAGTAGGAGACGAAGCGCACCTGCGACCCGTTCGTGTTCTTCCCCGCATTCGCCATGCTGAGGAGGCCAGGGCCAGTGTGCTTTTTGACGAAGTTCTCATCTGGATAAGACGAACGTCAGTGCAATAGGATCAAGACCACCGGGGGATCGCGCACCATTGAATTTCTCGCCATAAATGCTCTTCCCGCCGGTCCCGTTATGGTTCGTGAAGTCTCCACCCTGGAGCATGAACTGTGCACCACCACGAATGAGCATGGGTCATATGCTGAAAGAGACAATAGCGCACCTTCGGAATGATGCGGTGGAACCCGCTCCCGGCGTACCCGAACCCGTGCTGCCCCGTCGCGAGCTCGCGGAAGTTGGCAGCCGTCTTTGGGACCTCAGCGTCGTACAGCTTGAACACGATACGGCCGGCGGGCTGGCCGTTGATGGTGATGTCGAACTGTGGCTCGTCAGGAATGTATGCAAGAAATGGGCAGATCTGGGCCGATCTGAGAGAGAGGGCGTACGAAGACGTTTCTGCAAGGAAAAGAGTGGGTCAGAATACGGCAAAGGATTCAAAGGACGGTCCTCACTCAGACATGTTGGAGAGAAGGAGAGAAAATTGGTGGTTGAGTTGGAAGAGGGATCGATGGCGCCAGATAGTACGTACAGCTTATAAACCCGCAGATCGGATGTGATACGTCGGGTATCGGCACCCGCACGGGCCACCTTCCTTTCCGCACATCACCTCGTTCCACCATCTGTCCGTCAGTGGCGGCCGTGTATCACCTTCGCTCAGCTAATTCGAGATGTGTCCCCGCTGACCTGTGTTGGGGAGCCGGGGGAGTGGTAGCGCCGGGTTGTTTTGGGGTTCCCCGAAGGTCACGGTAACTCTTTTCGGCAACTCTATCTAATCCATCTGAATCTATCTTGCATGCGGCCGCTGGTAAGCATCGGAAAGGTTGGTTAAATTGATGTTAAGAGTGAGGTATGGTGCGATATTACGTCAATGGGACTTAACGCCGGTTTATTCCCGTACTATTCTAGCCCCTGATGTGTCCACGGTTTTGATGGCGAGCCGTACCTCTCGCAAAATTTAATCGTTTTGGCTGGATCTTGTTTTGGGACATTCATTGACTCATGATACGTGACTTGCGGAGTTTACAGATTATTTGAGGAATGAGAGCTATTGGTACGACGATGCCGGTTTTGATGCCACTTTTGACACCTGATGTGGAATCGAAATCATCGCTTTATGCTGCGTGCACTTTTTCCCTTCCACTCAAACTGAGTCTCTGAAACAACTTGAAACACATTCAGAATTCCGGAGAATTTTCTCTGGGGGAATCCATGGTCTAGACGACGAGATATCGGGGAAGTGGAATCGGTTTTGATCAAAAACCGGCTTTTTCGGGCATCCTGATTTTCTGGAGCCCTCATTTCTTGCACAATAAATATAAATTTCGGGGAGGAGACAACTACTACGCATGGCCACCACATACTATTTTTTCCAAGTGTTCTATTCACATTTGCGACCGGGATTCCCAAAAATTCCACTTCGGGGTGCATGGACACATCAGGGGCTAGAATAGTAACGGATTCCTCCCTCGAAACGAAACTGATTGATTTCACGTTCACAGCGGTGAGCTGCATCATCGGATTCTTGGTGCAGAGTAGCCATCCCATCACGCTCCCGCGTTAGGAAGGAGAACGAGCCTGATTATCAAAACCACATGCTGGTTTATGGATAGGAAATTGGATTCTCTCCGAAGTTGAAATTGCCTGTAACGGGATTCTCCACGGGAGCGGCACATTGTTTCTTGTTTTGTGCACATGCATTTATATTTACACTGATTGCTTCTATTATAGCTCACCCCGTCGCCGCGCATCTGGCATCGGCCTCTGCCTATAATTTACTCTGGGTGTTATATTAGACAGATTGTGCAAAAACCGCACAAGCCGCATGCGGTTTCCTGCAGCTTTTGGGCATTGTACAAAGCAGCAGGAGTATTTTTTCGTTCTGGCACTGTCAATCACCTCCAGACTACACATTTCAGCGCCAATTTGCATGTACCAGCTATGCGGCTTCTGAGCCAAATCCAACTTAATCAGGCTTCTCAGAATGGCATTTTCGTCGTTCTCCCGCGTCTCTCGTACTGTATATCGTGTGAGACAAGGAGTTCAGACATCCCCACTCCCCCCCACTCCTCAACCAAGTCACCAAATCTCAACCACTCACTGATAAACACGAAAAAACTGTGCAGCTGTGGCGCAACTTCTCTATTATCCTGATGCTGGCTTGTTGAACATCACAGATAAACCACAAAGGCCCAGTAGCAGGGGAGGGTGTGTCTTGTAGAAGGAGCTTGACCAGCTCCTGATTTATTGAAGGCCACAGGTAAATGGATAGAACACCTACCTTTGATCTTTTGATTTACCCGCTTTTGCATCCAACCACCCTGGAGAAATGAAATTGATCTGCAGTTCGCAGGTACGTAGAGCTCCTGGTGGAGTTAAATTCCACCAAAGGAGCTGTATATCAATGTCGCAGTGATCAAAAAGCGGAATTGGATCCGTATTTCCAGCCTACGCCCGAGATCTTTTTCAACATCGGACACGGCTCAGCGGCCGAACGATGCCGATCAGCTCCGCTGGCTGATGATTGGCGCCGAGGCTAGGCGACCCGGCGCCGATCAACCGCTTCGACGGCAATCACACTCTTTTTCCTCTCAGTAATACACGCGGAGCTATCAAACGGCTGATCGGCATTGTTCGGCACTGGCTGATGTTTGCATCCAGTGTTGATCCAGTGCTCGTTCACCGGATTCCGATGGATTCCAATGGAAACCGGCGGCTCACGGGTGGTATCCATTTCCAGTGAGCTACTGGATATCACTGGATCCTGAAACCCCAGTTTCCACTCCTACTACTGCAATTCTCAGTCGTCGTTTTTCAACCACTTGTGCTTGAATGCAAAAGCAAAGCAAATGGGGCTCTCCAGTCTCCCAGCTCTTAACATGGACTCAAATAATAGCTGTATCCCCCCACAGTTATTTAAAATAATTATTTGCCTCCATTCTCGCCGTTTGACGGTTCAACGTCAACGGTTGGCCTCATGGTCAACCTTCCGGCGTTCTCTTGGTGTGCATACACACTCTTTTATATATTCAACGTAGCACGGGGTAAATCAAGACATATCAAACATTTGTATGTTCTCCATTCATTTCCAGCGAAGTCCACTGGAATTGAGTGGCTGATGAACCATTGGAACCCACTGGTGATTAGTTGAACACCGCAGGTCGCTGACTCATGATGAGAAGCATCGCCAATAAACGTCTGCCGATGTCCACCACCGGCCACCGGTGTCCACTGGCGGCCAGCGGTGGCCGCCGGTGACTTTGCTAGTTAAGGGTGTATTACTCTTTATGACAACGTCGCATCGACGGCCAAAAAGACCTCCAAAACCCCCGGCTTGCGATACATGTAAGGTTTGGCGAGCCTTGTTCCGAATTCACTGTTTCTGAAAGGCCCGTCGGACCTTTGTGCCAATCCTGACTCCGATGGTGGGCCATGTCGACGATGCGTCGACAGGAACAATGCGCAAGTCATTTCAGGTTTGTATTGGTTGCTAGGAATTAGCTAAGGTGTATGTAAGTGCGTGATACCTGTGAGATGAGGACGCCCGCCGAGGAACTCTGAGCCCAGCTCCAGAGAAGTGTCAGTACCATCGATATCTCCGCTGCAAGCTGGAAAAAACCTAGCGATGTTGCCGCAGTTACTCGAGGTTTTATCTTCGTCTATGACTTTGGTGTCCCCGCGGGGACATGTGTCCGTGATCCAATGTCCAGCTGGCGACCTAGGTTTTGATCATATGCCGCCAACTATACATCCCATCCTAATCAAAACATTTATTAAAACAGGCATGTGGGCGGTCTCATCCCAGTTGCTTCTCCTCCCACTAAACTCGCCGGTGTTTACAATCTGCATAATCGCCTTGGGCTCTGGATCTTCTTTTTCACGAAGCAATCCTTTGTCTGGGACCTTGTCCGAGTTCGTTTTCGGACGCAACTTTCTTCCCCTCCGAAACAGGATGCTTCAAGTTTCAAATGAGAACACGGTGCCAGAGTTTGTTCAAGGCAATGATGCCATGTGTATCTCACTTTTTATTTCAAACCGCTATGGGGAAAGACGCGTCTGTCGTGAACTATGGAGAACGGATACTGTTGTCAGGGTCGGGTCGGGCCTGAAAGCCCACGCTTGGGTCGGGTCTAAGCGGGTCTGGGCCCGACGAAATCTCAGGCCTATTGCCATCGGAGGTATTTCGGTTTTTTTGCAATAAACCATGGGTAAATGAAAATTGGGAAGCCAGATCATGCACGGCTCCACCCACTGTCCCAAGCCGCCGTCCTTGACTTCCTTCCGTCCTTGTCACCTTCACTCATCCACCCGATTTTCTCAAACTTCTTGGGGCGCGCGGACACCGTCCTCACGGCGGTACCGCCGCATCCTAGGTCTTTTGGTCTCAAAGCCGCTGGCGAAGACAATATCTTCCGCGGATGTGTCTATGTACAGTGGGTTTCACACATATATGGATACTTGGCTTATCCGTCATCCATATATCGGTTCTGTCAGAGAGGACTTGTCCTCCACACGGAGCTGGAATTGCGTGCGAATACACACAGTTTGGCCCCGCGCGCGGGAACGCATGCAGCTCGTCAAAATTTGACTGTCCGTCGATATGGTGGGGGTTGTAGTGCGCAATTTTTTTGCGCATGATACGCCAACTGTCCACAGTCCTCAGATACGTTCCATTTCCGGGTATGGTCGAGAATTGGTCGAGTACGCGGAGTTTCTCCTTCAACAGGCGGAGGCGGGTTTCGTCGTCGATCAGGAGTGAATACGATACCTCGGGACGTGAGTCGCTCTGCGCATCCACCAGTTTTGAGCGTTCAGAATGGCGAAGCGAGATGAAATTGATGGGATACATCGTCAACGTCGTCTCGCCATGTATTGTGAACAGGCTCAATCGGTACCGACAATGCGGCCCGTTCCGTGGAGTTTTTCTTGCGACCTGGGTTCTAGGCATTGCAATTTAGGCTGTCACGAAATTTTCTCAGCAATAGAGCTTATTGGCCACCGCTGAAAAAACAAATCTCTGAATAAAACAAAGCTCCACTTGAGCAAAAACTTGAGCAAAACACAAACCCGTTTAGACAGACAGCCCCGCAACGTCACTCGCGAACAATACAATTTTGGACATCGGATGGGCGGTCCGACGTTCACGCGTGCTCCAGAAAAAAGTCTTAAGCAAAAATATTTCCTTCATAAGCAAAAAAAAAGCCCGTTGCCAAAAGCTCCAATGTTAAATCTTCTCCATTTACGGCGGCCAACAGATCCGAATATGACATTTGGATGGCAGCGACTGCTCGGTACTTTGCTTCTCCGGTAGCCGGTACTTAGGAACGAATCAAGCGAAATTAACCAACATTGGCGGTAAACCCGGCATGTCCTCCAATAAGGCTGCGTACCTCAATTCTGATGCGGCTCGGGAGCCCGAAATATAGACTCTGAGCGGAGAATTTCGGAGCCGCGTGACAAGCGGGCGCTGCATGCCCGCTGTCCATGGGGGTTCGTGGGATTGACCTAAATTCAATTTGGACTTCTATTGCCACGCCGTCTTCCGGATCCAGCAATTCGAAACAAAATATCCAACCTTGTAGTCCGGCGCTTGAAGCATCCGGATTGGCCTCATAGAGAGATCTGAGCAGCAAGAATGAACGTCAGTATCTATGCTCTCTATCCTGTCTGCGACCTATATTTTTTTGCGCTGAACTTGAAATTTGAGAGGCGATTTAATGTGATTTGGAAGTGATTTATCTGGTGGTCCCGAATATACCTCCAACGCTGGGCAAGTTATGCCTTGCTTTATGTGGCGATTTATGGTTCATTTCTCGTGTTTACCACAGGCGGAATCGCTTAATTTTAACCGCGGATGGCGTTGGACACGGTACGGACGGATATTCGACTAAGCTGATCCCCATGCTTCAATGTTTAGTATATAACCCCTGGACATGGGGGCTGGATTCCACCACGAACCCAATCCACAGTACATGTCGACAAGCGAATATTCCGTCTGCATCCAGGGCCTCTTAACGGAGATTGGATACCGCTACGAGCCCTTCCCACCTTACGATGCTGATTACTGGGGTCCCTTCCATGGATGGATGTTGCACACATTGGGACCGACATCGTCTTGGGGTGCGAAACAGCTTGCCGAACTGGAGCACGCTGCGGGCGGAGTCATCGAAAGAGTATACCCGTTTGCGAGCACTCAGATGAAGCTTCTTTTTGCGAAGCTGACGGCCATTGCCATTCTCATCGACGATTCAATCGAAGATGAGACTGTGCACAAGCATCTTGTGCAGTTCTCGCACAGACTTTACCGCGGCGAACCTCAACAGAATGGGTTGCTGGCGCTCTACTACACGAACATGACAGAGCTTTCGGAGATGTATGGAGACGATTCTGTTCTACGGGGGTTCGCCATTGTTCCGTGGATCAATTACATCGATGCGTGCTTGATGGAGAAGCAACTATTCAATGTCGAGGTATGGCTCGTTTACTTCTGTGATCATTTGACTAAAATTTTATTGGACCCTCAGCGTGGACGATCAAAAAATCGTGACGCCCTGCAACCGAGTACCCATGAAGAGGGTCTTGCACTGAAATTGTGCGGATTTGATTTTCTTCTGACGATAGTTTGACATTCTCATGGTTCCTGATAGTCCTCATTATTTGCGCTCCAAGAGTGGGATAGCCGAAGCATACGCCGCGGGTATATTCAAGGCGACCAAAGACCAACACTTGCCTTTGACGAGATACATCAAGGTCCTCCCAGATTTGACTTTTTACATCGTGAGTTTTACTCCAAACGTATCTGGACATTCTCTAATTCCTTGGTGATTATACAGGAGGTCATGAATGATCTTCTATCCTTTTACAAGGAGGAGATCGACGGAGAAACATACAATTTAATTTATCTTCGCACACGTTCACTCTCGGCGTCGGGAGTACACGGCAGCGGAATGAACGCAGAGTGGACCTGCTACGACACACTCCGGCTTCTTTGCGATGAAATCCGACAGGCTACACGAAGTATAGACGGCCTTTTGCGATTGGAGGAATGTGAAAGAAAGCTCCAAGGCGATCCCGGAATCAACGACATTGATGAGGTTGATCTCGAGATAGCGATGCAATGGAGAGGCTGGCGAGATGGTTATATTTCTTGGCATTTGGAATGCCGAAGGTACAAGTTAGGATTTTTGAAGTTCGCAGTGACAGGCGACCCCGAGCCGAGCAACTAGCCGTGTATAGACTATTTTTAGGACAACTAAACGATAGATTCGAGTGTTGTCGGTTTTTGAACTTGAAGTTGAATATTTATGATGACAACAGTGATCTAGTCTGATAGTAATCACGGTGCGCTTGTTGGCAGACCGTCAAATTACGTAAAAGCGTGGCGGTGCTCCGCACGTGCTCTCGCTACTTATTCGCTTCGCCACAACGCGTCCCCGCCCAAGCCTCCAGCGGCGCGTTTTCAGCTCTCAAACCCGGGTCGTGGCAGTTATACGTCAAAGTATACTATAGGCGCGTCACCCATCTCTACTTGCACCTCTGATCACGATCTAATCCGTCTTGACTGTGCAGTAAAATTCTTTCTCTTCCAGTCACTAGGACGTGTTTCCCTGTAGAGTCCAAGTCTCATTTAATGGAACCCAATGTGCATAACCCAAAACCACGTGCGAGGCGCCGGAACTACGACGTGAAGCCTCTACCTGTCATTCCAGGAGTGCCTGAGCATGCAGCTCAATACCGTCTGTCTCCTTCGGAAATGAGACAAACATTACTGCTCTCCAGCACATCCTCGACCCCCAGCGATATGAATTCACCCTTCCCTTCCCCTTCCCCTGCCTTGTCTCACCTCTCTCTCTCTCCATTGCTCTCCCTGGCACCGCTAGAAAGTCTCGACACATCCGAGCCACAAATGAACCTCCTGACTGAAAGTCTGGGTAGGATGGATGTCTTGCAAGAGAAGAGGAAATATACCACAAAATCCGAGCGTCTTGAGATCGTCCTCCGCTGCATCGATGACCAGTTCAAAACTTTAGGTCATTTCTTCGAGGCGCTGACGGAAAATGTCCCACGAGATGACCTCGACCCACGCTCGGAATACCATAAACGAGTCCTCTCCTCATGGCTAGGAGGACGCACTGCCTTTCGGCCTGTTCATCTCGTTGAGGCGATCTATCGCAATCGCTACAGTGTTCCATCTTCGAAATCCGTTCAAGCCAAAGAACTTTCCCAATCATTCCACGGCACACGCGACCCAAAGGAATATCATTACGCACGTCCTGGTCTTTCCACATGGGCGACTCAACTTGTTGGAAAACGGTGCGCGCTGGAAGTTGGACGGCTGGGCTACAACGACCCAGCTCATCCGAATTTCCACGTCTTCCTTCAGTCGTCCGCCAACAGCCGGATGGCAGAAAAACGGAAAACGGTCTCACAAGAAGACGTATTCCAGTTTTCAATGCAACGTTCCGCTGATATCCTTCAATCTCGAGCACCACTGTCGTGGTTCTTGACTGAGTCCATGTCCGCTACGCGGAAAAAACGGCGAGATAATTGCAAAGACGCGGCGCCCACATCCTTTTGTATGACTATACCTTGGTTTTCTTGTTTCTTGTTTAATTTCGTCTTGCAGATCCAAGTCGCTGCATTGAGCTCTTTCGCAATGGCTCGCAACCGTTCTGCAAATGCATACTTCGCGCTCCCTGTCGGCACGTATCTCTTTGCAACGAAAGCGCATACGGACGTCAAGCGAATGTTTTGCAAGCTCGGGCTTTCAGTTCACGATACAACTGCTCGCAAAGCCCTCATCTCTATGGGAGCAAAGAGGAAGGAGGCGCTTCAAGCTGACACAATCGCCGCACTGGAGAAAAAAGAACCAGCCGCGAGAAAAACACTCGACAATATACAACAGTACCAGATTGTGCGCGAGCATGGTCTATGCAAACAATCCCAGCTCATTACTGGTACTGCCGCCACCGCAATTATGCTCGATAACTGCGCTGAACACGCATTTGATCTCGACACATACCAAGATCGTGTAATTCGCAACGAGCGCGCAAGCCTTACCGTCAATGCTCTTTTGGACGACATAGATTTCGATCACATGGATAGTGTCTTTGCCCTCCATGTTGTCCGCATCCTTTGCGAGCATGTACCGTGCCTCAACGCCTACCTCCCTCTCATCGCTGAGCGTTTCCGGTCGCAGCCCATTGCGTTGTACTTGCTCCCAGTGGATCGGCCGGCAACGCGGATCGTTCCTCTCTCATGCAACAGCCGCGCAGAGATGGAGACACATGAGATGAAGGAGGCCGTGCAGGATTTCGACCGGCAGGCGGGCTACACACCGGAGAATGTGTCCGCTGCTCGGATTTTGATCTGGGAAGCAGGGGACGGAGGTTCTGTGTTGTCCGGTGGCCGAGTTGCACGCCATCTTCTTCCGCAGGGGCTCAGTCTTAACGCGTACGAGTCCTTCGAGAACCGATTCTGGACCCCCGGTCTGTTTCATGTCCAGATGAACATGATCAATGGGGTCGCAGAGAACCATTTTGGTGCAAAAGCCACATCTGACCCTTCCTCGCTTTCCCGCGCCGCCTCTCTTGCTTCTTTGTATATCCCATCGAAGCCGAATAGCTGCGAATACTACCCAACAACCCGAACTATGGACACAATATGCCGCGCCCAATTCCTCGACATCTGGGATTTAGAAATTACGCAACATCGTGGTTTGCTCACTCATTTTGAGCAGCTGAATATACAGAATGAACTGCCTTCCTTGGACGACTTGCTTACGGAGGCAAATAAACTCGTAAACCGCTATTCCTCGGACCGTGCGTACCAGACTGCGCTTTCGTCGACGGCATTCAACAAATCTCCTGATCTATACAAGTTCAAAATTGGTACACCAGCCGATCCTGACTCATTGGTTGGCGACTCCGAATTCACCGGAGACCGTGTGTTGGCCAATACTATTGCCTTCCGCCGCGACTATTTGCTTTATCTCGAGCTGTCCGACGCGATTCTGGAGGGAGATATTGGCCGGGTGTGTGAAGTTTTAAAGGTACAATTTATTCTTAGCCAGACCGAATATTCACTGAATTCTTTGCAGCTCCTCACATTCTTCTTTGCGGGTGCTTCAAAGTACAACTACGCCGGTATTCTGCTGGACCTTTATTGCTTGTTCAAATTCGAGGCGACAGAAGGGCTCAAGGAAGCAATTTGGAACAACTGGGTTGTGAATCTCACCGGCGAGCCAAGGAAGAATGTGCCAGACGACCAACTCCAGGAATGGCATAATAAATTTCACGAGGCCATGGTCCCGCGGCACGGAGGCTCATTCGACGACCCATTCTTCCGTGAAACTATCTCACCCAACGTCAACTTCTTCCAGCGACTGAAGGAAGAAATGGAGGAGGCGTTTGGGTTGAAGGCCCATCGCAAGAGTCACACCTCGGCCGGTATTACCAGTGAAATTCGTGCTTTGACGGCGATGTACAAGCGGGAAAGTGTTCATCTCTTTTGCGCAGGACGAATCCGGGATCACCAAGCGAAGGATTTCATCGACAACGGATACACAACATTAGAGAAAACTAAACTGGCAGATCTGCTCCGAACATCGACGGAACGTGCGGAAGTCCTGGCGATGATACGGCGGCATCGTCAGCATGGTTCTGTTCCCGAATCGCACAGAGACGCACCTGATCGAGACATTATGCATGGAGACGGCGATAGCAGCGACAACGAGAGCACCGATACTGAGACATCAGATCCGAACAGCGACGATTGCGATGACCGGCATTCTGGAGACAGCCAGATCGACGATGAAGAGCCTGTTGTTGGGGTTTCAGATTGGGCATTCCGCATGGACGAGGGGGAGGATCCCGAGTGGGAGAACGAAGGTGATGAAGAGGATGATGAGGAAGATGAAGCGGTGGACCAGGACGTTGATATCGACGGATGGTCTGGAGAGAATGACGTACTAGAATAAAAAGACCGAATTCAACGTGCTCTCTCACGTCTGTAACTTGTGCGGACGGGCCCAAATTCAGCTTGAATCTCCTTCAGGGTTCTTTTATCGACAACACGGGTTTTGGCGACGCGCTCGTTGGTAACATCGTCAAGAGCACGTTTGCGCAGGGAAGAGCCGGAGGAGGATTGTGCAGTGGGAGGAGGGGCCGGTGACGAAGCACGGGAGGGTGGAGGTGAAGCGACGGGTGCACGTGAAGCTCGTGTGCGGCGGGTACTTGGATGTTCTTGTGTCATTTCAACAGCTGGGGACACGATTTCCTCCATGTCTTCGACCTCGGTCGCCTTGGGCTGAGCTCGGCCTTTACGACGCGGCACCTCTGCAGCGCGTGCGGCTTGGATCACCGTGCGGATTTTCGTCATGGTAAGCCAAAGGTCATCCCGGTGGGAAGAGGCACGGAAGGGCCACCCGTGAGCACCTAGGACGGTATCGAGGTCGGCAGAAGTCGTTAATTGTAAAGCTGAATCCGCTAGCTTCTCCTGAAGCGATGGTGGGAAAAACCAAGATTTGACGCGCCGTGAATAGGTTTGCGTGTAAATTTCGCTTTGAAAGACCTGCGTCCCGAATTCTGCTAGTAGGTCTATCGCAATCACTCGCTCCTTCTTCTTCACCTTCAACGCACGTGGGATCGGGGATCGTTTAGAAGCGCCAGGCGGTGTTGGAAATGGGGGATGAGGAGATATGCGCGTGGGAAACATCACAGAAATACCTGTGCGCTGAGCACAGAGAGAGCAAGGCAATGGTCGTTTTTGCCGCGATGCAGTCGTTATCTGTTTCGCTTAGCGGTTCGTTTTGCCAAATTCGATTCCTAGCAGCATTAAGGCACGTCGCTTCGACCAGGATCCCAGCCTTGGCAGGGTCCATATTTTCCGGTGCTGATTTGGATTTTTTCTTTCGCCCAGGGACAGGATGAGGAGCGGGAACTGAACTTGCAGTGGTAGAGGTTTCCAATGCTGAGCTCTTTGTGAGTAACTGAAGCAAAGCTTGGAAAGGAAACCCACATGCGATGAATTTCTTCGCTTGGGTAATATCACTCTTCTGTACAAAGATTACGCTCCTTCCAGTCGCATCGGGGAGCCGCGCTGCTCGGACCGCCCTGCTGTTCAGTCTGCGAGAGCGTTTTCGGCATTCCAATAGAGAGTACATCTTGGATTGTGGAACAATGGACTCCATTCGCGAGCGCAACAGTGGCGATGATGATTTGAAGATGGGAGTCAGTTTCCATCAGACGCAAGGTTTCGCTGTTGAAATCTGGGTGACAGAGAGCGTTTATATTGGCGCACCCGACGTCCCGCAAGGGCCGCTACCGTCCAGTCGAATTAGGTAGATGTAAACTCGTGTTGAAATTTCGAGGGAGGGAACGTAGATGACCACCTTACGCCCGGTGTTGAGGTATGGGAGGAGCTGAGGGTAGGAGCGGCTTGTGATGGCATGCTTTTAAAGGCTGTATGACAAATTGGATGTCTCGGCGCTCGTTAGAAAAACGAAATAATGTGAAATTACGGAAGCCTAGAGATTGACAGACTTCGGCCGTTGGAGCGCCAGGTTCAAGGGTAGCGGAGAGTCCAAAAACAGAGATTTCAGGACGGAGTCGACCGCGCAATAATTGGCCGATGTATCCATAGGAATGTCGAAAGGTGAGCCATTCGCGCACGACATGCGCCTCCTCGACGCAGACAAAGATGAGATTCAGCTGAAACATCGGAGCATCGAAGATCTTGAACCAAGACGGTGATTTGAGGTGCTCTGGATCGACACAGACCACGCGAAATTGGCAGGAGCTGACTTCTTGGACGAGATTGCGCCGCTGAGAGGATGCATGAATAATATTCTCGCGGTCATACGCTAGCGCGGAGATGCCGTAGCTGGCCAAGGTTTCGACCTAGAAAAAAAATCTGAGATGATCTTGGACGAGTAGAGAGAAGGGTCAAACAATGTTTCGAGCCAGACCCTTGGTTGGAGTAATGACTACCCCGACAGGCTGCTCTCGGATTCCTCGAAATTTTGGGAAATCTGTCGGTGCTTCACTCACTGCCAAGTGACAAATTATCGGCACTGTGAAAAGGGCAGACTTTCCGTCGCCCGTAGCAGTGCACAGAATGACATCCTGGCCGTCCAGAATGTGCAGAATGGGCTGTACTTGACGTTCCCGAAGGCCATCTTTCCAAATGGGAATCTTCGCCGCGACGATGGATTTCAAGGCTCGTTGCCCTTCGGGAGACCGCCAAGTGGGAGATCCAGCCATCCGAGGCCCGAGAATGCGTGGTATCGAGGGACACAAGGTAATCAGAACGAGAATTAAATCTAGAAGCCCGAGGAGAGTTACAATGGTGCTCAGAATCATCAGATGAGTTGTACCGGAGCTTATGGCAGCTTGAGGGACCGAAGAACGCGTGGTGCAGCGTACGGGAGACGCGACGAGGGCGCGTCGGAAGGCAAGCGCTTGCGGCACAGCCACGCTTTTACGTAATTTGACGGTCTGCCAACAAGCGCACCGTGATTACTAACAGACCATATATTGTTAGTCTCGTGATGAAAGAGGCACGAGTGATTAGCTAGACTTGTGTCTTTGATCGAGTGTCAGAAGCGGGACTGCCTTTTTCGTCCCGCCACCATCTGCACTCGCTCGTTCATCCAGTAGCTCGGCCTCGTTGCTCTTCTGTTTTTCTTTTTCGGACTTTAGATTCTACACAGTCAAATAGAACACTCAGCCTGGACTCAGAATGGCGCGAGTCGCAAGAAATCCCGAACTGGACCTATGCCCTGATTTCGCGGGACCCATTTTTCAGGCAGCCCGCGCCGCCATCGTAGCCACCGTGGCCAACAAGACGAACGCGGATGTCGTCAGGGACTTCACAACTGCATGGCAAACCGACTGGGATGCAAAAAAGATTGCATGGGACCAGCAAGAAGTAGCGGATAAAGCAGTTCGAGACGCCATCACCCAGGCCGCCAGTGACGAAGCCACGCGCAAACAAGCGGAACTTGACGCTGAAGCTGCGGCTGAAAAAAGGGAAGCCGACAAAAAGAAACCCAAGCTGAACGACTTTGATAGTAGCCGAGGAATCGGCGACGCCATCGCACCGCGTCCCTCAGCGTTCGCCCTCCGCAAGCTGGAACGGTTTGAATACGTCGAACTGTGGTACTTCACAAGAGAAGGTTGTGTTGACGCAGCTGCGTCTGCGGCCAACCGCACCATTAATGAAGATGCTTTTGCCCTCACCAAAGTCGACGACGTAGTGGGCCTCAGGCCCGCAGCTTCCTTCTCCGCTTCCAGGAATGTCGTCAAGGACATCGACTTGACCTGGGACCAGCTCTCTTTCGCCAAGAATAGCATGCTTACTCACATGACAAAACTTGGGTGGCCACCAAAGCATGTTGAGTCGCTCGCGGACTTCTGGTACAGTCTCGAAACTCACCCCACGCGATCTCTGTTGCACGGCGACCGAATCGTTATCACGTACCAATCGGAGGTGCGCTTCGAGTGGCACGACTGCCTCAGGCGCGACCAGGGCTTTAACATCGCCAGCATCAACGATAACTTGATGAGGAGGGCGAGCGACAAAGTGTGGGATGCGGTACGGGATTCGCGGCCGGGGCGGGACACGGTTAGTAACTCATAAAAAAATGAAGGACTTGACTAACTTTTTATCTCTCTCCCATCCCAAATAATTGACCGTTTCACCCTTCCGTACAATACGTGACACCAACTAAACAACTGCTACACGCTACCTACGCGAACGATAAACACCGCCTGCTACACCGCTACCTGCTACATCGCTACCTGCTACACCGCTACCCGCTACCTGCTACACCGCTACCCGCTTCCTGCTACACCGCTTCCTGCTACACCGCTACCCGCTACCTGCTACACCGCTACCCGCTACCTGCTACACCGCTACCCGCTACCTGCTACACCGCTACCCGCTACACCGCTACCTGCTACCCGCTACCCGCTACCCGCTACACCGCTACCCGCTACACCGCTACCCGCTACCGCTACCCCGCTACACCGCTACCCGCTACCCGCTTCCCGTACACGCTTTTATTTGACCATTGTTTTCCATAACAAATGTGTTATTTAACTAGTCGTCGAGTCACGACCGTGCGAACAATCCGCAGAGGCGCCGCTCGAGATCGCGCTCCCCACACCCTCGCCCAAAGCGGGATCATAAGGAACAGCGTAATGAGCAGCACCTAGATCACCGGCGGGACCGTGACCACGGAAATTATCGCCAAGAGCAGGGTAGACCGAAACGGAACCAGGTTTTTCAGAACGGCGCAGACCGACACAGCCTCGCGGTGTGCGCCAATTGTCTCGGCAGGCACGAGCGCAGGTCGTGCCTCGGGGGCCCACTGTGGGACGGTGGTCGCGCACGTTGCACAAGGAACGAGAAGGGAAGGCTCATCAACCCCGCTGGTGCCGAACTCTGCTCAGACTTCCAGCAGCCAGAGGGGTGCTCGAGCAGGGGACACGACGACAAGCACGAATGCTGTGGATGCGGAAGCAAGGGTCATGGTCTTCAGAAGTGTGCTCGCGCAGAGAGAGCTTGAAGCTCTCTCCCCGTATAATGCGAGTGCATGGCAGAGCCAGCTTGCAACCCATGGTCTGCTGGACAGATACGAGACTCTCCCGCATCAGATACAGTTCGGCTTCGATGCTGGAATACCCTTCATATCACGGACCACTGCTCCGCCCAACAGCAGCACCATTGAACAGCATGCCGCAGACTTTGACAGGATTACCGAGAAAGAGTTCAGCAGGGGCCGCTATGTCGGCCCGATGTCACAGTCTGAAGTTGAATCGCTTATTGGCCCTTTCCAGTCATCGCCGCTTTCGCTTGCACCAAAGGCTAGTGACAAAGAGAAGTATCGTCTTGTCCAGAACCTGTCCTTTCCGAGGACGCCGTCGAGCCAAACTGTGTCCATTAATTCCTGCATCAACTCGGACATGTACCCTTCAACATGGGGCACATTTGACACGATCTGCCTCACCGCGTGGAGATTGCCCCCAGAATCACAAGGAGCTGTTCGGGACGTTGCCGAAGCATACCGGACCATCGGTGTCACCCCCACACAGTGGCCCGGCCTGGTCGTCCGCCTCAGAGGCAACGACAGCTTCGCAATTGACACAGCCGACTGTTTTGGTCTCCGATCTGGCTCGGGGATTTACGGTGTTCTTGCAGACGCTGGTGCGGACATTATGCGAGCTTTTGGTATTGGACCGCTTTCTAAATGGGTTGACGACCACGTTTTCTTTCGCATCAAACGCTTGTACCTACGGGAGTATAACGAGCGGCGATCTTTTTGGCATGCCGGGGTTATTGCAAACGGAGGAAGGCGCCATGACGGCGGCCGCATTTGGTACAAAAGCGGAACCATGCCCGATGGGAGAAAAGAAGAGATGGATGAGGATGCAAGCTCAGAGCTTCGTGATTTCTCCTCTGTTGACGCACCCAGGTCAGTTCCAAAAAAGAAGTACACCTTTGCAGATCCTGACATGTCCAATCACTTCTTTCACGACGTTTTTCAAAACAGAGCCCCAAGCGACATTGCATACACATATAGCTTCGCAGACATTGACCGCATCTCGGCCATACTCGGGACACCATGGGCCCTGCACAAGGACTTTCAGTTCTCCAGCGACGTCCCGTACATCGGTCTTGTATGGCATCTGCTCTCACGTAAAGTATCCATTGGCCCAGCAAAGAAAGCTAAATACATTGAAGCCATTATGGAATGGAACCGTAACCCAGCACACACCCTTACTGAAGTTCAAGGATTGTACGGAAAGCTGCTACACTCCTGCCTGGTTATCCTTGCAGGGAGATCTTACCTCACCAATCTGGAGGCCATGCTCAGGTCCTTTCACGACAATCCTTTCAAGCCAAGGACTCCCCCCCGCGGCACTGCGAGCGATCTACTCTGGTGGCTCGAGGTCCTTGGGCGACCTTTCTTGGGAAGAGACATCCCCGGGCCTTGCGAGCTTATTGATATCAGCGCGTTCTCGGACGCTAGCTCGGGCGTTGGCATCGGAATCATCATCGGGGGCCGCTGGCGGGCATGGCGGCTTTTACCAGGCTGGAAGCGCGATGGAAGGGATATCGGGTGGGCTGAGGCCGTCGGATTTGAGCTCCTCGTTCGGGCCATCATCGCTGCCAGTCCAGAGGCGGCCAACTTCAAGGTTTATGGAGATAACCAGGGTGTCGTCGAAGGCTGGTGGAATGGACGCAGCCGTAACAACCCAACCAACGGTGTTTTCCGCCGGATCCACGGACTTACCGATGACACCGGGTGTTCCTTCCACACACGTTACGTCGCTAGCGCTCTCAACCCCGCCGATGCCCCCTCGCGGGGAATCTACCCGGCCAGCAGTCTCCTTCTACCGCCCATTGCCATTCCCAACGAGCTCCGAGAATTTATTATCGAACATGATGCTCCCCTCACCCTCAGGGAACTTCAATCACGGAAGAATGGCCATGCACCGCAGCCTCAACAGAAACCGGAGCGGTCCATACCCCACGCATACTTCACCCTCGAATCCGAGATTGAGCGTGAAGGCCGCGAGCTCTTCGCAGACGCTGAGAGATGGTGGTACTAGAAACCCAGACCACTGGGATAAGCCTCTTCCCACCGCAAGTCGCGTGGATGGGCGCCCTAAACCATATGCAGCCAATCTCGCCCCAATTCCATCGTTGAATCGCCCTCATGTCCTCGCTCGAGACCGTCTACGCCTCTGGGTTCCGTTACAAGCTCGTAATTCCCTTGACGAGAACGGGAAACCAGTCAATGTTTCCACAGCAGATCTCGCGCGAATTGAAGCTGTAATGCTGGAAGCGTGGGCAGAAGGCACACGCGATACCTATGGATCGGGGCTCCTTGTTTGGCATGTCTTCCATGACAAGCGGGCCACCCCAGAGGCGCAGCGGGCACCTGCAAGTTTCGTCCTGATTGCGGCATTCATAGCATCTATCGCCGGCGCGTACTCCGGGAAGACAATAGCGAATTACGTGTATGGAGTCCGCGCCTGGCATATATTACACGGGGCCCCTTGGGTGGTTGACGGCCATGAGCTCGAAGCCCTCTTGAGCGGCGCCACTCGCTTAACCCCGGCAACATCGAAGCGGAAGAAACGCCTGCCGTACACAGTTGATCTCATTGTCAAAATCCGCCGTCACCTGGACCTCGATATTCCGCTGCACGCGTCAGTCTACTCCTGCTTGACAACCACATTCTGGGCAGCGGGCCGCGTCGGGGAGTTCACTGTGAAGACCCTCACCGCTTTTGACCCCATGAAGCACGTCAAGCCGGCGGATGTCGCAGATACCGTCGATAGGAATGGGCTTAAAATGACCGAGTTCAACCTGCCGGTCACGAAGTCGGCACCGGAGGGCGAGAAAGCTTCGTGGGCAAAGCAGGGCGGCGACGCAGATCCAAAAACAGCGCTAAACAATCATCTCACTGTCAATAGTCCCCCCCGCTAACGGCCCGCTCTTTGCGTATAAGGACGGGAAGAAGCACAAGCCGCTCACAAAAAACAAGTTTCTTCAAGTTCTTGCCGCAGCAATAAAACAAGCGGGTCATGAGCCAATGCAGGGGCATGGCATCCGGATAGGTGCCACACTCGAGTATCTCCTCCGCGGTGTCCCGTTCGACGTTATGAAGATTAAAGGCCGTTGGGCTAGCAACGCCTTCGAGTTATACCTCACCAAGCACGCGCAGATCCTAGCCCCATATATGCAGGCGAACCCCGCGATTCATAACGATTTCGTACGCTACACAATGCCGCGAGTGCGATGATTAATTCTGTGAGTAAAATTCAAACCGCCGCTACTAGTCTTGGGGGGCTCGAGGTCAAACCGAGGTTCACTCGATGCGTAGCGTCGCTTCTATAGAGTTTGGGTTTCGCAGCTCACCTCGTTTTGTCCAGTCGAGCCCCACAACGGAGCCGGAAAGCACCAGCCTTTCACCCAACCCTGCAGCATTGCTTAATTGTAAATTAAAACACTTCTATTAGCTTACGTGCATATAATTTACGCCCTACCGAGCTTCAGAGGGACTTTCAAAGATTGTTAGTCTCGTGATGAAAGAGGCACGAGTGATTAGCTAGACTTGTGTCTTTGATCGAGTGTCAGAAGCGGGACTGCCTTTTTCGTCCCGCCACCATCTGCACTCGCTCGTTCATCCAGTAGCTCGGCCTCGTTGCTCTTCTGTTTTTCTTTTCCCACCCACCCGCACCTGACTCGCAACTCAAGCCTCAAAAATCAACATGCACTGTTGTGCCGGTTCAGCCTGAGACAACCCAATTGCGAGGGCCCACCCGCCCTCGCAGCTCACCTCGTTTTGTCCAGTCGAGCCCCACAACGGAGCCGGAAAGCACCAGCCTTTCACCCAACCCTGCAGCATTGCTTAATTGTAAATTAAAACACTTCTATTAGCTTACGTGCATATAATTTACGCCCTACCGAGCTTCAGAGGGACTTTCAAAGACTAGTACATCTTGATCGTCACTAGGATATCGGTTCTGTTACAGAGACTAACAGTGATCCGCGAGTCGGATCAACTTCCAACATCATTGCGTTACCTCCTGCGTCGCCGCTTGCCCTCAGCCTTTCAACAGCACCACCTCAGCCACAGTCTCCTTCCAGAAACACCTCCTTCTCAGGTTTATCAATTCGTGAAGCAAGACCACGATGAGGGAAGTTAAATTGAGTTTCTGGGAGGCATACCGCGCCGACAGTTTCAGAACGGGGTTGCGAGTGGGAAGTCAGTGAAAGAGGCCGACAGTGGCCAGCAGACTGATTGACATAGGCCGTTTCCGTGTTCAAACCACCCGACTTAATAAGGCAGTTCAGCTCCGAGAAGCACCCCAATGGCGGTTTTCGTGGGCACTGGGGATTTCGAGTCTGCCACTAGTATTTCCGATTGATTCCCGAGTAACGGAGGTCTCCAGGTGTGTTGTCCGAAATTTGAATGCGGTGGATGTCGCTGACCGAGTTGCTAGGTACATGTACTTCATTTCTGTCAGTCCATCACAGATGCAACCCGCCCGCCATTCAAAGGTTCTTGACGTAAGTATGCCGTTCGCAACGGCCGCTTTTCCTCGACCGCTGCGCAGGCACTGTAAACCCGATGGCTCAAGCAAACAACTCTTTTGGCCTAGCGACGACGCGGCTTTCGCTCACGGGACGGTCTAGGTATCTGTGTTAAGTATCTGATCATCATGTCCGAACCAGTGCACGTAATTTGCAAACGACGATATGTAGCTCGAGTTGTCGGGAGCTGCCTACTTGGTCGAGCCCAACTCTGCAGTCTGCCGGACAGGAACATTTGTCGAGGTCGTCCAGACTCTTTGATTTCTCCAACCCTCTGTGAGGGGCGCTTTCACTTATTTATTCTCTTCCAATCTACTTGGTCATGTCGGCATCGTCCCAGGAGTCTGTGGTAACTGTGGCGTCCTTGGGCGGCGGCGGGGAGCGGCTGATGTATGTCGTGCTCGGCCTCATCGCCCAAACTTTCTTTTTCGGCAAGTCCGGTTCGCCTTGTTCATACTGCAACTAACCATTTCGTGTGCAGGCGTATACACGGTTCTTCTGTTTATCTCGACTCGAATGCTATTGTGAGAGACTCTTCGATCTGCGAACTAGGCGACATCTTACGATTGTATAACTAGGAAACGTGGATTGAAGATCCAGAGCAACACAATCATGCTCCTTGTCACTCTCTTCATGTACTCTATATCGGCAGCGTACTGGGCATACAGTGTAATCTATGCGACGGACCGGTTGCGTGCCCAAATCAACTTGTCGTCCAAGTCTCCAATACCCGACCACGACCAAATTACGAGATGGTTCACTTTAATCAACGCCATCGTTATGATAAATGTGCGTGTATGTTCCCGTTATACCAAAGTATCTAACCATGTATAATGCAGTATATTCTTACCGATGGGGTGGTAATCTGGAGGGCCTGGGTCATCTGTCGTCGTGATCTAAGAAAATACCTGTGGGTCGCGATGGGTTTCTTGATCCTCACAACCGGTATGCATGTCCGGATTCTTTTCGCTACAGTGAGCTGAATGCATGCTTCAGTCGCAATTTTCCTCACAATCGCATTCCGGATAGTTTCTTCCATCCAACCTTCAGCGAAAAACAGCTTTCTAAGTCCAGGGATCGATATTCTGCAAATTTCCACCGGGGTGTTGTCATTGTATTCAAACCTTGCTTCGACGAGCGTGGTTGCAATCACCGCGTTGTACGTTCGCCTGAGACTAAATCCATAGGAAACCACTAATGAATCGCCGCTGGACAGGGGGCATCGGAGAGCACTGCGCGACGCCTTCGCGGTCGAAGAGGCGTCGACGCGGTCTGATCAAATTTTGGCTTTGCTTGTGGAAGTTGGCACGTTTTATTTCGCATCCACTGTGAGTTCTCGTCGCGTCTCATATGCAGTGATATTTACAATATGCTATTTTCCCAGCTCTTCGCCCTAATGTCCGCGCTCATCCGGTTGCCATATGGAACCCTGGGCGATCTGTATAGTCCGATCAATGTCCAAATCGCGGTTCGTAATTGAATTCGGGGAATTCTGTGTTGGCTTACTGACACCATTGAACTAGGGCGCATACCCCCCAATCGTGATACTTCTCGTGAGCACGAAACGGTCGTGGAACGAGACAGCATTTTCAGATACTGCCGTCTCGCGCGCGCCTCGCTCTTCCTCTGCATATCCAATCCAATTTGGAGGTGCAGATACTGGTATCGATGGAACGGGTTCACTGACAGACTCTCGCGACCATGAAAAAAGAATCGAAGCTGGACCGTTTGCTTGACCAGCTTCGGCTCCAGAACGTGTTATAATACTTGAGCCATCGTTCATTGGCGAACCAGTGTGTATCCATAGATCATTTATTCGTATTCACGACGACAATGTCAGTGTACTTCTATTTCAGAAACAGACGCAATAAAAGCTGGGAGAAGATCAGACTCCTTGCGTGCCTTCGAAAGAGTTGGAAATTTAGGAGCAGACCGCGACAGAAGCGTTCAAAGTCACACTTCGGGGCAGAGGACAGGGATGGTGAAGCAGAAAACCCGATCGTTTCGTCAGAGGCACGGTAGATTCAGTCCCAGCCCAGTAAATTCACAATATTATACAAGGCCCGGGTGTTCAACGACGTTCCCGGTTCCCACCAACCAAGACGCCGGACGCAGCTCAAATCAAAGGCACATCATCATTGAGCCCCTCCCCCTCTTTCGCTCTCCGGCTTGCAGCCTCCTGCCGGAACTGGCGCGGCAAGAGGAAGAGGCCAATCGCGTACAGGGACCAAATGACCTGTTTTGTATTCGCCCCGTTGAGTGCTTTTCTGGGATAAGTGAGAGGAGAAAGTACTTACAACGACGATAGCGAGCCAGAAGTCTTTGCATCGCCAATTTACGGGGTGGCCGTTCCCCGTGACGTATGCCCATTCAATCCAGAGGCCGTAGTGTGTCTAAGCGCGGGCTCTTTAGTAGATAAGACCAGATTCGGAAGGCCCGATAACAGTACCTGCCATGTGGCGAGTGCGACGGTGGCCAAGCCGAGGATGGCGTGCAGGTAGTTCTGTGGGTGCCGGCCACCGGGAAAGCGAAAGGGCAGCTTCACCCAGTGGATGAATGCACCCAGGAAGACTTGGATCACGTACATCACCAGCAGCGCGAGGCCGACTTTCTGTGTGTGCTCTTAGCCGGATGCGAATTTCTTCTGCGAATTGACCGTAGAACACACCTGATGGGGGTCGACGAAGTGCAGTTCGCCGCCCATACTTGTCGTTTGGTATCCCAGCGCGAAGCCCGTGAAAACGAGAGGCCCGGTGATGACAAAGTTTACGATTGCATGGGGCCAGAACCAACTGCGCCGCCCAGTGCGTGAGCTGTTGGCAAGAATCTGTGACGGCGCTTACGAGTTTGTGAAGGTGCGAAGATATCGAGCGATGAATATTCCCAGAGGAAGGGCCACGAGATACGCAAAGAATGCGACATGAGCGTGGATGCGCGCTTTGTTTTCGAAGGTGGTGAGGGGAAACGAGGACATGGACGATGCGGTCTCCGAGTCGCGTGGGAGGACCTGGTCTCGAAACAAGTCCGCATTATATAGGCCGCGCATGCCTGAGCCCGGCGGTATTCCAGGCACCCCCGAGTCTCCAATCAGCGGCGACGTGTTGGACGCGCCGGTATGTGGCGGGAGACCGGCCTGGGAAATGATCGAACTAGGAGGGGATAGAGCGCCAGGTGACGTATCTCCACCCCGAAAGCGAGGAGTCAAAAAAAGCCGTTGAGCTCAGTAAAGGTGAGGTAGGTTGACCAAGTATGCCAGCATCAGGCTGGCATGCTAACAGAACCGCGAAGAAAGTCCGCCGGGAGAGCGCCGGGATATTGGCAGCGAGAGCAGCAGAATCCCACATCAGAGAACAAAAAACAGGTAGCGTTACCCGAGGTCTGTGTGAGACAACATCTTGATCCTGCGGCGGCCAGAACAGAGCACTAAACAAAGAACTAAGGCTGACCGAAAGACCCGATAGTTCCCAAATAGATCCTGCCATAAAACCTAGGCCTAGGCCTGGGGCTCGGAAAGGCTGAGACAAATTTAGAAAGTTAAAGTACATTTGCTTCTATTGCCCCCGAGGCGGCTTTCGAGGCGTAGAAGGTGGTGGTTGCAAATAAGGAAAAACGCAGCCACGTGACTACCCAGATTTGGTTTGTGCACGTCACCCACCACCATGTCTGAACGCGTAGGCTCGTTCGAAGAAACGGCGCCGCTGCTAGGTAATTCTTCTGTGACTTATGCAGACACACATGCTCCTCTGGATCATGTTACTTCCGTCGATGCATCGCAGGGAGACGGTACGGCACCCGCGTCGCAGATAAGCAAAAAATCTGATTCACTCGTTTAGAATCGTTTGGAGAGTCGTTTGACAATGTCCCCACTGCTAAGAGGCAACTTGGTGAACATATCCGCGCTGTGAACTGAGGCCAATTAATTTATCTTTTATCCAGGACTGACCAGTGCGGTGTTTCTGGTCTTCAATCGTGTCATCGGCACTGGGTGGGCTCTCGCAGAATTATATGCCCAAAAAATGCTGATAGATTGGCTCAAGAATATATGCGACACCGAGTGTAATCCTTCGCACTTCGGGAAGTGTCGGTGTCGCGCTCCTCATGTGGCTCCTCGGTGCACTTGTCGCCGCCGCTGGGACTGCAGTTTACGTTGAGCTCGGAACCGTAGGCTTATACTCCTTCAACCTTGTGTGGGAATTAATCCAATTCTTACACAGGGTCTTCCCAGGAGTGGAGGCGAGAAGAACTACCTAGAGTTCATCTATAGACGACCCCGTTTCCTCGTCAGCTGCTCATTCGTGGTATACACGCTTATAATTGTAAGTAATCCCACCAATGTGCAACTCCCCTTACCTCTGTACAGGGCTCCGCGGCGGCCAACAGCATCGTTTTCGGAGAATGTTCTTACGTTCTATCCCTTCGTTGACTGGTTTTCTGAACGTACCACAGACGTTCTCAACGCGCTTGCCATTCAACCGACTCGCTTCGCCTCGCGCCTCGTCGCGATCCTCGTCCTCACCTTCTGCCTCTCCGTGCATGGCACCTTCCTCAAGTTCGGCGTCCGGCTCCAAAACACCCTCGGCGCCTTCAAACTCCTCATCCTCTTCGCCATTTCTCTGCTTGGCATACTCTCCCTCCTCGGCATCCCCGGCCTCGCAGTCCGTGCGCCGTACGAGACCCCGCACAACTTTGAGTCCTGGGCGGCATTCTGGGAAGGCAGCGGCACCGGCGCGAACGGGTTTGTTACGGCTCTGTACAGCGTCATCTGGTCCTTCATCGGATACGCGAATGCAAACTACGCGCTGTCGGAGGTAAAGGACCCTGTGAGGACGATTAAGAGGGCGGCGCCGCTCGCAATGGCCGCGGTCAGTGTGGTGTATATGGCCATCAACGTTGCGTATTTCGCTGTCGTCTCCAAGAATGACATTTTGGGCAGTCGCCGGATCGTTGCGTAAGTCTTCCATATCCTCCTGTAGAGGTGCAATTAAATACTGGAACAGGGCATTGTTCTTCCGCAATCTGTTCGGCCCCGCAACTGAACGAGTGAGCTTGGATCCAACTTTCTGCTGATTGCTCAGAGTCTTCGTCGCAGGCACTGAGTGTTTTCATCGCGCTCTCCACCCTCGGAAATTTGTTGGCTGGGCAATTCACGCAGGGACGAGGTACACTTGTCTTTTGGCTCGTGCCACAGGCTGTACTCGGTGCTGACCATCCTCTCTGTTATCATTTGCGTTTTCTTTTTCTTTTCTTTTACGCCATCTAGTGATTCAAGAACTCGGACGCGAAGGCATTCTCCCATACTCGGCTTTCTTTGCGAGCAACAAGCCTTTTGGCGCGCCGCTTGCGGGGCTGCTCACACAGTACCTTGTGTCTTGCGCCTTCGTCCTCGGGCCGCCACCCGGTGATGCATACCTGTTCATGATTAGCAGTGCGTCCACTGCCTTTTGGGACCATTCATTTTCCTAACCTCGCCCCAGCCTCTTCCTACTCCCTCGCCCTTATAAACACACTCGTGTCCCTCGGCCTCCTCCTGCTGCACACCCCGGCGTACAAGGCCTTCGGCTGGGCTCCACCATTCCGCGCACCGCGCGTCGTTACTGTACTTTTCTTCCTCTCGAACGTGTTCCTCGTCGTCGTGCCGCTCGTCCCACCTGCACCCGGGCGCAGGGTGTACGAGGCGCTTCCCTATTATGTGCGTGCATTCAACGCTCCCCTTCCCTATCCTCCTTTCTGCCTATTAAGCTGTGACTGACGACTTTGTCCCTTGATATTTTCGTACATTTCTCTGATGATGAACACAGCTACACGCCGTCGTCGCGCTCTCAGTCTCCCTCCTCGGCGCCACATACTGGTACGTATGGGGTGTGTGGCTTCCGCGCCGGAGGGGGTATGCGCTCGAGCGCGTATGGGTGCTGCAGGACGACGGGGTGCCGCGGTGGGTCTTCCAACGTGCGTCCCAGGTGCCCGGAGCTGGGTCAGCGGTGGTTGGGTAGGCAGGATAGGATTTGCCGGCGCCAGGTCCCGCACCAGAACGGCCGGTGCCCGTACTACATACACAAGGCGTAAATGTATGCTACGGATGTACTTAATCTCCACCGTTGTAAACTAGCCCGCGTCAAATCTGTCACTTCCCCGGCCCATGGGACAATCATCAACCTTCTGCAATAATTGCCATCCATCGGCAGGACGAGTGCCAACCTAACCGTAATCAGCTAGGAGTCAAGTGCCAGCTCACCGGCCCTTCACATAAATCACTGTCATCCAGAAAGCAATAACCAAAAGACCGAACCGTCTCGCAGTCTCGATGTTCGGTACACGAAATATATTCAGTACTGGATTGGACATCCCGTCAACCTTGAAATGCCGAACAGCTATGGTGATATTCACAATTCTTTAGGTCGAATGGTCGCCGCCCGACCTACACGAACTTTGCTACTCGTGTTGTCACTGCACGGTCGAGAAGGTAAGTGCCGATACTCGTCAAACTGACAGCAGACCGTATCATAGCAAAATGGTGTATGCAGGGCGAACAAATGCGAAGGAACCTAGCCAGGGTTATCAAAGGTGGCAGTAATTACCAGAGCAGCACGGCGGGTCTTCGACATCGAAGCCAACCACCACGCCCGAGGAGTGTGTACTTCCCACTCAGCGCTTCAAAGCTCCACACTGCGGTTATGGAAAAACCAAATAGAGAGTTTGCGCAGAGCCACCAGTCTAACTGGTGGCTGCTCTCTGGTGTGCAGGGCAGTCATAAGTTCAGCTCAAGCTAGCCCTCTCCACAGGGGCTATATATGGTGGCTAGAAGACCCCGAGAGATGTGCTGGCTGCAGAGAAAAAATAGCCACCAGTTGATCTGGTGGCTCTGCGCAAACTCTGTAATAGTTTTCTGCACAGGAAACTCACAAGCAAAAGCGAAAAAGCCGCGGCTGAGACAAGGCTGTCGGGTAGAGCCCAGACTTCGCACAACGCACAATTGAGTGTTTCTGAGCTTCTTGCCGGGCGAATGATGATCTAGATGCATTTATTTGATGACTGACTGGGCTTGATGAACAACATAAGTATCACAAGACATGCCTTCGCTTCGCTCCGGCAAAGTGCAGACTGGAAACTATTACATATGTAGGATTCATTGAATGACAAATACGGGTATTCAAAAGATTTATTCGTTCTTGCTAGGGATTAACATCGGGGGGATAAATTGAGTTTTGCCCTAATGCAAAACCCCACCCATCTCGCCGACCGACTCGGCGGCGCTTGGCGGTGTCCGGCATGCTCACGCCACCATACAACGCGTTGAAAAGACTGGTGAGTAACTACAAAATAAATGCAAGCACAGTAAGCGACTCCAGGGAAACAACTGAATGAAGTGCGTTTGGAAAGTGTCAGAAACTCGAACTGTAACAAAACTTTTCTTCTGTTAGCGTTCAGAGCGAGCAACTAAGGGATTACATTGATGCCTACCTCGCCCCGAAAATAAATGAAACCCGCTGTGCGGGTAATAGACATGCCTTGGGCCCTGAACGGAAGGCGTCAGGACAGTGGGCATTCGAAAAGTACCTAAGATCGAAGAGTCATTGGACTTCTCGCAAGAAGTAGAGATTCCGACCGAAATTTTGATGGTCCCAACTCTCGGACCGCGTCAAACGGCAGCAGTAGGGCGGGAGTTGAGTAGGCCTGATCAGCAGTGTTGGAAGGCGTACAACACGAATAAAATCTCACCTCCCGCGTAGTGTATAGGCTATGGGACCCAGAAAGATCTAATAAACATTGTGTGACGTGGAGGGGCGGGTCAAAAATTGAATCGCAAAGCTCGTGGCACGCCGTTAAATGGGGAGGTTGAAGAAAACATAAGCGGTGGATCAAAGAGTAACAGCCGGCAACAGCGTACTAGAAAGGTGGGGGATGCTAGGAACTCGTTGATGATGGTATAAAGTTAGGGCAGTACAGAAAAACGAAACTGACGGGTGTAAATTCGTTAGATCATGTACCTGCATACGGGATAAATCATACCTGGAGGCTAAAAGACGAAAGAGTGGGAGTCAGCTATAGATCACCGAGGTGAGAATAGAAATCTAGAGGTTTGAAAGTCGAGGTGACTCGCCGGGACCGGTAGATCACGAGAAGAGAACTGCGGGTGTCAGTGAGAAGGTCAGTGGAAACATAGTGTTGGAATGATGAAGTCTGGGATGTACAATGGACTGAGGCAAGACAGACGGCGGCCAAACAGAGCGGAGTGCCAGGCAGCGCTACTAGTAGATGAAAGTGATCTTTGGATTGCAATGTGGTGGAAATAAAGCTGCGATGGAGGCAGCGCGTCTCCTGAACAGCGCATCGTCAGGGGTCTTGAACGACTCGATTTGCTGGGGTAGATCACGGATCCAGTCCGAAGTCTTGCAATGCCAGCATCTGAAGCTTGACGAGTTTTGCGTATCAAGCTCGGACGGTCTTGATAGATATTTGAGGCTTCAAGTCTCGCCCCATTAGAGCTACCAAGACAGTGAAGAATCCCGTATTTTGAGGATGATTACTTGCGACCCAGCATGGAGACGGACCAGCATTGATAGACCAAAAATTGAATGATTGAAAAGCGAGGGAAGTGGGTGGCGATTTACTGTTTACACTGTTTTTATATGTCAAGAAACTCGGGCCAGGGGTATACGTGGCCTCCCGGCCGCATGATTAGAATCACACTGCGCCGTGGGCAGCAGTGACTGCGATCCACTGTGTCCTGTCAAGAAAACGCTGCGCACAGATCAGCTGTTTGATGGCAAAAGAAAAAGCAGTGTTGAAAAGCGGAGAGAGTCGTAGAAGAAACGGGGTAATCGAAGAGCAAGAGCAGAGGAAAACCAAAAGGAGAAAGCTTACATGGGGATACAGCACACTGGCCGAACGTTAAAGAGCGGTTAACCTTCGGGCAGTGTGGGGAATCACTGCAAACCAAAGGAGTTAAGAATGGCAGACAGCCAGAGGAAGAGCGAATGAGCAACGCTATATGGGGCTTTTGCACAGGTTACGAGGGATTTCGTTAAAGAACGGTTAATGGCAGGCTGAGAACGGCGTAACCGTGTCAGCTGACTCTACAGTGCCGGACAGTCAAATTTCCAACAAAGTGGACAGTGGCTCAAATGCTATTTTTTTTAGCTTAGCTGAGTTCAGATTCAGATTCAGCACCCCAAAATATGCCTAAAACCGATTTTTCGGAATTTTCCCACGAGAAAAAGGGTTCGGCCAAATTTTTGGGCCATCTCATGTGGGCGTCCTGGGGATCTTAATGCTCTGAAATACCTTGTATAAAGGTATGCTAAATCTTGCTTCATGCTATTGTCTGTGCTCTAAAGCTGGTTCCCATTTTTGTGGTTTCTGAGCCGCAACGTATAGAGTTGGAATCAGTGGCACTGTGGAATGACATGATCAAAATGTGACTTTTGTCACAATAACACTGAACTTTCCCAGGGTTTTTCCTCTATAACTGCTCGTTAAATATATTTCTTTGTACTAGAATCACACCCAGATAGGTGAAAAGAGCTCAAATAATTTTTTTTTTTTCATGATTTTACGTATGATTTTTGGTGTCCGGCCAAAATTTTGCACTCCCCAGGTGAAAAATGGGCATTATCTCAGTAACGGCTCGATGAAATTGACTCAAAAAAATTCAGGAACCTGCTCTTATTGTTTCCTTTCAATTCCGATGGGTATCGGACGTCATATAGATGGTCAATCAAATTTGTTGACTTTGACTGTCCGGCACTGTACCCTCGGACTTTTCGGGGATTGAGGTCAAAAATACTTGTTCACAGCTCACACCATGTCTATCTACCTTCGGGCACTGCAGGTATCAGCGTACCTGCATCTCTGCCATTGTCATGGCGGCGATGATCCCAGACTGGACCTGCGGGGCCGTTACTGTACTATTTCGTTCAATTCGTATGTCACGCGTCACACCCGATTTCCGGGGACCCCGGCAATAATTTTCTTTCGATTTTAGCGGAATTTGGAGATTTGTCGGAAAAACTTTTGATCACGTGCATTTACGAATTGAACGAAATGGTACAGTAGTCGTTGGCGTATGCGGGGGGGATTGAATGAATCGTACCCCGAAGACGTCCAACGCGTGCTTGAGGCCCGTGTTGCACTCCATGATGAGGTCGGAGTCCTCCATGGAGCGGAACATGCGCCTAAACAGCCCGCCCTTGACCTGGCTTCGCACAAAGACGAGGATCTTCTCCAGGGTCCTGAAGATAGTGAGCGGGAGGTGTCGGCCAAATTAGGCAATCGAGCGACGCACTCGGAGAACTGGGCGATACTGCGCATCATGGCGGGTGCGAGGTCTGCCTCTGAGTCGCGGCAGATATTGATGATGGCGCAGACGAGCTCGTACGCCCGCTCCGTCATCTGCATGCAGGCTGGCCCAAGGTCAGTATATTCATTTCTTTCGGAATTATTTTGGCTGGCCCACCATCTTTGTTGTCCCGCACTCGCTGAGATAGGAATGGCCGTCAGGCTTAGAGACGAAAGGGAGGCGGGGGTGACTCACCTGAACCGTCTCCATGATGAGGAGGGAGATGCTGGCGATAGCCTGGAGGTACGGCTGGTTGGAGGCATTGCCGATGTCCTTCAGGAGGGTTGCTGCGACCGTCCCGTCGTGGAGGACCCGGTCTTTGTTGGTGGTGCGACGGATGGTGAGCGTCATGCTGGCAGGGGTGGGGTGCGGTGGGAAGGGATCGCGCGAATGATGAGCTCGATATTTATTGTCTGAAGCGTAGATGGATGAGTCTGGTGCTTAATTGGAAGGTCAGTGCACTCTATGGCTGTGGCTGTCGTCCCAGAGATCTACAGCCTTCGAGGCGAGCTCACTGCGAGCTCGTCGACGGGAGGGCGGCCACGGCGTAGCACAGTACATTCTACAACTCGGCACGTTCCGAAAGGGGACACGGCTGAGCTATCAATTTATCCCGAGTCTTATCCTTCCGTAAAACTTAGAAAGCCTGTACCAGCCTGTACCTGAGGATCTGGATCGGCATGGCGCTATAATAAAACCATGATCTACCATGATAAAAATCAGGGGCTGTCGAACATCAACTGTCACTCACATCGCACATCGCAACTACAGGCAACCAGCCACCTGTGGAGTTTTCAAATCCAAATATTTACCTAGCCTCTGGTGAGCCTTCTGGTACTCGCAGGAGAAGGTGCCCGAGTGTTAGTGTGGGAAATAATTCACCGTATTCAATAGGGAAGTCAAAGGCGATTATTCTTTGGAAATTGTGTGGAGTTCAACTGACTGAGATCTGAAACGCGAACAGGTTCCATCAAACCTGATTCGCACATGACAGCGAGCTTCAGTGCGAGAATTTCAAAAATTAGACATGGCTTGACTTGAAGCTTGAAGGCTGACTTGGACAGAAAATGACCACTGCCCAAACAAAATTGGCACCAAAACCGATGCCAGAAATCTGAACAAAGGCCCACAGCCAACCCACAGCTCGCCTGGCACATCGCCGTCGGGCATCCGGGCTAAACGCCTGACTCGGTAACCCCGCGTTACTAAACACGTTGAACAACCCCATTTGGCGCAGGCCTATCGTTCGGTCATTTGATGGGGATTGCGGGTCTCTTCCTCTTCCTTTTCTTCTTCGTCGTCCAGCGTTGCGATGCTCGATGACCCCGCCATGACTACCCAGGACCCCGCCACGACTATCCAGAGCTTGTTAGTAGCAGCTCTGAGAGCCTTCTTTAGTGCTAACGGACCCACAGACGAGTACATGATGTTCTCTTTATAATATCTATAAGTGAGTGGCGGCGATTCTTCTCGGTATGCCCATGAATGACAGTATTCTCCCAAGCCTTCCTGTATTCCGGGATTCTTTCCTCAGAGACGTATAAGTGCTAACGTCGTCCATTATTAGATATTTTGACCATCTTCTCACCCTGGGTATGCTGCTTCAGGCCACGCCAAACCCTCTTTGCTGATTGCTCCTAATCTCAGGGGATGAAATCCGTTTTCTTTGGAAGAAACCCAAAACTCCGAGCACGTACTGCTTCCTTGTTAACCGATACTTGGCGTTTTCCGGCGACATCGCCGTAACGTTCTTCGTATTCAATTCGGTGCCCGATAGAGTGCGTTTATATCCTAATATAATTATCTGTACTCATTCATTCTCTTCTCAGTGGTCAGTCATTCTGTTGAACAGAGGTTTTGGTTCCTGAACTTCAGCGTCATCCAAGGTGCAAACACGTCAACCTCTTTCGACAAGTACTCCTCGTCCTCAATCAGACGGCTATTTGCAGTACGGTCCCGAACTTTGTTTACCTTAGCTGGCCTTACTGACATCCGCTCTCGCCAGTTCTCCTTACTGTAAGGATCTATGCATTATATGGTCGTAAAACGAAGGTGTGGGTATATATGCTGGGTGCTGGCGCCGTTCTCATGGGAGTTTCGTTGGTGGGTCTGAATCGTTCGGCCAGCGACATTGACATGCCTAACGAGATAATTTGCATATAGTGGGCCATCAGTGGGAATGGCGGCATACCTGTGCCCGATGTTGTTGGCTGCCATATCGCCAACTCGCAATATATGTTCGTCCGTTCGTTGTGATGTCTCGCTGTAGCTTTACTGAAACTACTCGTTTTTATCAGTGGTATACGTGAGTGAGGCTATTGCCATTCTACGCCGTCGCTCAGCTTTTCCGTGTAGATCTGGCCGTGCCTTGGGAAGCGTTGTTCACCTACGATGTACTGAGTCAGTGTCTCTGCTCGGTGCTTGTTCTTTATGCTGATCTGGTTTAGTCGTCGTTGCGTTGTTCTATAAATCCTTGCAAACGCGCAATGAGTCCCGCACGAGGCGGAGTGAGCCGCTATTGAGCCTTCTAGTCAGAGATGGTCCGTGCTATTCCTCGTCCCGCGTATTTGACTGAGCGTTCTTTCCGCCAGGCGCTGTGTATTTTGTGTAAGGGTTATCTTAGAAAACCTGGGGTACATTGATCCTCATCTATGTTCAGAGTTATGGCTGCAGTCAACCTTGGGAATATCCTCACTTTCTATGTGAGATTCTCTTTCCGCCCTTCTGAAGTTTTAAAAGCTTAACATCCCAACTCTAGATGGCCGGCGTGAGGCATTTTCTTCTGTACATGTTGCTCTCGCAACTGACATTCTTTCTAGCCTCTGCTCCGTGGATGTCTATCCACCATGGCCAGCAGGTGAGCTCCTTCTGTTCCCCGGCCTTCTTGAATGACCAACGCGCCCCAGTCTTTCGGTCACCATGATGTCCAGACTCATGTTGAACTTGCACTCCGTCGAGAACAAAGGGCTCTTCTCCACGGCCACATATGTGAAATATTCCGCGTCCGTGATATCGGATGACGACAGCCCGGTCGAACTGGATACACTGTGGACGAGGGATCTGGAACGGAGCAGGGACGTAGAGAGCATCGATGTGTCGATGGGGTCGACGGAGACATAGCGCATGTTCAACTAATTTTGTATTTTTAGTGTGGTTCCGAAAAACTTGTTGTACTTGGATGGAGCGTGGGGACCGCAACTTCCCGGAGGTATACGTAATAAAGAGTTTAGAACCGTTTGTTGCATCATCTGTTTGCTAATGTCTGCCATGGCTGACCCACGAGCGCCGGCGGAGACCTGGCGAACAACTAGCAAACTTTTCTTGAGCGCCTTGACTTGAATCTCCAACTTGACCTCGAGCGGCCCGATGATAAAATGATTACCCGAAATATTTTCTCCTGGCATTCGGCCTGCCTCTTCGTCTTCCTAACTCCTCAAAATGTTCGGACTGGACGTTTTTACAGCTTCCTACATGCTTCGACTGCTATGCGCCGTGATGACCGAGGTTTATCCGACAAGAACTTCACAAGAACTTCAAAAAGCCGCAAGCAGGTGACGCGCCCGCCTGACAAACGCGGACCGTTTTAAAGCTGGCTTCGCGGTCTTCCTCCGTTGATGATGGCCCTCTTCACTACCCTCGCCCTCTCCTTCCTTGTCTCCAGCGTCAACGCGCTCGGTCAGGATACCTGTGTCGCTTTCCAAGCATCCGCATCTACCTTCTCGATAGCAAGCAATGGAAAGGCTGCACCTCTGATTTTGTCTGCGGATGAGTGGCCTGGCGTTCAACGCGCCGCACAAGACTTCGCCGCAGACATCCAGCGGGTCACCGGGATAACACCGACGGTCTCCAACTCCTCCTCTGCCCCCTCTCGCTCGGCGCTCCCAATTATTATCGGCACACTCGGAAAATCCTCCCTGATCAACCAGATCGTAAACTCCACAAAGCTCGACGTGTCTTCCATCGAAAACAACTGGGAGGCATTCATGACGCGGGTGGTTGCGAACCCGCTTCCCGGCATTGCCAAGGCATACCTGGTCATTGGGGCGGACAAAAGAGGGACTATATTTGCTCTGTAAGACTCTAACATAAGCTGTTCCTTGTTTATATCAGGCTAACCGCCTGACTAGATACGACCATTCTGAGCAATTTGGTGCGCAATCATCTGCTCCGTCCTCCATACGATGTTGAACCTACGTCGTCTAGGTGTCTCGCCGTGGTATTGGTACGGATGTTTCACAGATTAGGACCTGGGAGACTAATCCGTCCGCAGGTGGGCTGATGTTCCAACTACCCAACATTCCGCACTCTTCGTTACGCCTGGTGGTTGCTCCCACGGCACGCCGTCTGTAAAATACCGAGCGATATTCCTCAACGACGAGCAACCGGCGCTCCAGAACTGGGCCGCAGAGAAATTCACAAACGGCACTGGTGCAGCGTTGACAGGCTCGCCACTCAACCATTTGTTTTACACGAAATTGTGAGAATTTGTAACTCAGTATCGATGTCTGCTGAAGCATTGCCAGATTTGAATTGATGCTCCGCTTCAAGGCGAATCATCTTTGGCCCGGTATGTTCGACGACACCTGTCTACGCAGATCCTTCTCATTTCACCTTTTTTTCATAGCGCAATGGAGCAGGTTGGGCATCGCACATTTACCACCTCTCCGCTAATTGCAATTTCTAGCGCCTTTGGAATCGACGATTCACAGAATCAATTTCTGGCGGATTATTACGGGATAGTCATGGGCTCCAGGTGCGTAACTTATATAAATTTCTCGTTCGCCGTCGATGTATTGAACTCTGCCATAGTCACGAAGAGCCAATGATGCGTTCAATTCCAGTACGTGTTGGATTGAGCCTGTAAAGTGTTGCTCACATATTCTAGGTCGAATGGAATCTTCTCGGTACGGGTGCCTGGGATTACTCGTATGTCGTTCTCACACTCCGGTCATCATGGCTATGCTAACCTCTCTTCACAGGGTCAACCCTCAGGTACCCCAACCGTTCACGTTGTCAAATAGCACGACTTCATCATCCTTCAGAATATCAATGCGTTTTGGGTTAACGGGACCATCCGATCCAAGCCGTTCGAGAATGTGTGGACCATCGGAATGCGGGGAAACGGAGATGGTATAGATGTCCTTTCCAAACCTGGGGATCCCAAACGAAGAGATTGATTCCATCGACAGAACCGATATCTGGTGCTGACGCAATAACCCTCCTTCAAGATATAACGGCCAACCAGACGCAGATTTTCCGTCAGGTCTTCAACGGAACGGACCCCAGTACCATTCCCAGGTCTGGGCGCTTTACAAGGAGGTCGAGGGGTACTACGATCAGGGTCTGCAAGTCGAAGACTATGTCACGTTGCTCTGGTCAGACGACAAGTATGTCTTATATTATCCGTGTGGAGCAGACCTAACTTTGGTAGCTGGGGGAATGTGCGCCGATACCCACTTCCTTCGGAGCGCAATAGGACGGGTGGAGCTGGCGTATATTATCATGTGGGCTCTAATTGTACTATTTCAGGTGTGGATAACTGACTTGACACTTCACTCAGGTCGACTACGTGAGACGCATGCGTGGAAAAATTGCAACTGACCGACTGATTCAAGGTTGGCACCCCGAGAGATTATAAATGGATTGCTGTAAGTGTCGTACTATGTCCTAAGGCGATTTACAACCTTATATTTTGCAGAGCTCTCAAATCTCCAAGGTCCTTCTAGTCCTCGAGGTCGTCTCCTTCAACAGTAACTCTAATCACATAGATCCACGAGCAAATGTCCATCGCCATCGACCGTGATGCAACCCGTCTTTGGGTGCTGAACGTCGGAGATTTGAAACCAATGGAAAGAGAAACCGAGTTCTTTATTTCCTATGGGTGGAACGCAACGCGGTGGAACGCGGACAATCTCGATACCTTCGTTTCCAGCTGGGCCAAACGAGAGTTCGACGTATCCGACTCGGATGCTGCTGCTGTTACAGACATTGTCGCGAACCTGACTCGATTCAATGCCCGCAGGAAGCCTGAACTTTTGAATTCCACGACGTTTAGCTTGATCAATTATCGAGAGTAAGTGTCTCAACGTTTTGAGCCGGGTCAATGACGTTCTACTGTAGGTCCGACAATGTGCTGGCTGCATGGAACCAGCTCCAGACCGCCTCGACCGCGATCTACAACAAGCTACCATCCGCCACAAAGCCTGCATTCTTCCAACTTGTGCATCATCCGGTATTGGCGAGCGCGAACCTCGGAAACATGCTCATTGCGGCGGGCAAGAATAATCTCCGAGCCAGTCAGGCGCGACTCAGCGCCAACACGCTCGCAGACCAGGTTGAAACCCTGTTTGAGCATGATTTCGATCTCGAAGCACAATATCACAGCCTGCTGGATGGCGAGTCTCTTATTCTCTTCCCGCCAGCTGTGCTGACCTTCTGCATCAAAGGCAAATGGGACCAGTGCGTAGTCGTCTCATTTCGCGTGCCTTTTAAATTCAATTCGACCTCAGCATGATGGACCAGACACGTGAATGACCTACCTGTCTAATAAAAGGAGTTCAACTGACTAGGATGTAGATCTCGGATACGCATACTGGCAGCAACCGATGACTAACTCGTATGGTTTTCTCTTTCTTGCGTAGCATCGTGCCCAACGCTTCACCGTTCTAGCATGCCCCTCATTACTCGAGTCCAAAAGAATAAGCAAGCTTTGCCGGGCATGATGCGTATTTCACCGGAAGGGTCACTCGCGGCTTGGTTTGAGCTTCTCATTGCACGAGGCACTATACTAATTCATCTTCAGGCCGGGAGACAACCAATTCCAGTGTTCCAATGGATTCAACTGTCCTCCACCGTAAGCGTGCTCTGCTCAACCTGACATATTTGTTTAGCTCGCCATTTAGGACTCTCAACATTGACCAGTTTGACCCAATCCCCAATCGCTTCATTGATGTCGGTGCTGGTGGGCCCACACCCTTCACATTCACTGCGGTTTCCAATTCTTCGTGGCTGACTGTCTCCCCGACGCATGGTTCTATCTCTCCGGCGAACCCCGAGGAGCGGGTATTTGCGTCCGTGGACTGGACTAAGCTTCCAGAAGGTCTGAGCTCTGCGAACATTACATTCACGGCTGTATCTGGCTCCCCACCGACAACTATGATGTTTCCGGCGTTTATAGTTGCCAACAAGACGAGCGTTCCAGCTGGATTCAAAGGTACCAACCCGGGTTCCTGAACATGTTCGGATTTCGCTGAACCAAGGCACCATAGGATTTGTCGAAGCTAGTGGTGCAATCGCTTTCGAGGCGGAGCATGCCACGAGGAACAATTCCGTCGCAGGTATGTTTTGGAAAGTTCTACCCGGCCTGGGCAGAACTCTGTCTGGTGTCACGCCGTGGCCGAGACTGGGCAACAATGAAAACAACTTTACGGCGGGCGCCGGACCCTCCCTGTGCGCTCTTTTGCGACCTCACTCCTCCTTGGACTAAGATCAATGGCAGGGAATATGACTTCTATACCTTCACCAACTCGAATGCGACTGTCACAACATATGTCTCGCCGTCGAACAACGGACTCGGCGCAGATCGTCCGCTTGGCTTTGCGGTCCAGATAGACAGTGGTGCGCCTCAGAGTAACTACTTCTTCCCACCCGCAGCGCCTGGCCAGCAGCCTGCTGCGTGGGACGGTAACGACGGATTTGTCGCGAACTCAATTATCGCGGTGCCCAATTCTCTGACTCTACCCCCCTGGCGCGCACACGCTCAAGGTTTGTTTCACCTCCTAGTTTCCAACATGTCGATCGATTAATACGCGGACAGATATCTATGATTGAGCCTGCTGTGGTCGTCCAGAAGGTTGTCATTAGTATGTGTTTTGTTTCATGCTTGTGCGCAATTCTACTCCGCTGAACATCTGTGTTTGAAAGATACTGGGGGCGTGAAGCCGAGTTATCTGGGGCCACCGGAAAGCGTTTTGATCAAGTGAGGCGTTGGCTGCGTACGACGGAGATTATGTCAAATAAATAAATAAAATGGCGCGCGCGCCAAACGGCTTGCACATCGGAACATCAATTTGTCTACGGTTCGGAGAAATTGGGGTTGAGCTCCTCAATGCCAGCCATTTTATAAGTTAGCTCATGCCAACGACGACTGACTGTTGCAAGACAGACCCCTCCTGTGATCCATTGGAGTTCCTGAAATGGTGTTCCAGGTTGAGGCGGAGTCGGAACATAGAAACTGATTCGCCAGCGCCTCGTGTGAACAGGTGTTTATCCGTTGGCCGACTACAATGCGGCGGGGCCAAATAAAGTAGTCGTTACACGCGCCTTCCCGCTGTGGTATCATGCTGGCAGAAAGAAGCAGCGTGCTAGGCTGTCAAGTCTATTTATGCCTGGAATCCTTCAATTACAAGGTTCAATCGACGGCCAACTGGAACTGCCGTCTCCGGATGGATGAGCTCTGGAGCGATGCTAGAATATGGTTCAATGACTGGGCATGGCCCCGGGCCCGCGTTCGTTACTCGTACTTTCGTCCTCAGCGGTGGGGTGTGGATCGGAAGCAGCCATGTTTCCCTGGTTGCGGTTAGCTTCCCGATCATTTGAACTTTTCTGACCGAGAGGAGTGGGTCGTTGGACGATCAGAACGAACAGCAGAATTTGACACAGGGAGTATGAACCTGAATCTCGTGGGAGGGCTTCAGTCAAAGAGGACCCAGAATCGACAAGGAACCAAGAACACGAGGATCATCGACGATTTCCTCCTCAAACCATGAAACACAGATTTTAGGTGGCGGGCGTTTTCAAAGATCCACATGCGCACGCACGCCGACCTATGATGACAATTGATGAAAGCTGGGTAGCTAGCCCGACTCTCATCAATCGTGTCGGTTTTCCGGAAGCGCCTGGTATCGAGTCTCTCCCAAAGTAAGAAGTGATAAGTACCATACCCTGCGTGGCCCGAACGCAAGTTGAATGGGTCGTTTCCCAAATTTCGGATCATCGGAAAGAGATCAGAAGGATCGTGTAGGATGAAACATCTCAACTGATCGCACCACAACGGAAATATCGTGAACTAGTCCCCACAACCTTTTTATGAGATCATCCACAGTTCCATTAGTAAATCGTTGTTAATGTACAGGATCTTGGGTTGATGGTCCAGAAAATATATGGAAATGTCGGGGGCAGACTGATCTGCAGTGGGTCATGGTGTGAGAGCCCCAGATGCACCCCACCTCCGCTACTGGGGCTTGTAGCGCGAGTAATTTTGGCAGTACAGATTTTGGTAGTGCGGTGATCAAAACGGAAGAAAATTGAAGATTCAACCAGTTTGTTCATTACTTTTTGAGTATTCGGTGATACGTCGCAAATGTGGATGGCCTCCTAGACTGATTCATGCTTTCTGACGCATCTTGATCCTGAATTCATGTGTACTGCCGAAGACACAAGGAACGAGCAGTGAATGTGGTCGGGAATCATGATACCTAACCCAAGAAGATCCACCAACTACATCTTCAGACTTTTGATAGAGGGTCCGTTGCCGGAGGCCAATAACTATTCGCATTGGTGGCTCCTCTCAGCGCGCTATTCCTTACGTTGAGAGCCCATCAGATCTTCACCAGCCAATTACCACGGTTGAAAACCAGGCTTTCCCACGCGTGACCCAGAGGCCGTGAACGGCATGACAGAAGCCGGTTGATGGAACGCTAAGATGGACCCGACAGATTGGCAGTCGTCGCCGTCACGGCGAGAGGGAGTATATATATCGGACCCCCCGCAATCTGGGCCCATCTTTCTTCCTCCCCCCATCTTCCCTGCCCAAGGCACCTTGAAGAGAGATTCGCCGACTCGCTCGCATGCCCTCAAGCACCTCCACGACGATGCCATCGAACGGTGTGCCCATTTTCTCCCCTCACCCCACATGCGCTGAATGTCGTCGCTGTCGTTAGCCTCAAACAATCCAGGGCGCGAGACATATAATTGGCCTCCAACCCGTGCACATCGAGCACTATGCACTCCTCACCAGATCACTCAACCCACGTCCACAAGCGTCGCTGGATCCGAATGTGAGCCCCACAAGCCATTCGAGGCGGAGTTTATTTGGGGTGTATCTGTGACCTTATTGTCCCCCCTTCAGATTCTTCCTCGACTCACTCAGCTCTCGACGTTGTTCCCCGTCTTCAACTTGTACCGTGCGACTTTGTACAGCCACGTGCCCCACGGTTGCAGCCTGTGGCTCTCCCGCCGCAGATAACGGGCATTACCGCAGTCACGCTGAATCCGGCGCTCCGTTCGGGCGCGGGGTCAGCGATATGCATCGACTTCTCATCAATCACATCCCAGATGATAAACGCTTGGGTGGCGCAGCCGGCGACATCCCCTGGGCTTCCATCTCTGACATTGCTTTCCAACCGTTTGTCATGGCCGATAACGGTGCATGCTTCGGGGGAATTTGTGGTGGTCGGAGACGTCCTGAAGGCGATACGCCAGGCGCTGGCGATTCCTCTCCCTGACGAACAGATTGATGAGTTGATTCAGCGGGCCGAGGGCGCGAACGACATTAATAAAAACGATAAAAGGGCGAATGGAAGATGTCTGAAGCGGAAGAGATTGCTTGAGAGTGGGATGACCCGACTGCACCTACTTGAAGGCAGAACAAGATTTGCAGGGCTTTTGGAGAGTGCGATGGGATGTGAGGTTTGGATGTTGACTTTTGTTTGAGCAGTCTATGTAGTCTCGCGTCTCTGGACGTTATACGCCGATCATGGAGCATCATTAAACGTGCATTGTCTTATAGTCGTCAGAGATTGAGATAGTTCCTGGGAGAGAAAAACAGAATAACCGTTGCTTTGGAATAATCGTCACGTGGTACTCAGCCCGTGTGTTGGACGGCCAAACACAAATAATCAAAAAAATTAGTCCTCCTACAGATGCCAACCGTTAACGGAGGCATCAATGGTTACGTGAATTAGTGAAACAGAGGGATGATGGTAGATCTCTTCGGGAGGCCCACGGTTGGGTGAATACCACACTGTGTGAAGTATTCGTCGTGAAATTCAACAGATAAGTCTTGAATTTCAATATTCTTGATGGTTTGTTACACTGTGCATCGTGAATTTCAAGCTCTGTTTCATGACTGTGTGTTCCAACTTTTTACCCATACATAGGTGTACCGGCCGAGCTCTTTTTTTTTGTCTAAAAGTTGTGAACCACTTCAAAAATGTGTTTTCGAGGATTGACGAAATTTGCAGATACTGTTAAACCGCAACCACAAGAATAGCAGCCCAACCCGAAAGTTTCTGAGCAGGGTTCAATGCCATGTACGCGGAAGACTGGCGTGTATCGAGAATGAGCCGCGTCCCGGATCGCGAGCCAGCCTTTTCACAGACGGCATTGAGGCTAATGAGGCAGATTGCAGACACAATTTCGCCGCGCGTGGACAGCCGAAATGGGAAATCGCGATCAATGCAAAGAGATTCGGGCCTTTGTGATAATGTACTGTAGCATTTCGTTCAATTCGCGGGGCCTGTGACGCGTGACACCCGTTCGCGAACTTTGGTTTTCGCGAATTGGCTCGGGGGACCGTGACACAGAAAAAAATTCGCATTTTTGCCCGAAGCACCAGAGTTCATTTCTCAAATAAGCACACTCACGCACCAGCATGTGTTTATGGCGCCAACAAGAAAGCCGCATCAAAGATGGCGCAACAAAATTGAGTGCCATTACTCTTTTGGCGCACCGTTGTCCTCGTCGCAATATTTGGTTTCCGCGAGTTCCTTGTAGTTCTCACCTTCGTAAATGAATCCAGTCCGGATCCCAATGGTGCGAGCAATGAGCATCGAGGGAGAGGGAGAAGAGGAGTTGCTGTCAAATGTGGCAGCCGTGTGGAAGATCGTGTGAGCGCCGCGGCAAATCAAACACCGAGGTAAGTACTTGGGGAAAAATCGCATTTTTTGCGGTTTTTTGGCGATTTTGTGACTTCTTTCGCAAGTTCGCGACTGGGCTCGGTGACCCGTGACATTCGCGAAATTTTTTGCGAATTTGGGGGCCTGTGACGCGTGACACGCGAATTGAACGAAATGCTACAGTATCACTACTTATATTCAGCTACCTTTGCTAACAGCAGGTGCTTCCCTCACGCACACCTCGATCTCAGCTACTCTCCACCTGATCACCTCCTCGTCGTCTCACTGCTGTTGCGCAAGGAGACCACTTTATCCTCTACAGCGTTGTGTGTAGTCCCAAGATAGAAATTAGAGGTGACGCAACCCGCGATGAGGGCAAGGAACAAGAGAATGAGGGAGGCCAGGAACAGAGTGCATACCCATATTGTCGTACGCTAAGAGCAGTCACTTTTGCATCAATGGCACGTGTTCCCTAATATTCACATTTGATCACCTCGTCGTGGGGCTCCGACAAACGTGCAACCAGGATGGAGCCGTAGATGTCTGCGATCTCAGTCGAGTTGAGGGTGGCGCCATTGTGGCGCCAAGGTTCTTCTCCAGATTTGCTGCTAGGTTGGCGTTCCAGACGGCGGTGGCGACCGTGGAACCAATGCTGCCGCCGAGGTTGGTGCAGAGCTGGAGAAGGGCGATAGTGAGAGCCATGTCCTTACAAAGTGTCAGTGCCCAGCCGGGCAGTAGTTTGGGACAGGCAGCGGGCTGACCTGGTGACGCACGCTCGCCTGGGTTGCTACTATGGAGCCGATACTTGAGAAGGCGCCACCGAGGGAGTAAAGGATTTGGCTGATGACCAGCACGGCATCGCTGGCAAGTCAGGAAGTCAGCTCGTGGAGCCCCCTTGAAATTGAAAATCTCAGCAGGCCTTTTGTTACCGTGGACGGTGAGGAAGACGAGACCCTGCCAACTGCATAAAATATGCATCAGTATGTTTGATGTCAAGATCCAGGGGGAGGGAGATAGTGTACATGATCGTGATGCACAGACCTGCAGGCTGGATATATTTGTACCGGTGGGTAATCCGCTGCAGTGCTCCTGCGCAGACCCCAAAGACGCACAGACCAACGGTGACAGTATTGGTGAAGTAAGTGTAATTCGTGAGCTTAAGGTGGGGATCAGCAAGAATTGTGTTCGAGCAGGTGTTAGGGAACTCACCGACCAGTCCTTGACGACGTAGACATAAGATGAGAAGTACGTCAAAAATATGTTCCCGGAAAGGAAAGTCATGAAGTCGATGATGATGCAGCAGATCTGAGGAGGAGAGGAGGATTAGGGTTATGTAAACACCTGGCAGATCTGGTTTGTTGGTAGCTTACCAGTGTCTTGTTGATTACCCGGCGCGGCATTATAGGATGTGAGGCAATTTTTAGCTCCCAGAGCGCAAAAGCGATCACGAGAAAGCCGCCAACGAGAAGCATGGCAATGAGGGAAGCTCAAATCGACGCTCGAGTGAGAAACATAGAGATAGAATAAAAAAGCGGCTTACAGTTCTTCCACCCATTTTCGGCCCCCATGTACAGCGTGAACGACAACAAAATGAGGGAGAATGCGACACCCAGGAGGAGGAGGCCGAAGGCGTCGATAATCCCCGTATAATGAAGCACCGTCTGGACGAGGGAACGGTCTTGTTCTGCAGCGGTGAGCTTACGGCGAGCGTAGGAAGAGGATGCCAGCGAAAGAGCTGGCAGAACCGATTTTCAGGTCCGTAGCAAGGCAATATACGAAAATTCGCCCAGAAGAGCACGACAACAATGGGGGCTACTATGCATGCAGGGACGATGATGATGAACATCCCATACTGCGGAGAAGAATCAGCGACACAAATGAAAGAGAAGTAATTATAACTAGATGCACGCCCCAGTGCCACCTGTTCTCGGTGTTGGCAGAGATCACGCTCGAGATGTTGCCCGCGAGGAACGCGGTCAGTATGGATGGCGTACTACTGAGGCCCTAAATAAATCCGCGCCATTGGAGAGAAGATATGTCGACCAGGATAAGATTGTTGACTGCGAGAGCCGGTCCGGTCAGCTGTACTGCAGACTCGGAGGCGGAAATCTCCTCGTTCGAATTTACATACCGAACGCGATTCCGCAGTTTCCGATCGTGTAAATGACCTGCCCTGATAAGAGTGTATGTGCGTCAAATAAAAACGGCGCCGGGAAGCAGGAGAGGTGGCACGACTAACCGCCAGTGACGGCATCGATTGTTTTCGACGATGCAACAACGATGTAGCCTACGCAATGGAAGACAACGGCCATCGGACGACTCAAAAGATCGGCATTCTGACGAGTTTATGGGTCAGAAACAGTAGTTTAGACTATAACGGCTACAGACCTTTGCAAAAGGGTGGAGCGACGGCGTACATGATCCCGACAACGACAGAAATTGTGCCAATGAGGGGATGGCTCGCAAAGGACGATTCTGCGTAGATTTCGTCTGCAGGAACGTTCAGCGTCAACGCCACTTGGGCAGAAAGGAGCTTACAGGTGTACGTGGTCCCGCCGCCGAGTATAACATGCGAGCTTGCGAGCACATATTTGTTATAGTGTCTGTCTGCGAGAGACTAGCTGCTGAGATGGTATACGAATGCCAGGATGGCCAGGGAGCTGTCAGGCAGTCAGCAGCTTTTTGAACTGGCCACAGGAGAATTCCAGTACCCACCCATATAGCATCCACAGCTTCCATCCTTTGCTGAAGACGAGGTCTGTATTTCAACCATAAGGTGCGGCCTCCCGGATGTGCTCTCGGACTCGCAAAGCACCTCAATGCGGGTGCCACCGTCGTCCTGGTCAACCGCGAGAGAGCCTTCAACATCCGATTCCTTGCCCAGTGTGGCAAGGTGAGGGGAGCCGCCTTCTTTCTCGTCTGGGGAGGAGGCGGACATGGTGAATTAGACTCTAGCGGTTCAGACTTTTTGGCGTCGAGGTACTTGTACCCTGAGAGGAGTAATTGGACAAGGGGGCAAGATCGCCTTAAGATCGGGACCATACGACAACAAGCGGACAATATCTAGCCCCATTGGCACCCCATTGGCACACTATTCGGCGCGCAGTTTCCAGAAGGTCGGCAGTTTTTCTTGATCAAAGATATCTCGAGGCAGATGCAAATTGTCGGAGCAGCCCAGGTCCAGAGCAGTCCAAGTCCAGAATCGGTTCGAACTCTCCGGGATCTAGTTCAGCCCGTTCAACCCATGTATAATACAACACGCGTTGAGCGAGATATCCTGGGTCGGAAGACGCACTAAAAACCGCGCCGCGCGTGGGGAGAGACAGTTTGTCATGCAGCCTCAATGCGGAAGCGTATCGGATAGAGACAATCACCACACTAAGGCAATGTGCCACTCAAGCGTCCGTTACATGGGTATGGCATCAATGCGCAGGGAACTTGGCCGTCCAGGGCCCGCGTGAAAGGCTACCTCTCTTGCACCCAACCACCTCCGATATTGCTCTTTATGTTTTCTTGTCGGTTGTTCAAGGGTAATGCACAGACCTATGCTTGCTATCCGCGTTATGGAAATTAGTCTGATGTCCCTTTGCGAAAATAGAGAGCCGCACCTGAACGGATTGGTACCGTCAATGCAGATATTAAAACCGACTGCATCTGCCGCAATACCAGGTGATCCTTGTCGCTCCAGCCTATCGCCAGGCATATATGACCTACCTAACAGCGGGGGAACATGCCTGAATGGTTAGTCTGATAGTAATCACGGTGCGCTTGTTGGCAGACCGTCAAATTACGTAAAAGCGTGGCGGTGCTCCGCACGTGCTCTCGCTACTTATTCGCTTCGCCACAACGCGTCCCCGCCCAAGCCTCCAGCGGCGCGTTTTCAGCTCTCAAACCCGGGTCGTGGCAGTTATACGTCAAAGTATACTATAGGCGCGTCACCCATCTCTACTTGCACCTCTGATCACGATCTAATCCGTCTTGACTGTGCAGTAAAATTCTTTCTCTTCCAGTCACTAGGACGTGTTTCCCTGTAGAGTCCAAGTCTCATTTAATGGAACCCAATGTGCATAACCCAAAACCACGTGCGAGGCGCCGGAACTACGACGTGAAGCCTCTACCTGTCATTCCAGGAGTGCCTGAGCATGCAGCTCAATACCGTCTGTCTCCTTCGGAAATGAGACAAACATTACTGCTCTCCAGCACATCCTCGACCCCCAGCGATATGAATTCACCCTTCCCTTCCCCTTCCCCTGCCTTGTCTCACCTCTCTCTCTCTCCATTGCTCTCCCTGGCACCGCTAGAAAGTCTCGACACATCCGAGCCACAAATGAACCTCCTGACTGAAAGTCTGGGTAGGATGGATGTCTTGCAAGAGAAGAGGAAATATACCACAAAATCCGAGCGTCTTGAGATCGTCCTCCGCTGCATCGATGACCAGTTCAAAACTTTAGGTCATTTCTTCGAGGCGCTGACGGAAAATGTCCCACGAGATGACCTCGACCCACGCTCGGAATACCATAAACGAGTCCTCTCCTCATGGCTAGGAGGACGCACTGCCTTTCGGCCTGTTCATCTCGTTGAGGCGATCTATCGCAATCGCTACAGTGTTCCATCTTCGAAATCCGTTCAAGCCAAAGAACTTTCCCAATCATTCCACGGCACACGCGACCCAAAGGAATATCATTACGCACGTCCTGGTCTTTCCACATGGGCGACTCAACTTGTTGGAAAACGGTGCGCGCTGGAAGTTGGACGGCTGGGCTACAACGACCCAGCTCATCCGAATTTCCACGTCTTCCTTCAGTCGTCCGCCAACAGCCGGATGGCAGAAAAACGGAAAACGGTCTCACAAGAAGACGTATTCCAGTTTTCAATGCAACGTTCCGCTGATATCCTTCAATCTCGAGCACCACTGTCGTGGTTCTTGACTGAGTCCATGTCCGCTACGCGGAAAAACGGCGAGATAATTGCAAAGACGCGGCGCCCACATCCTTTTGTATGACTATACCTTGGTTTTCTTGTTTCTTGTTTAATTTCGTCTTGCAGATCCAAGTCGCTGCATTGAGCTCTTTCGCAATGGCTCGCAACCGTTCTGCAAATGCATACTTCGCGCTCCCTGTCGGCACGTATCTCTTTGCAACGAAAGCGCATACGGACGTCAAGCGAATGTTTTGCAAGCTCGGGCTTTCAGTTCACGATACAACTGCTCGCAAAGCCCTCATCTCTATGGGAGCAAAGAGGAAGGAGGCGCTTCAAGCTGACACAATCGCCGCACTGGAGAAAAAAGAACCAGCCGCGAGAAAAACACTCGACAATATACAACAGTACCAGATTGTGCGCGAGCATGGTCTATGCAAACAATCCCAGCTCATTACTGGTACTGCCGCCACCGCAATTATGCTCGATAACTGCGCTGAACACGCATTTGATCTCGACACATACCAAGATCGTGTAATTCGCAACGAGCGCGCAAGCCTTACCGTCAATGCTCTTTTGGACGACATAGATTTCGATCACATGGATAGTGTCTTTGCCCTCCATGTTGTCCGCATCCTTTGCGAGCATGTACCGTGCCTCAACGCCTACCTCCCTCTCATCGCTGAGCGTTTCCGGTCGCAGCCCATTGCGTTGTACTTGCTCCCAGTGGATCGGCCGGCAACGCGGATCGTTCCTCTCTCATGCAACAGCCGCGCAGAGATGGAGACACATGAGATGAAGGAGGCCGTGCAGGATTTCGACCGGCAGGCGGGCTACACACCGGAGAATGTGTCCGCTGCTCGGATTTTGATCTGGGAAGCAGGGGACGGAGGTTCTGTGTTGTCCGGTGGCCGAGTTGCACGCCATCTTCTTCCGCAGGGGCTCAGTCTTAACGCGTACGAGTCCTTCGAGAACCGATTCTGGACCCCCGGTCTGTTTCATGTCCAGATGAACATGATCAATGGGGTCGCAGAGAACCATTTTGGTGCAAAAGCCACATCTGACCCTTCCTCGCTTTCCCGCGCCGCCTCTCTTGCTTCTTTGTATATCCCATCGAAGCCGAATAGCTGCGAATACTACCCAACAACCCGAACTATGGACACAATATGCCGCGCCCAATTCCTCGACATCTGGGATTTAGAAATTACGCAACATCGTGGTTTGCTCACTCATTTTGAGCAGCTGAATATACAGAATGAACTGCCTTCCTTGGACGACTTGCTTACGGAGGCAAATAAACTCGTAAACCGCTATTCCTCGGACCGTGCGTACCAGACTGCGCTTTCGTCGACGGCATTCAACAAATCTCCTGATCTATACAAGTTCAAAATTGGTACACCAGCCGATCCTGACTCATTGGTTGGCGACTCCGAATTCACCGGAGACCGTGTGTTGGCCAATACTATTGCCTTCCGCCGCGACTATTTGCTTTATCTCGAGCTGTCCGACGCGATTCTGGAGGGAGATATTGGCCGGGTGTGTGAAGTTTTAAAGGTACAATTTATTCTTAGCCAGACCGAATATTCACTGAATTCTTTGCAGCTCCTCACATTCTTCTTTGCGGGTGCTTCAAAGTACAACTACGCCGGTATTCTGCTGGACCTTTATTGCTTGTTCAAATTCGAGGCGACAGAAGGGCTCAAGGAAGCAATTTGGAACAACTGGGTTGTGAATCTCACCGGCGAGCCAAGGAAGAATGTGCCAGACGACCAACTCCAGGAATGGCATAATAAATTTCACGAGGCCATGGTCCCGCGGCACGGAGGCTCATTCGACGACCCATTCTTCCGTGAAACTATCTCACCCAACGTCAACTTCTTCCAGCGACTGAAGGAAGAAATGGAGGAGGCGTTTGGGTTGAAGGCCCATCGCAAGAGTCACACCTCGGCCGGTATTACCAGTGAAATTCGTGCTTTGACGGCGATGTACAAGCGGGAAAGTGTTCATCTCTTTTGCGCAGGACGAATCCGGGATCACCAAGCGAAGGATTTCATCGACAACGGATACACAACATTAGAGAAAACTAAACTGGCAGATCTGCTCCGAACATCGACGGAACGTGCGGAAGTCCTGGCGATGATACGGCGGCATCGTCAGCATGGTTCTGTTCCCGAATCGCACAGAGACGCACCTGATCGAGACATTATGCATGGAGACGGCGATAGCAGCGACAACGAGAGCACCGATACTGAGACATCAGATCCGAACAGCGACGATTGCGATGACCGGCATTCTGGAGACAGCCAGATCGACGATGAAGAGCCTGTTGTTGGGGTTTCAGATTGGGCATTCCGCATGGACGAGGGGGAGGATCCCGAGTGGGAGAACGAAGGTGATGAAGAGGATGATGAGGAAGATGAAGCGGTGGACCAGGACGTTGATATCGACGGATGGTCTGGAGAGAATGACGTACTAGAATAAAAAGACCGAATTCAACGTGCTCTCTCACGTCTGTAACTTGTGCGGACGGGCCCAAATTCAGCTTGAATCTCCTTCAGGGTTCTTTTATCGACAACACGGGTTTTGGCGACGCGCTCGTTGGTAACATCGTCAAGAGCACGTTTGCGCAGGGAAGAGCCGGAGGAGGATTGTGCAGTGGGAGGAGGGGCCGGTGACGAAGCACGGGAGGGTGGAGGTGAAGCGACGGGTGCACGTGAAGCTCGTGTGCGGCGGGTACTTGGATGTTCTTGTGTCATTTCAACAGCTGGGGACACGATTTCCTCCATGTCTTCGACCTCGGTCGCCTTGGGCTGAGCTCGGCCTTTACGACGCGGCACCTCTGCAGCGCGTGCGGCTTGGATCACCGTGCGGATTTTCGTCATGGTAAGCCAAAGGTCATCCCGGTGGGAAGAGGCACGGAAGGGCCACCCGTGAGCACCTAGGACGGTATCGAGGTCGGCAGAAGTCGTTAATTGTAAAGCTGAATCCGCTAGCTTCTCCTGAAGCGATGGTGGGAAAAACCAAGATTTGACGCGCCGTGAATAGGTTTGCGTGTAAATTTCGCTTTGAAAGACCTGCGTCCCGAATTCTGCTAGTAGGTCTATCGCAATCACTCGCTCCTTCTTCTTCACCTTCAACGCACGTGGGATCGGGGATCGTTTAGAAGCGCCAGGCGGTGTTGGAAATGGGGGATGAGGAGATATGCGCGTGGGAAACATCACAGAAATACCTGTGCGCTGAGCACAGAGAGAGCAAGGCAATGGTCGTTTTGCCGCGATGCAGTCGTTATCTGTTTCGCTTAGCGGTTCGTTTTGCCAAATTCGATTCCTAGCAGCATTAAGGCACGTCGCTTCGACCAGGATCCCAGCCTTGGCAGGGTCCATATTTTCCGGTGCTGATTTGGATTTTTTCTTTCGCCCAGGGACAGGATGAGGAGCGGGAACTGAACTTGCAGTGGTAGAGGTTTCCAATGCTGAGCTCTTTGTGAGTAACTGAAGCAAAGCTTGGAAAGGAAACCCACATGCGATGAATTTCTTCGCTTGGGTAATATCACTCTTCTGTACAAAGATTACGCTCCTTCCAGTCGCATCGGGGAGCCGCGCTGCTCGACCGCCCTGCTGTTCAGTCTGCGAGAGCGTTTTCGGCATTCCAATAGAGAGTACATCTTGGATTGTGGAACAATGGACTCCATTCGCGAGCGCAACAGTGGCGATGATGATTTGAAGATGGGAGTCAGTTTCCATCAGACGCAAGGTTTCGCTGTTGAAATCTGGGTGACAGAGAGCGTTATATTGGCGCACCCGACGTCCCGCAAGGCCGCTACCGTCCAGTCGAATTAGGTAGATGTAAACTCGTGTTGAAATTTCGAGGGAGGGAACGTAGATGACCACCTTACGCCCGGTGTTGAGGTATGGGAGGAGCTGAGGGTAGGAGCGGCTTGTGATGGCATGCTTTAAAGGCTGTATGACAAATTGGATGTCTCGGCGCTCGTTAGAAAAACGAAATAATGTGAAATTACGGAAGCCTAGAGATTGACAGACTTCGGCCGTTGGAGCGCCAGGTTCAAGGGTAGCGGAGAGTCCAAAAACAGAGATTTCAGGACGGAGTCGACCGCGCAATAATTGGCCGATGTATCCATAGGAATGTCGAAAGGTGAGCCATTCGCGCACGACATGCGCCTCCTCGACGCAGACAAAGATGAGATTCAGCTGAAACATCGGAGCATCGAAGATCTTGAACCAAGACGGTGATTTGAGGTGCTCTGGATCGACACAGACCACGCGAAATTGGCAGGAGCTGACTTCTTGGACGAGATTGCGCCGCTGAGAGGATGCATGAATAATATTCTCGCGGTCATACGCTAGCGCGGAGATGCCGTAGCTGGCCAAGGTTTCGACCTAGAAAAAAAATCTGAGATGATCTTGGACGAGTAGAGAGAAGGGTCAAACAATGTTTCGAGCCAGACCCTTGGTTGGAGTAATGACTACCCCGACAGGCTGCTCTCGGATTCCTCGAAATTTTGGGAAATCTGTCGGTGCTTCACTCACTGCCAAGTGACAAATTATCGGCACTGTGAAAAGGGCAGACTTTCCGTCGCCCGTAGCAGTGCACAGAATGACATCCTGGCCGTCCAGAATGTGCAGAATGGGCTGTACTTGACGTTCCCGAAGGCCATCTTTCCAAATGGGAATCTTCGCCGCGACGATGGATTTCAAGGCTCGTTGCCCTTCGGGAGACCGCCAAGTGGGAGATCCAGCCATCCGAGGCCCGAGAATGCGTGGTATCGAGGGACACAAGGTAATCAGAACGAGAATTAAATCTAGAAGCCCGAGGAGAGTTACAATGGTGCTCAGAATCATCAGATGAGTTGTACCGGAGCTTATGGCAGCTTGAGGGACCGAAGAACGCGTGGTGCAGCGTACGGGAGACGCGACGAGGGGCGCGTCGGAAGGCAAGCGCTTGCGGCACAGCCACGCTTTTACGTAATTTGACGGTCTGCCAACAAGCGCACCGTGATTACTAACAGACCATATACTAGTACATCTTGATCGTCACTAGGATATCGGTTCTGTTACAGAGACTACTGAATGGTTCAGCTTGCCTGTGTTTCCTTTGCTTGTATTAAGTTTCCTGGATAGTATATGCCACCAATACCCGTCTTCTTAGCTTTCTTCGTGAGAGGTCTATTGCCTCGTTTGCGAGGTAGATTGATTTTCACAGCGAGTGGGCCGTTGACGACTGTAGCATACAATCAGGACGTGTTGTATGTTGGTACAGTACCTGCTTGTTCCTAATTGGGACCTCCGCAGTAATACATCCTTCCTTCCTTCCTTCCTTCCACACAAGTGGAATTACGCAGAGTTCCCGAAGATAGCAGAGACTGGTAGGAGGGCAGACAAGGCCGCTTTTCCCAAGCGATCGGAAGAAACTGGATCGCCATTAACCGACGAAACATGTGCCGATTGATGTTCGTAAGGAGGTGGAAGACCTACAGGTAACCCTGTATTGGGCATTTTGTATCGGGCAAATTTGAACTCGGGACGTAAATCTGAGCTTCCATTAGCACGAAACAAGAGGCACAAAGCACCCCATTGCAGGCGGTGTCAGAGAGAAAAACATGTGTGTCTGAAGGATCGCAACCGACGTATCGAAACCGTTCCAAGGAGCAATCAAAGTGGGCACATGATGATGAGAAATAAGGAGAACTCACCGAGAAATCGAGTGGACCCAGAGGTGGACCGGTTCGTTCGTGAGATTGAGTTGCCGCAACGTACAGAAAACAGAGAGACTTGGAGATGGTGCTACGCAGGAGAGATAGGCTGAGAGAAGAGACGGCGAAGAGGAGTGCTCCAGAGGTAAGGTATCGGACCGCAGCGAATAACGAGCCCAAGAGTTGGTGCACATTCTTGAGACATTGTGCGAGGCCACGGCCGGAGTTAAAGGCAATGAGGTAGAAGAAAAGAAGGAGGAGGAGGGGGAGGGGAGGTGTTGGTGGATGTGATGGAGGGGGAAATGCCTTAGCTGTGTAGTAGGTCTTTTATACGGCCGATGTCGGGTGATGTAGTCTCTTGCACTGACTTCCCACTCGCAACCTCGTTCTGAAGGGGTGACGTCGAGTTACCCTCGCCGAGCCATTTGTGCCAAAAGTGCCCACTGCCGATTGGCTCATTCACAAACAGGATTTATCCTGTATGTGCCTATTTGGGGGGAGTTTGAGGGGGGAGGACCGAGAATGTCGCCTTTTCGTCACAGGACTTGCATTTATTACCATTTGGAGCTAATGTAAATCGGACGGCCCCGGGGCGATCCCGGCCCGTCTTCTTTCCGGAGCACATCTTTCAGCAACACAAACCTCAATGTGAGCTGGTCGGCGCGCAAGCGCTGACCGAGCGAACATTGAGCTCTCGGCATGTCTGAAATCCAGACGTCTCCCAGTTTTCCTGTTTGTGACCCGCCGCTCGCCGGCCTACGCCCATCATCAATGCTGCACGGGCATATACTTATGCGCACGTGTCCTGGTTCCCTGGTGACAAGAAATTGAAGAACGAAGCGAAAGTCGACTGAAGTAGCGCAAGGACACTTCTTAATTACATAAAATTGTATAAGTAAGTAAGAAGGACATATCAGAGGACTCCAACCCAACTCAAATTATTTCTCTTAAAGGAATACAACTACTTAGTGCTGCGCAGGGGTGCTATGATGAAGTGGCGAAAGCGGCCAAAATCGGACCGTTTTGGATTCCCAAACGAGTTTCGCGAAGAAGACCAGAAGTTTGCCAGAGATATATCCGAGCGGAATGTGGCACTCGGTGCCGAAGCTGAAGCCTGAAACGTCTCAAAATGCCAAACATGGTATGCAGACGCGATCCGGTTCTGAATGCCAAGGACCGCCCTGCAGTATTCACTTCAAATTTGGGATTCTTTATTCAACATCATCTGGTTCAATTTTCCGACTCTGAATTCAACCTGCATCATGTGGTTCTAAGAGAGTATCCAAACTCAATACACTAATACCCCGCTGCTCTTTCAGCTGATTTTTCGTGTTTATCCTTGGATCCGACGTGAAGCCCATATCCTTGGACTTAAAAGCGCCCGTGGCCTGTCATACATAGTCGACATGGCGAAATTCAGCTCCCTCGTTTTTTCCCTTCTTACTGTTCTCACCGTCGTGCGTGGTCATGGGTACGTTCAACAGATTACCGCTGGGTCAGCGGTATATACAGGGTACCTCCCGTACACCGACCCATACTACAAGCAAGTCTTTTTCGTTGCTCGCAGACGATACTTACTGTTCTTGATTGTTCCACACTTCACCCAGCCCACCGGTGTGTATCGACTATTTCTTATCGCATCCAACTGCTCAGATCTTCTAGCCCCAGCGAATTGTCCGCGCCATTCCTGGAAACGGTGAGTTGCACGTTGACCGTCTATCTTTATTCACTTCGTTATCAGGTCCCATTACCGACCTCTCTCTCATTGAGTAATACCTGCGGAGATAATTTCACTTTGCCGCAATTTAACGAACCGTAGTGTCCAGTGCAACGGCTGGAGCGAGGGTGGAGTAATCGGCTCTATCCCCGGTATGCAACCGAAGCCGGAAACTGTCCGTTGGATTGACCATACTCTTCTCAGCACCATTGTACGCAACCGTCGCTGCTGGAACAGCCCTGGGCTTGAACTGGACCACCTGGCCAGACAGCCACATGGTCAGTCTTATCATGATCCACCTTTCATAAATTATTGCCTACTCTGCGGCAGGGTCCAATGATCACATATATGGCCCTCGCGCCCACCAACATCACTGGCTGGCAGCCCGGAAAGGCGTGCGTCGTTTCCACTCCCACCAATTTCACCAACTCAATATTCTCCAGAGCAGTGTGGTTCAAAGTCGCTCAGTCTGGCAAGAACGCGGCAGGACTCTGGGCGGCAACCGACCTACTCACGGCCTCGAATAGCGTCTACTCATTCACTATCCCTCAGAAGCTCAAGCCAGGCCAGTATATTATACGCCATGAAATGTTCGTACTTCTCATTGCTTCCGCGGACTCGGAGTCTGATAGTTGATTAAATCCCCCCCAGTATTGCACTCCATTCGGGTAAGAAACTATTACTAATGCAGACACATTGAGTAGAAGGTTGAACCCCCGCTAGCCTACACCTACCCCGGAGCGCAAGTCTACCCCTCCTGTATCCAAGTTCAAGTGACGGGCTCTGGTACGGCTGTCCCACCCGCCTCGTCTCTCGTTGCGTTCCCAGGTTTATTCAAACACCTATCCGGTCTCGAAGACGTCTGATGTTATTTCCGCAGGAGCGTACACTGCGACGACCCCTGGTAAGCAATCGCTTGAAGCTCTAGCGACTTGACGCTGAGATTGCCCTGGCTCCTGATTCCAGGGATCGTTTACAATGCATACACTGGTGAGTTGGCTCGTCCCCCTTGTCGACCAATTATCTGATGAATCCGACTCACAGATACTGGCGTGCGTTCCAGCTGCACCAAATACTGAACAATTCACTTACAGCGGTTCATATTTCAGGCCTACCCGATTCCCGGTCCCGCCGTGTAAGTGGAATATCACCGACTGAAGTCGCAGAGCGCTGATTTAAATTTTTGGAGCAGATGGACTCCATAAGAATGAATTCCAATCACTCAGAGCGGTGCGCATGCGCAGACCGTGAAAGGAAGATGAATGCGATGGAAATGTTCTCAGTTCTGATTTCTTTTTGTACTTACAACTCTTATCCGAATTTCAATATGCGATTCCATCTGACTCTGTGACACTCTCTCGTAGATAGACACTACAGACGTCTGAGACAGCTGAAGCTCCGAGTACCTCGCTTGTTTGTACCCCCTTGTTGATTTTTTTTGATGTTGTTACTTTTGGCGGCGGCTTCCCTATCGGCATCCAACTCTCGACGTAGAGTCTCGGACCGTATCGCTCGAGGCAGCAACTTCCCGAGCTAATTAATAGTCGCACTTGGTGAGTGCACATACAACGCGTAGGCAACGAAACACACCTTTTGGACTAAGGATCTCTCAGCGTCGAAGACATCCAACGCCCTCTGGCATATACGTTGATCGAAGCTGGAGAGTGAGGTGGTGACCACCGACCCGGTGGACGCCGGATACTGCTGCGGGAGGCCCGAGATTTCGCTTCTCGGCGCGGCCCGGCAAAGCACTCACTTAAAGGAGTGCCGAAGGAATTTGGAAGGGAGACAGGCGGCCTTGGCAGGGGTGGGCTGGCGATGGGCTGGAAGTAAGCGAGAAAAGTGGCTTCGGGTGGGTGACTGCGAGGCTGCATGGCGGCCGGAGCTACCCGGTCGACGAAATACCCACGATAGTAATACGCCTTTTAAAGACCGAACTTACATTTACTGCACTATTTCGACCAAGCGTTCAGTCACGCGTCACACTCAAGATTTTTTGATGTGTGCAAAAATCGTCTTAATTCAAAAGAAATTTTTTCGGCCTTCTCGGATGAGAAATTACATAATTTTGATGAACACTTGGTCGAAATAGTACAGTAATCAGGGTAGGGTCAAGTTTCGAGTCAGAATGGCGCTTGATGCTTGTGCAGAACGATGACCAGACAGTCAACGGCCACTGGGCTGAGTCGAAGACGGGATGGCTTGAATCATGGAGAAACAACCAAACTTGCCACGTTTGTTGACATTGCGACACATGTTCAACGTTCAACTTCCACCCGGACAGGCCAGTGCATTTCAGCGGAGCAAAACGCTCAGATTCCGGATTGCTCCTGAGATAATGGTGCCCACTGTATGATAGTTTGCATAATTTCAGCTGAAATCCCGCTCTTCATTCTGTACCGATTAAGTATTGACTGCATGAGAATAATATATGAGTCCTGTAACGCACGGAAATCCACTTGGTCATCCAACGGCTGATTCAACGAATCGGATGCCCCCACTCCTCTGGAGTTCAGCGGAATCCACGAACTTTAGTTATCGGCCGAGGATGACTATTTCAAACCTCATTGCGAACCCCGACAATCGCAGTCGCGGAAATTACTCTCCCCGACGTTCGCGCACACGTGGGTGCATTCTCTCCTTCCCGGCGATCGCCTACACGTACGCGCGGATCACGTTGGGGACACATATCGTATATGTTGTTCGGGTGCCCATTGAGGTTTTATTCCTGACTGCGAATATCGAGGGGTTGATCGCGGGTTGTAAACCTTATTTTCATTGGCCTCCTCCAGCATTCTGTGCTTCGTTGGCTCAATTTATGCAAAACTGCCGTGTAAAGCCGGGAAACGGGACACAAAATGTGGTAGAGGTATTGTGAAATATTTTGAGTCCTGTTAGAGTTCGGCTGTTTACGCAGGTGAAACCTTGAACTTCTATTAAGTACGTACAACCTTGATAGTGCGGGCATCAGGGAAGCAGTAAAGGTAATAGATGTTTGGGAAGTCATTAGGATCACGTCTTCTCGGCGAGTGCAGAAAAACGTCTTCGTCTTCAGGCGAGTCTCTGGGATTTGGGGACTGTTTCTTTTACCGAAGTTTCGTCTCTTGCGGCTTCGCAAATGGGAACATTCATGCTACCTATCATCCTGTTTTTGCAAGAGCATAGATTCTCATGGCCTTCCAAGCACTGCATTCAGGCCCCTGATCGGCAGAGGCTGCCGAGCTTTGCCGCCATCTGGCGCGCTGTGCCTACCCTACGCGACGGGGTCTGCCGCGGAGGCTGTGCCGCGCGCTGCCGCCATCGGCCGAGGCGCGGGCGGCCAACCTCTGCCGCCCACTGGCCGCCTCTCCTTCCAGCCACGGCGCCTTTGCCATCGTTCATTTACTGGGGACGGGCATCGCCCATGATTGATCCGGCAAGTTTATCCATGTTTGTGTCCCGCCAAACGCAAAAATTACATGTTCCTGCTTGTTCTGCCTTGTACAGGCATTTTGTGACTTGTATTTGGTGAGACAAATCACTTATATGACTCGTATCTTTATAGCCCCGCCAATATCCATGTATTATCCACAACGATAAATAAGTTAGTCTGATACATCCACCCAGTCCGCATCATCTTCAAGGGAAAACCCGTATTCTTCCACAACCATCTCGTGTGAATCGTCCGTGCTTGGTGGGTCTAAGCTGAGGCGTGTGGAACCAGAATCTCGAGGGCTGAAATAAATGAGAACAAGTTATAAATTCATATGCTGGCCACCCACCGACATGCTAGTTCGCGCTCCCGCGCCTCCAAGACCAATTGCCTCCGTACAGCGACAGTTGTCATGTCCTTCCACAGCATCTTACTGAGAACCGGATCCTTTAGAACGTCCCGATACACCTGGAGTTGGTCTTTGAGCCGTGCTGAAGTCATTGCGTTGATGGCAGAGATCTCAAGCTCCAACGGCGTGGTAGCGAGCCGGAGTTGATGTTTCTTCTTCTTCGCCGCCGCCTTCTCCCGTCGCTCCAATCCCTTCTCCGCCTTCTCTCGCTGCAATGCGGCCCACGCCTTCCTAAACTTCGCCCGTGCCCCGCTCTTTCCATCTTTCCGAACCTCACGCATGACGAATTTCTGCACGGCAGCGTTGCATACTTTCTTGATAAATGCCTCGGTGTTGTTTCGCTCGGCTCTTGTCTGATTCGAGAACGACTGGGGCGTGGAGTTGGAGTGGTAGCGCATGTGGACACGATAGGACCCGAGCAAGCCCTCGTTGCAGTCATTTGTTGACGGAATGAAAAGGATGGCGCGTTGTTCCGGGGTGAGGCGATCGAAGGTACCGTCGACGTGGAACTCTGGAGTGAAATGCACCCATCCGTCCGCTGCACCCGAGAACATAGCTGAAATGGCGAGGAGAAGATTTGACATTTTCAGCGCAAGTTGCCGAATAGTGTCGATAAGAAAGTTGTCGAGGAAAGGCTTCCCGTCGATTGTCAGTTCCTCGATAGGCGTCGTCGGATCAAGAAGGATTTTGGGGTTGGCGGCAATGTGGGAGCAGAACTCGGGGATTTTCCGGTGCAAGTCGGTGAGTGAAAGCAAATTAATGGGATTTTGTTTCGTGCCGCGTACCATTGCCATGTAAGGCCATGAAACACAGACACCGTAAAGTGCCAGCGCAACGTTCTCTACCATCGTAGCAGCGCAATCCAGGCCCTTCAGAATATTCATTTCGACGTGGTTCTGTTGTCCTGACTTCGTTTTCCCGTTAACAACCTCGAGGACCAGTTCCTTGATTATGCCGTGAAAGCAGACAACCTCGGCAGCGGCGTAGGTGTAACAACCGTACCGTGTGTTCGATACGTCTGGGAATTTCCGCGGTTGTTCGATGCCGTAGAGGTCGTGTTTCTGGAGCTGCATGAAGACGACTGCGCGATCCTGGTATCCGCGTTCCCCGTCCTTGTTGCGCAGAAGAGCGCCAAGCAACTGGAGGAGTTTGATGGCACCGGCTGTACTCGATTCGATAGCATGCTGTGTTGCGGGATTGTCCGGATCTTCTGCACCAAGGGCTATTGTCGCGCTGTTCGCCTTATTCGCTAGGAGAACTGGAGGAGTAAGCCCATGTTTCGAGTAGATGAGTTGAAGAGCACGATAGCCATATTTCACAACATTCAAATCTTTATGGCAGCAACAGCCGCCGAAGACGTGGGTGCAAAGGTTCTGTTGCTCCGCAGGGGTGAGTAAGTCGAATTTTTCTTGTCCTAGTTTGCGCTCTAGAACCTGTTGGCTAAGCTTGAGCCGTTCGATGGCGGGTCTAAGGACCGAGATCAGAGAAATATTGAAACATGAACCAACTGACTTACAACGCAGTTAGCTCCGAAGGTGAGAGGCCAGCGGCGAGTTGCAAGTCTTCGTCAGTAATATCGAGCATGCCCAGGAGAATCTGGCTCGTTTCCATATCCGCGTCATCAATTGCGTCCCGCCCCAGATCCCGTATCACAATGTCTTCCTTGTGCGCCGCAGACAGACCGAATCCTTTCTTGCCATCGGCGGCGTGATCCTTCATCTCCCCCAGCTTTTTCCGATAGTAGTCGTCAACATGCATTGTTTGCTGCTTTTGAGCTGCAATGGGGCTGCGTGTGTATGTATCCGCAATCCGACTAGCCGCCTCCTTGGCACCGTCAAATTGTCGTTGGGCGGTATGGTCAAGAGCTTGCTCGAGGTTCAGGAAACGGGTCCGGGTCGTCCATGTTGATTTATCAGTGTCGTCGACATCGGGAGCGTACGAGGGAACACGAAGCGTGATATGCCGTGATTCGACTGTTGTTGCGCGGTGCGAAGTACCATCAGAACTTTCGACAAAGCCTGATGAAATTAAGGGCCGTTTAATATGAACGAAAACGGAAAATACCTTCTCCATTCATAATCTCCATACCTAGTTGAATCTCTCCATATTTTCCACCTTCGTCGATTGCCCGGCTCACAGTGCGCCGTGACATGAATCGGTTCTGCCGGATAACGATGCCAAAGGCTTGGGCACAGGACTTGACAGCCAATTCAACCTTTCCAGCTGCGCATCCTGCATGTATGAGACAGCGTGCAAGCTCCCGCGCTTTCGCAGTATATTCTCCGTGTTCTGTAGGCCGCCATGTCCGCAAATTATTGTATTTCTCTTTGAGATTTCGAAGCGACGTCTGTGCGCGGTGTGCCCGCTTCCGAGCCGCAAGTAGTTGGTGCCTAGTCGTCGTTAATGTCGATTGTCTCTCGCAGACATCAGATTTCAGCTTCAGAATTAGGGTGTCGCGTGTGTGAAGTTGAGCACGGGCAGAAGCGAGCTGAGACTGCAGCGCAGCTATTTGGTGTGAATTATCCTCCAGAGTGCTCTGAAAAGCAGCAATAGTCTCGGATTTTTGGCCAGCCTTCACATCGCGGTCCCGTTCCAAACGCCCGATGCGCTTGTACCGCTTCGCCAACTCCTCACCCAAAGTTGATTCTGCCTTCCGTTTGAGATTCTTCAGGGATTTATTCTCGAGGGATATGGTATTAGTCCTGTCCAGAAGGGCACCGTGTTGGCCGTGAAGGCGCTCGAGGTCAGTCTGTAGCCGAGATACATCCGTTTCGAGCCCAGCATTAATTGCTTCTAATGCCGTGATTCGGTCATCTTTGTCGGCAATCTGTGTACGGAGGGACCTCGGCCGCCCAATGGGAAGGTGTGGGATGGGAATCGGATCTTCTACGGGTGTGTCCTTGTCGCTGCTGCCGGGATCATGTCGGCTCTGAATCGCGTGCCGAGCTGCCTGGGTTTTCTTTTTGGGGCGCGTCATGGTGGTAAGAGTATCCGATATTCACGTCCATACAGGCCAGAGATGAGGGTGATACAACACAGAGCCGGAAAACAGAGTATACAGCACAAAAAGCAAGCCCAGAAGCGACGCGATTGAGATGTGACACGATAGTCACGAAGTGACTGAACGCGTTTAACCTGTCGCCGTAAAAAGTTTATACCGTGATAATGCCTCAACCAATCGATACACTTCTGCGGGGAAAGTAATAGCTAACCTGACTCCCAAGAAATGTACGTAGCCGAAACTTTAAAAATCCTACTTATATCTTGAAATACTTGCACGTCCGCGGGAATATCACGGAGCATCTGGCATATTTCAAACTATCACAGAATTTTGCTACGTACCTTTATTCTTGGACTAATATGCTCACTCTCTGTCGATTCAGATTTTCTTATATTTGAAGTGGGACAGAGTTATAACTTTTGTAAGATTGGAACCGGCCGCTCCTGCGGACCAAACACGGCCAAAGCTGCCACTCTCGGATCGGCTGATGCCCGTCCCCACATTTACTCTTGGATCTTCGCCATTTGAGCCTCCTGGCCACTACTCCCAAGAAAAATATAGCTCCCAAGCGCATGGGAATTATTTCTTGGCATGAGAATTGTCTCACCAGCTGATTTCCTAGTGGTGCACTGGCCGGAGGTGGCCATGTTGGGTCGGTATTTCTCTCTTGCTGACCAGTGGCTCGAGTTGTTCATGGTGGGTCCATGGTTGCAACACAGATCTATCCTGATCAATCGCGCTGGCTGCTGTCTCGCTGTGTTGCAGTGACGTTATGATTTCACACGGTCGGCAAACACGCCGCAAGGCAACCGCAAGGACCCAGATGTGATTCATGTGAATTCTCCAAGACAATTCTGAGTTCCCGAGCGGGCTCGGGGATTGTTCGCAGGGAGGCCGATCGCGGCAGGCCATGTCTGACCTCGGGTCTGCCCCCCTCTGCCGCGGCGCGGCGGACACACCCTCTGCCGCCTAAGGGCCTGAATGCAGTGAAGTCAGGTGCTCAAAATTTCAGAATCATTTTCTTGGCAGTCAGCTCTCCAAAAGTGTCTAAAATCTGCCATACATTGCTGCCGGTACAGATCTTTATCTTGAGATCAGAAAGTTTCACTCTTGATAGCAGCTGTAGCCTATTAGGTCCGGGCCTGCCGGTTCCGAGCACTTGACTATGGGTGGATGGGCAAAGGAAGTGGTGCCAGTGTTACTTGACGGTTTCAGCTCACTACCTGCACCGTATTCGCCTCAGCTTGAGAACAAGTAGGTGTCGCGGGGTCTTCCGATTATTCCAACCTGCCGAGGTCTGCCTTTTTTTGATACTGCCGAGCTACGGCAAATCACAGCAACTCCCGGCGGACTTCGTGATGGGCTGATCGGCAGTGTTCGGCAATGGTTCCACTTTGTCTTTCAACCCATTCCAATGTTCCGTTGATTCTGGATGGCTTTCGGCAAGAGTCTATATGATTGAACGGCTTAGTATTCGATTCCTCCCCCGCAAGTAGTGCTTGATTTCGGGGTTGGACGGTTCTGAAAAGTTCATGTAGCGATGGAGAAAATGGATGTGTTGCAGAGATTCAGGACTGTACTCCGTTTTAAAAAAAGAAATTGTAGGAATGATCTGACGGCAAACGAAGTTTGATCAACCCCGCGCGGGAGAAGTCAGTTGAACTCACTGCCAGTGGAAGCTTGGTTCGGTTCGATTGCAGTCCACTTTCTCGTTTTTGTTCTCTCTCCTTGTCCCTCTCTCTCTCGCTTCCGTCTCTCCCATTTGCTTCTTTTCTTCTATTTCTGTTCACTGTCTACTTCGGAGCCCCAACCTGCAAAAACCAGGGCTCGATCCAGCCCTAGTCTCTGTAACAGAACCGATATCCTAGTGACGATCAAGATGTACTAGTATATGGTCTGTTAGTAATCACGGTGCGCTTGTTGGCAGACCGTCAAATTACGTAAAAGCGTGGCTGTGCCGCAAGCGCTTGCCTTCCGACGCGCCCTCGTCGCGTCTCCCGTACGCTGCACCACGCGTTCTTCGGTCCCTCAAGCTGCCATAAGCTCCGGTACAACTCATCTGATGATTCTGAGCACCATTGTAACTCTCCTCGGGCTTCTAGATTTAATTCTCGTTCTGATTACCTTGTGTCCCTCGATACCACGCATTCTCGGGCCTCGGATGGCTGGATCTCCCACTTGGCGGTCTCCCGAAGGGCAACGAGCCTTGAAATCCATCGTCGCGGCGAAGATTCCCATTTGGAAAGATGGCCTTCGGGAACGTCAAGTACAGCCCATTCTGCACATTCTGGACGGCCAGGATGTCATTCTGTGCACTGCTACGGGCGACGGAAAGTCTGCCCTTTTCACAGTGCCGATAATTTGTCACTTGGCAGTGAGTGAAGCACCGACAGATTTCCCAAAATTTCGAGGAATCCGAGAGCAGCCTGTCGGGGTAGTCATTACTCCAACCAAGGGTCTGGCTCGAAACATTGTTTGACCCTTCTCTCTACTCGTCCAAGATCATCTCAGATTTTTTTTCTAGGTCGAAACCTTGGCCAGCTACGGCATCTCCGCGCTAGCGTATGACCGCGAGAATATTATTCATGCATCCTCTCAGCGGCGCAATCTCGTCCAAGAAGTCAGCTCCTGCCAATTTCGCGTGGTCTGTGTCGATCCAGAGCACCTCAAATCACCGTCTTGGTTCAAGATCTTCGATGCTCCGATGTTTCAGCTGAATCTCATCTTTGTCTGCGTCGAGGAGGCGCATGTCGTGCGCGAATGGCTCACCTTTCGACATTCCTATGGATACATCGGCCAATTATTGCGCGGTCGACTCCGTCCTGAAATCTCTGTTTTTGGACTCTCCGCTACCCTTGAACCTGGCGCTCCAACGGCCGAAGTCTGTCAATCTCTAGGCTTCCGTAATTTCACATTATTTCGTTTTTCTAACGAGCGCCGAGACATCCAATTTGTCATACAGCCTTTAAAGCATGCCATCACAAGCCGCTCCTACCCTCAGCTCCTCCCATACCTCAACACCGGGCGTAAGGTGGTCATCTACGTTCCCTCCCTCGAAATTTCAACACGAGTTTACATCTACCTAATTCGACTGGACGGTAGCGGCCTTGCGGGACGTCGGGTGCGCCAATATAACGCTCTCTGTCACCCAGATTTCAACAGCGAAACCTTGCGTCTGATGGAAACTGACTCCCATCTTCAAATCATCATCGCCACTGTTGCGCTCGCGAATGGAGTCCATTGTTCCACAATCCAAGATGTACTCTCTATTGGAATGCCGAAAACGCTCTCGCAGACTGAACAGCAGGGCGGTCGAGCAGCGCGGCTCCCCGATGCGACTGGAAGGAGCGTAATCTTTGTACAGAAGAGTGATATTACCCAAGCGAAGAAATTCATCGCATGTGGGTTTCCTTTCCAAGCTTTGCTTCAGTTACTCACAAAGAGCTCAGCATTGGAAACCTCTACCACTGCAAGTTCAGTTCCCGCTCCTCATCCTGTCCCTGGGCGAAAGAAAAAATCCAAATCAGCACCGGAAAATATGGACCCTGCCAAGGCTGGGATCCTGGTCGAAGCGACGTGCCTTAATGCTGCTAGGAATCGAATTTGGCAAAACGAACCGCTAAGCGAAACAGATAACGACTGCATCGCGGCAAAACGACCATTGCCTTGCTCTCTCTGTGCTCAGCGCACAGGTATTTCTGTGATGTTTCCCACGCGCATATCTCCTCATCCCCCATTTCCAACACCGCCTGGCGCTTCTAAACGATCCCCGATCCCACGTGCGTTGAAGGTGAAGAAGAAGGAGCGAGTGATTGCGATAGACCTACTAGCAGAATTCGGGACGCAGGTCTTTCAAAGCGAAATTTACACGCAAACCTATTCACGGCGCGTCAAATCTTGGTTTTTCCCACCATCGCTTCAGGAGAAGCTAGCGGATTCAGCTTTACAATTAACGACTTCTGCCGACCTCGATACCGTCCTAGGTGCTCACGGGTGGCCCTTCCGTGCCTCTTCCCACCGGGATGACCTTTGGCTTACCATGACGAAAATCCGCACGGTGATCCAAGCCGCACGCGCTGCAGAGGTGCCGCGTCGTAAAGGCCGAGCTCAGCCCAAGGCGACCGAGGTCGAAGACATGGAGGAAATCGTGTCCCCAGCTGTTGAAATGACACAAGAACATCCAAGTACCCGCCGCACACGAGCTTCACGTGCACCCGTCGCTTCACCTCCACCCTCCCGTGCTTCGTCACCGGCCCCTCCTCCCACTGCACAATCCTCCTCCGGCTCTTCCCTGCGCAAACGTGCTCTTGACGATGTTACCAACGAGCGCGTCGCCAAAACCCGTGTTGTCGATAAAAGAACCCTGAAGGAGATTCAAGCTGAATTTGGGCCCGTCCGCACAAGTTACAGACGTGAGAGAGCACGTTGAATTCGGTCTTTTTATTCTAGTACGTCATTCTCTCCAGACCATCCGTCGATATCAACGTCCTGGTCCACCGCTTCATCTTCCTCATCATCCTCTTCATCACCTTCGTTCTCCCACTCGGGATCCTCCCCCTCGTCCATGCGGAATGCCCAATCTGAAACCCCAACAACAGGCTCTTCATCGTCGATCTGGCTGTCTCCAGAATGCCGGTCATCGCAATCGTCGCTGTTCGGATCTGATGTCTCAGTATCGGTGCTCTCGTTGTCGCTGCTATCGCCGTCTCCATGCATAATGTCTCGATCAGGTGCGTCTCTGTGCGATTCGGGAACAGAACCATGCTGACGATGCCGCCGTATCATCGCCAGGACTTCCGCACGTTCCGTCGATGTTCGGAGCAGATCTGCCAGTTTAGTTTTCTCTAATGTTGTGTATCCGTTGTCGATGAAATCCTTCGCTTGGTGATCCCGGATTCGTCCTGCGCAAAAGAGATGAACACTTTCCCGCTTGTACATCGCCGTCAAAGCACGAATTTCACTGGTAATACCGGCCGAGGTGTGACTCTTGCGATGGGCCTTCAACCCAAACGCCTCCTCCATTTCTTCCTTCAGTCGCTGGAAGAAGTTGACGTTGGGTGAGATAGTTTCACGGAAGAATGGGTCGTCGAATGAGCCTCCGTGCCGCGGGACCATGGCCTCGTGAAATTTATTATGCCATTCCTGGAGTTGGTCGTCTGGCACATTCTTCCTTGGCTCGCCGGTGAGATTCACAACCCAGTTGTTCCAAATTGCTTCCTTGAGCCCTTCTGTCGCCTCGAATTTGAACAAGCAATAAAGGTCCAGCAGAATACCGGCGTAGTTGTACTTTGAAGCACCCGCAAAGAAGAATGTGAGGAGCTGCAAAGAATTCAGTGAATATTCGGTCTGGCTAAGAATAAATTGTACCTTTAAAACTTCACACACCCGGCCAATATCTCCCTCCAGAATCGCGTCGGACAGCTCGAGATAAAGCAAATAGTCGCGGCGGAAGGCAATAGTATTGGCCAACACACGGTCTCCGGTGAATTCGGAGTCGCCAACCAATGAGTCAGGATCGGCTGGTGTACCAATTTTGAACTTGTATAGATCAGGAGATTTGTTGAATGCCGTCGACGAAAGCGCAGTCTGGTACGCACGGTCCGAGGAATAGCGGTTTACGAGTTTATTTGCCTCCGTAAGCAAGTCGTCCAAGGAAGGCAGTTCATTCTGTATATTCAGCTGCTCAAAATGAGTGAGCAAACCACGATGTTGCGTAATTTCTAAATCCCAGATGTCGAGGAATTGGGCGCGGCATATTGTGTCCATAGTTCGGGTTGTTGGGTAGTATTCGCAGCTATTCGGCTTCGATGGGATATACAAAGAAGCAAGAGAGGCGGCGCGGGAAAGCGAGGAAGGGTCAGATGTGGCTTTTGCACCAAAATGGTTCTCTGCGACCCCATTGATCATGTTCATCTGGACATGAAACAGACCGGGGGTCCAGAATCGGTTCTCGAAGGACTCGTACGCGTTAAGACTGAGCCCCTGCGGAAGAAGATGGCGTGCAACTCGGCCACCGGACAACACAGAACCTCCGTCCCCTGCTTCCCAGATCAAAATCCGAGCAGCGGACACATTCTCCGGTGTGTAGCCCGCCTGCCGGTCGAAATCCTGCACGGCCTCCTTCATCTCATGTGTCTCCATCTCTGCGCGGCTGTTGCATGAGAGAGGAACGATCCGCGTTGCCGGCCGATCCACTGGGAGCAAGTACAACGCAATGGGCTGCGACCGGAAACGCTCAGCGATGAGAGGGAGGTAGGCGTTGAGGCACGGTACATGCTCGCAAAGGATGCGGACAACATGGAGGGCAAAGACACTATCCATGTGATCGAAATCTATGTCGTCCAAAAGAGCATTGACGGTAAGGCTTGCGCGCTCGTTGCGAATTACACGATCTTGGTATGTGTCGAGATCAAATGCGTGTTCAGCGCAGTTATCGAGCATAATTGCGGTGGCGGCAGTACCAGTAATGAGCTGGGATTGTTTGCATAGACCATGCTCGCGCACAATCTGGTACTGTTGTATATTGTCGAGTGTTTTTCTCGCGGCTGGTTCTTTTTTCTCCAGTGCGGCGATTGTGTCAGCTTGAAGCGCCTCCTTCCTCTTTGCTCCCATAGAGATGAGGGCTTTGCGAGCAGTTGTATCGTGAACTGAAAGCCCGAGCTTGCAAAACATTCGCTTGACGTCCGTATGCGCTTTCGTTGCAAAGAGATACGTGCCGACAGGGAGCGCGAAGTATGCATTTGCAGAACGGTTGCGAGCCATTGCGAAAGAGCTCAATGCAGCGACTTGGATCTGCAAGACGAAATTAAACAAGAAACAAGAAAACCAAGGTATAGTCATACAAAAGGATGTGGGCGCCGCGTCTTTGCAATTATCTCGCCGTTTTTCCGCGTAGCGGACATGGACTCAGTCAAGAACCACGACAGTGGTGCTCGAGATTGAAGGATATCAGCGGAACGTTGCATTGAAAACTGGAATACGTCTTCTTGTGAGACCGTTTTCCGTTTTTCTGCCATCCGGCTGTTGGCGGACGACTGAAGGAAGACGTGGAAATTCGGATGAGCTGGGTCGTTGTAGCCCAGCCGTCCAACTTCCAGCGCGCACCGTTTTCCAACAAGTTGAGTCGCCCATGTGGAAAGACCAGGACGTGCGTAATGATATTCCTTTGGGTCGCGTGTGCCGTGGAATGATTGGGAAAGTTCTTTGGCTTGAACGGATTTCGAAGATGGAACACTGTAGCGATTGCGATAGATCGCCTCAACGAGATGAACAGGCCGAAAGGCAGTGCGTCCTCCTAGCCATGAGGAGAGGACTCGTTTATGGTATTCCGAGCGTGGGTCGAGGTCATCTCGTGGGACATTTTCCGTCAGCGCCTCGAAGAAATGACCTAAAGTTTTGAACTGGTCATCGATGCAGCGGAGGACGATCTCAAGACGCTCGGATTTTGTGGTATATTTCCTCTTCTCTTGCAAGACATCCATCCTACCCAGACTTTCAGTCAGGAGGTTCATTTGTGGCTCGGATGTGTCGAGACTTTCTAGCGGTGCCAGGGAGAGCAATGGAGAGAGAGAGAGGTGAGACAAGGCAGGGGAAGGGGAAGGGAAGGGTGAATTCATATCGCTGGGGGTCGAGGATGTGCTGGAGAGCAGTAATGTTTGTCTCATTTCCGAAGGAGACAGACGGTATTGAGCTGCATGCTCAGGCACTCCTGGAATGACAGGTAGAGGCTTCACGTCGTAGTTCCGGCGCCTCGCACGTGGTTTTGGGTTATGCACATTGGGTTCCATTAAATGAGACTTGGACTCTACAGGGAAACACGTCCTAGTGACTGGAAGAGAAAGAATTTTACTGCACAGTCAAGACGGATTAGATCGTGATCAGAGGTGCAAGTAGAGATGGGTGACGCGCCTATAGTATACTTTGACGTATAACTGCCACGACCCGGGTTTGAGAGCTGAAAACGCGCCGCTGGAGGCTTGGGCGGGGACGCGTTGTGGCGAAGCGAATAAGTAGCGAGAGCACGTGCGGAGCACCGCCACGCTTTTACGTAATTTGACGGTCTGCCAACAAGCGCACCGTGATTACTATCAGACTAATCCAGCCCGGAAGGGCACCCCCGCAGACACACGTGCGTTGGGCGACGACGATCACCCGCGCGGATCGCCCAACTGGGGATAGACAGATATGAATTATATTGCTCGGGTGCCCCGAAATGCCCAAGGACATTGGAGGCCTGTTCATTCCCTTTCCTGTGACTGGAGCGGGAATACCGCGGAGCCGAACGCGGACTGGTTCTGAACTCTATTTCTTGAGGGAAACCTTGCGCCGTCGTTGTCGTTCCGCCGCCGGTTTGACTGGCATGAGGGAAAGAATTGGCAAGCTGGAAACGAACTGAAATTGGGTAGGGATAAAGCAAAATATACCTGGAGGCCGCTGCAATTTGGGCCTTTACGCAAAACAGCTGAAACACTGAGCTTCTGTGACGAGCGACGTTGATAGCGCGGCCATCAGTACAGGGACAGAGAGAGTAATAGAAGATTGGAGCGCGCGCGACAAGAAGTCGGTGCGCATCACATCTTTCTGAGGCGGGATCGGAGCGAGAGAGGAGAAAAATTAAAATTGCGTGTCAAGGCAGAATCTCTCAGCTTCAAGAACAATTTGAGGATTCCTTTGGGCCTTGGCAAGGTCTTCGCCGTTTGTTTCTTCTCCGATTTCAAGCGAGAAAAAAAGAGAAGACAAAAAATCACGATGGCGTAATAGCGCTGGAAGTCCAAGCACCGGTCAGGATCAAACCTTGACTGACGTTTCTGTGGAATGTTCTAAGTTTGAACCAAGTTTGAACTTGGATTGAACTTGTGCGATCACTTTCGGCCGAATCGGGTATGTTTGTTCTGTTGTTTCGAGATCAATCCTCCTTGCTCTCAACCACCACCCTGAAGAAAATCAAGCTCTTTCTCCAGGCAAAAAAAACGACTTCCTGCACAACTGAAAATGGACTAGACTCGGTGGATCGGACCGAGTGACGGGTTCCGCGGTATTCTAATTGCTCAAAGAAGAGAAGAACGGTCAATGTTAGCTCGCAAAACACCAGTTTCTCGTCGATATGGCTAGATTGCTTCTGTTCAGTATCACGAGGCAAATTCTGGGTTTATATAAACTGGCTTTGAATTTTGCCGTTTGCTCGTTCGTTCGTTTCCCCGCCACTTATTCTTAACAACCACATTATAGCCACTAGCTTTTACACGTACTGCCCGAGCATCGGTTACGCCGCACACTTTCTCTGCACGTTCTGCACCACTCTGTACTCCGGTCCTTTTAGAGGACAAATCGCGTTCTCTGCTATTTTTCGAGCATTTCTACCATCATCATGTCGACCCCACATTCGTCGCCTTCATCGCCCCGCGCCTGGCGACACAGCTCAGACTCAGATTTCTCTCCCGCCTTGCGCACCTCTGACGCCCCCTCCCGACGTGGATATCTCTTCTCCTTCTTCTTTTCTTCGCACTTCACCGACGACAACAACAACAACGACAACGACATCTGAATCTCCATCGCAGTCTAGTATTACTTTAACGCAGCCCACTTTAGTGCTGCTCGCATCGCCGCCCCTTCCCTCTCTGCCCACCTCAGTCTCTTCTCCTGCATGGTTTCCTCCTTTCGACACGTCGCCCATGGTCTCCTCTTTATCTGCCGTCACCCTTGTTGACCGCTCCACGTCCCCGCCTCCGTTCAAGTCGACTTCCCCGCAGCTGTCCCCAGTCGTGCACCAGATCACATCGTCCGCGCTCGAGGAGGGCGAGATCGTCCAAGTTCGCGTGGAGGACCTAGTCGCGCTCGGACTCGGTCTTACGCTTCACGACCCTGCTACTTCCGCTGCCACTTCCACTTCCGTCTCCGAGCCCGTTCTGTCCGTGTCCGTATCCGTGCCCAAACGTTCGTCTTCCTTCCCTTGTTTTGTTTTGTTTCGTTCGATCCATCTTGTCTCGTCTCGTCTCCTTGTCACGCTATGCTAATTTATCTTCTCTTCTTTCGTTGCGTATACACAGAACACCTCGAACCCGGCCAAATCGACGAGTCCCCCGTGCAGCGCCCGCCCTCGCCCCCGCCGCCGCGCGCCCCGTCCGTCACCACCATCCCCCTCCCGCCCGCCGACGCGCCCTCCCCGTACCCGCCGTCGTCGCCCCCGTCGCCTCCCACTTCTGCTGCTGTTACTTCCTCTCCTACTACCACCTCTGCTGCTGTTTCCACTCCTTCCGCACCCGCGCCTGTACCCACGACCCGCCCGTCTGCCGCCATCCCGATCCGTGCCCCCGGCTCCTCGTCTTTGTCTGCGCCCGCTCAGCCTCAACCCGCCCCACAGCTCCCCACCGGGGCAGACAAGGCCGACAAGGAGCGGGCATCCGCAGAGAAGGATAAAACCGCCGCAGAGAAGGACAAAGTCGTCGCCACCGCAGACAAGGACAAGACGCCGAACGTGTACATCAACGGGCTGCCGCCGAACTTCCCCGAGGACCAGCTGTTTGCGCTTGCGAAGCCGTTTGGGGATGTACGGAGGTCGGTGGTGGTTCTTCCTGTCTTCCTGTTTTCCCTCTTTCTCTTCCTTTCCATCGCGTAATGTACTCCTCGTTTGAACAAGAGGAGAGGAGAGGAGATTTCGTCTTTTGTCTGCACGCCGTGCCCGTCTTTTCATTGCATTGCTGACTTTGACTTTGCGTTATTTCAGTGTCCGGAGTTTCACGCGGCACGTCGGCGATGCGGAGACGGGGTATGGGTTCGTTCTGTGAGTGTTTTGTTTTCCCCTTTCGTTCTCGTTCTCGTTCCTTCGTTCTTCCAACTCGGTTTTGGTCTCGGTCTTCGTTCAGTTCTGTTTTGTGTCGGGCATTACTTGGTTTGAAATTGGACTTGATCGCGCTCTGTTGGTTTGTATACTCCTTCTCCGTTCGATTCACTCCGTTTTCGAACCACTCTTTTCTTCGTTCTATTTGTTCAAACAGTCGGTACGGGCAAGCCAACCCCGCGGACCAGATCGGCTCGTTTTTCGGCTCCATTCTCCTTCGCTTTGAACATGGTCCCCTCCTTCGCTCTCGGTCGTTTCTGTCATTTTCGGCCACTTCGCTCTCGGTCGCGTTTCGCGTCGTCTCATTCCACTGTTCTTCTACACGTTCCGACTCACTGACGGAATCCGATTCTAGGTTCGACAGCATCGCGTCGGCGGAGCGTTGCATCAACTCGTTGAGGCGTTACCGCAACCTGCATCCGACGTTTTCCAAGGTGTGTAACCATCCATACCCCTGAACTACGTGTTGTATACCACACACCTTTTCTACCTTACTTCAACCTTACGCTCCTGCGCCGAACCATCGAATTCCCCGGACCCTTCCATCCCGGGCTTCCATCATTCGCTGGATACCTTAACTACTTCATCAGCCTCCTCCTTCTCCTTCTCTCGATTGCGATACCCTTCTGTCCCTTCTCCTTCTTTTCGCTCGCTCGCGTTCCCCTCGAATTTCTTGCGTTTTCTATTTCGTTTTATTTTATTTTTGCAACGAGCTAACGCTCTTTTACCTTACAGCAAGTGCACAAGATCCCCGGGACGATGTACGCCACCGCCCCTTCCGCGCCCTCCGCGTACCCCGCCTCCTCTGCGCACTCCCACTCCCACCCTGACGCAGGCTCAGCCGACCTCGAGCTCAACGGGCACGGGCACGAGAACCGGAACGGGAACGGAAGCAGCAGAAACGGCGACGGCACGGTGGACGGCGGCGCGTCCTCGCTCGCGGGCTGGGAGCAGGAGAGCGCGGGCGCGGGGAGCGGCGACTCGAATTTCAAGGCGCGGATGGAGCGGCTCGCGGATAAGGCGAGCACGAATTTATATGTCGAGGGGTGAGTCGCGCGTTTGTTTCATTTCTTTGTCTAACCCCAACCCCGCAGGCTCCCTCTGAGCATCGACGAAGCCGTGCGTCGTTTTTTTTCTTCCCCTGCCTGACGCTTACGATTATCAACTAATGCGTCGCATAGACCCTCTCCGCGCTCGTCTCGCCCTACGCCATCCGCAGCAGCCGCTTCTTCCAGACCAAGCTCAGCAGCCCGCCGAGGATCATCGCGTTTGTCCGGTAAGTGCTCTCGCGTTTTCCTTCAAGACAACTTAATTTAAAATCGAAACCGCAGACTCGAAACGCGCGCGGCGGCGGAGGAGATCATCGAGCGACTGCACGGGCGGATGGTGCGCGGGTGGAATGACCCCGGGAGCCGTATTTCGGTGCGGTTTGCGGATACGAGCGAGCAGCGCGAGTTGCGGGTGAGTCGGGGCTCCTTCGTCTCTTTTTCATCGTTCCACCTCACATCGTCTCCATAACTCTCCCCTTTTTCTGTTCATGCCTTGCCCTGTCATCCCCCCGCCCTGTTCCCTTCCTTCGATTTGCCCCGTCTCATTATTCCCTTCTCTTCGCTTCGATCAAACTGATTGACTGACGCTTCTCCTCGCAGCGAACGGAGCGTCTCACCCGCGAAGGCGACCACGCGTCGGGCCAACTCAGCATCGCGCAGGCAACCTTGCTCAACCTCCGCGGGAAAGACCTCCACGCCCCCGTGCAGCGCCATCCAGTTCCGATTTCGATCCCGAGCGCGGTGGACGACGTGTACAGCGACTTTGAGGTGGACTACTCGCGCGGCGCAGCATTCAATCTCGACGGTCCGTACCAGCAGCAGCCCGCGGCGCACATGAACGTGAACCCGGCGATGAACATGAACCCCTCGAACGTGAACATGAACATAAACCCCGCGATGGCGTCGCTGCTCGAGTCGCTCCAGGCACAGGCACATGCGCAGGCTGGGCGCGGACGCGAACGCGACAGCAACCTGTACGCCGGTGTCGACTATCGCGGTGACGGCGGCATCGACTATCGCGGCGGACAGCAACAGCATCTCGGTCCCCATTCCCTCGCCGGCACGCATCCCTCCTTCGCGCGCGGTCTTGGCTTGTATCCGGCGCAGACGGCGACGGAAGAGTTCATCCTGCGCGCGCGGTCGAACTCGCTGCCGCAGCCGCAGAACCTGGGCGTCAATGTCGGCATGAAGCGCCGCCCCGTCCCGCTCGAGCTCGGCGGGCGGTACGGGCAGCGCGAGATGGATTCGGATTCGCTCATGGGCAACGCGAACATCGGCATGGGCGTGCGTGGGTATCGCGCGCACGCGGCGACGCTCGCAGTTCCACAGCACGACATGAGCATGGACGAGGAGGAGTTCCACGCGGCGGCGGCTCTCCCCCCTCTTCCCCGCCACCAGCAGCAGACGCAGAACTTCGACTTGAACGGGATGGGCCACTTCCAGCACACGAACAACGCTCGCATTCCTCGCACCCAGCAGACTCAGCACCTTGCATCGCTCCGCGGCCCCAGCCAAACGCAGGACTTCATCCGCGCGCATCCGAACAGCAGCAATCAACAGCAACATTACCAGCACGCTAGAAACATGAACCCGAACCCGAACCTTCGTCCCGCACAACCGCACGCTAATAACATGATGAATACGCACAACACCAGCAGTCTCGGCAGCATCTCCAACTCCAACCACGGTATTTATGAGCGCACCAACGCGCGCGAGATGGCCCCGCCGCGGGGCACGAATCGCCATAATGGCACCAGCGCCAGCTATAACGGCAGCTCGCACTCGCACTCGCATTCGCATTCGCATTCCCACATTTATTCCACCCAACACCAGTCCGATCTCGGCGACCAGTCTTCCCCGCCGCTCGTATCGCCCGCGCTCACCTACTCGTCCCGCTCGTCTGCGTCCGCGGCGGCGTTCAGCCCTACCACGCCATTCTTTGGCTCGTTCGACGAAGACGAGACGACTTTCCGGGCGGACGTCGGCGTCGGGAAGCCGAAGAAGAACTCGCGCACCGCGACTCGATGAATTCACATTTGCTGCGATCGTTTTACAGTAACATAACAATTATAGCTCATCCCAGCATTTTCGAACAAACAATCGTACCGTCTAGCTAGCTCTGTATCCACTTGATCGTGAATTCTTATTCTTAGTTGCATTGCAATAAAACGTTTATTATCACGAATAATTCAACACGAGTGAGATCTTTCGACGAGCATTTAGTTGTACCCGCCCGTTGAGATTGACGGCGGCAGCGCAGCCTTGCCCGTTCCACAAGTAACATTGATGTCGTCCGTCAATTCCAGTTCCACCGTAGATCCTGTGGTGAAGACATCCCACTCGAGATAGCAGTTCGACTTGTACGGCTTGCCATTCACTTTCACGCTCTGTGCAGAATTTTCAGCGCCGGGGTTTCATTTCGGGGACATTGAAGATAAAGTAGAATTAAACTCTCCCGTACCTTGACGAAAACATTTCCCCCAGTCCCATCCTCTGGGTTGCCGGTAAAGTTGATGCTTTTAATCGTTGTCGTCTTCTTGAACAGCGGGTTGTAAATCGAGATCTGGGGGAAGTACGGCGACGACAGTAGGAACTGCTTGGTCGCAGGCAAGGGATACAGCCCGGCGAGGTAGAAAAATGCGTAACTGCCCATAGCGCCTGTAACATCGCCGGCTTAGTGAGTTGGCGGCGCTACAGAAAGAATAGAAGCACTTTCCCGAATCTAACGCAAGCCCGTCGAACTGGAGTAAGCTTCCCGCGAAGGCTGGCTAATTGATTAATTGCGCTCGACGCACCGTCATTGCCCGGCAGCCCGGTTAGCGAAGTATTGAACCACGTCGAGATGATCTGTCTCGAGCGCTGGGTGCTCAGCCCAGGGGCGTTGGCGTAATGGTACATAAACGGAATCTGCTGAGACGGTTCGTCCGTGGAGTCGAAGTAGTTCTGGGCAAAAATTAGCTCCACAGGTTCTTGGACGCGTAGACTAGAAACACACTTGATCGAAGATCCAGTCCAACCGGTCGATGAACTCGGTGTTGCCGCCCTGCAGAGTAATCAAGTGAGCGGTATCTTGAGGCACATACTGAATATACTGTTAGTAGACGGCAGTGAACAACCGTTCAAACGTGAAGGTACCTGGGAATACTAGAAGGAATTAGGGTTAACAATAATCAAACTCTCGGAGACAGGGCAAATAGTATTTACGACGATAGGAGAGGACTCGTAGAATCCGTCACGGCGGATAGCATTCAGGAAGCAGGTAGCTTTGAGAGGGTCGTTGACACTGCAGTGGCGGGGATCGGTGAAGTTCCAGGTTCCGTTGGCAAATTTGGGCTAAGGCCGCGCCGCTCGGTGAGTTGAACTTTCACCGAGACGTAAGAGATTCGGGCACCTGCATGAAACCGGAGAAACCGGACCCGTCCGCGACGGTGATATTGGGATTCCAGTTGTTGAAGTAATTTTGCGCGCGGGAGACATACTGAAGCGAGTCAGAATTTCAATCAGCATTGAAGCTGACCAGGCAGAGGGAACGGCGACCTCACCTTTTTGGCGTCCGAAGTCTTGCCGAGAATCTTCGCAACCTGCGAGATGGCGAAGTCGTCGAACGCGTACTAATTTAGTTTGACAATTAGGGTGCGTTCAATCACGATAGAGCAAGCTAGACTTCTGACTTCAAGCGCGCGCGAAACCTGCTTAGTGTTGGCTCCGCCGGGGTACGTGGTGTCTAATGAAGTAGGGTGAGCTCAAATATCTCCTCGGCATTTGGCCTGTACCTGACGGGATGTAGCCTATGGGAGATATTAGCGCGGAGGAAGCGACATCTCCGAAGACGCGTACCCTTCTCTTTCCAAACGTCTGCCTGCCGTCCCTGCAGATTCCAGTTCGATGGTTGATCCTCGGCATCGGCGAGTAGCGCATTGTAGAGGTCCGCGGCGGAGACGTCCAATTGTGTGGTGTGGTCAGAAAATCTTGAGACTATGTTGGGGAGGTTTGATGTCAGATGCTCCAGACTTACTTGACAAAGAACTCGGCCAAGATTGGATCGCCGTCTGAATATTGCCTCAGTCGCGATATGTGACTGGAAAGAGATCAAACGTACTGCTGCCTCCCTGGATGAATCTGACAACCAATAGTAAGATCCTGAAAAGAAGATTTTGAAAATGTCCTACTGAGGTTTCCCGGCCTCACGCGCTTCGGGGAGCCATCCTGGCGATGTGTCGAGCCAAGTGAAAGATAAAACACAGCATATAACTCACCTTCGTGCTTTTGAATGTTAATCATACCGCGCACAATACGCGCGAAATTTTCTGGATCATGCAGTGACATCTACCAGAAGGTATGTAAATGAGTGCAGCCTTTGCAATATGCGAGCTGGAGTACCAAAGGAAATAATGTCCTGTACGTGTCCCCTGGAAGGTTGAATCAATTCCAGTGGCCAAGCAGACGTCCATAACAGCTCACAGTTGCAGTAGAATGCGTCGTAGTAAGGCTCAGACGATTTCCACCCGGGATTCTCTCCGCTATCTGTCCAGAAATGCATCAACACGAGACGGAGATATACGGGCGACGTACAGTCTCCAGGGACGATGTGTGTTCGATATAGCTGCGGCAATATCAGTGAGAGTCCAAGACATACGCGTATACTCGTTTGCACACCGAGGAGTAGAGCAGGGTCACCGTGTCGGGATCCACGTTCTCAATACCGACTTCGACACGGCTGAGAATGTCGCGCCACTGTTTTTGGCTGTCGGAAACGACGCGGGAGAAGTCCCAGTCGGGGATCTCCTCCTCCGCATTGCTGCATGCCTGTGCGGTGGAGATGAACGAGATCCCGATGCGGGCCAGGATGGTCGTTGTGTCGGATGCAGTGTCTTGAGGGAAGGAAAGCAAGCCGCCATGCTCGGATCCCCAGCCTGTATATCATTCGGTTCGGAATCACGGGTGGTTTAACATTCGGGGCGCACTGTAGTAGTGTTGGGAGAGATCCACCCCATTTTTGTCCGGGTAGTTAATCTTATACGGGCCCCATTCCGACGGCCCGTTGAACGTGTATCCCTCGCCTTTAAAGTCGACACAGGCATAGGCGTCGTAACGACCCGGGCCAAATGAAGTCGCGAAATTCGCGCTCGCTGAAGAATAATGGGCGTTCAGTTGAGGCTCTGGACGGATAAGAAGTCCCCCTGCCTGTCATGCGACCCGTTTTGGGATTGATATTGAGCTCAGGGCTGATTGCGCTGAGTTGCCCGTCATTGGTGATGTCAAGAAGGATCCGGGGCGTGGTGGAGGTGGACGGGAAGGTGTATCGGTGCAACCCGGTCCGTCGTGTTGCGGCGAGTTCAACGCGGACATCCGTTGACTACAAATTTCATTCACAGATAGTTGATGGACGGATGGAAACACTCGCCAGATTAGTCGCGAAATACCCAGGCGAGGCAAAGTCGTCCGGAGAACCTAGCCAAAGTTGATGTCAGAGGAATTTGTTTAACGAGGAAGGCAAACCGTCTGGTAGAAGTTTGCGAAGGGTTTTGCGCGAGGCAATGGTCGTCAAGCATTGCTCGAATACAGGGCACTCGGGGACAGGAAACAATTTGAAGTTCGAGAGCGGTACGGCCTAGACATTCTCGGTGAAACTGACCGGTGAAATGAACAGAAACTCACCCCTCCAGTCCCGGATTGGTGCAACTGCGAGAAACCCGTTACATTGAACTCTGGGCGCCCGTCGTACCCCGCAAACTAGGCACGATGGTCAGTGGAGGTCCCTGCTTTATTGAAAAGCGCGTACATTGTCACCATCGGTGTCCATGCCAACCTTGACCATCCCATGAGGAATCGTAGCACCTATGGAGTCGGCATTAACGCGACTCTAACGCGAGATAGCTGTCCGCCTACCGGGGAAGGTATTCCCACCGTTCACCGTCCCGATGAACAAGTTGACGTGGCTGAGGGGATCAAATGTGGCGGCAGAGACCACGGCTGCAGCTGCTAGCAGACCCAAACACGTCTTCATGGCGGGGGCTTGTGGATGTACGACAGCCGAAGCTTTATAACGGTGTGACCATCGAAGTATCTGGTGATCAAGTTCAAGCGAGATCAATGGCGGGCAGCGGCGGGCCGAATGATGGGAACCGCACAATCTGCGCGATAAGGTCAGGGAGGAATTCAAGCAGTTGAGCATTGAGAACTTGGTCAAAGAAACTCGAGCATAGGGTCAAGAAAAAAGAAACGGCCCTATTCGAGGTCGGCCCTAAAGTCGGGAATTGTGATGGCGGTGATGCGCTGGGTCATGTGTTGACAAAACGCATCACAAGGTAGGCCGCATCACGTGTCCAGCTACTTCCTCCTCGGTCCCACCACATGGCATCTTCTCCCCGACGCGCTTCTCTCGTTTTTTCCCGGCTGTCCTCTCGCGCCGATTTCCCGCGGATTATGATCCTTGACATTTTTCTCCCCGGTATGATCAACCCTCAAATTCAATTGGCGCGCCTTTGCACCAACAACTATCCAAGTATGCGGGACCTGGGTTTCCTAATCCTCACTTCCTTCGGAGATGCTATCTCTCCACGTCTCAATCTCGTACTTTCGACCTCAAGTTATCCGCGCGCATGAATGCCGGCATCTGCATCCTCGGCCATCCGCTTTGTCGCCGCCGCACTGAACCCACGAGTTTGTGTGCTAAATTAATTGCAACATGTCCTACTGGCCGCCGGCCTGATTGGACTTGGCTTCGGGAAGCCGAACCTAATATAAGTAAGGGATGGTCGTACTGATAAGCTTCAAGTCGCGCTCTTCATGGGTATTTCTCACTCCTCAGTCTACCTTACTTCCACCGCGTTCGCATTGCTCGGATCAGGCATCGTCTGGCAGAAAGTCTGCTCATCCCCGCCCGAATGGATCAAGGAGCTGGATATGATGGGTCAGCCGAGGAAGCAGAAACGGTTTGGGACCGCAGTTGTGTGTGGTGGAAGGTACATTCCACTGTGGTCTATCTCTCAGTTCTTTCATCCACTGCAAAAGTATCGCAGGAACCGTCGCCGCTCGAATCCTTGCTGATCATTTCGAGCGGGTCATTCTCGTGGATCCTGAACTCCATGATATCGAGAAACCCAGGACTCGGATCATGCAATACAACGCTACTCACGGTGGGTCGCTCAACTGTTCTCTTCCCCGCAGGCTCACAAGTCTCTCCCAGCTCTACTGAGTCTGTTCACTGATGGCGCCAGACGGCTGTGGCCCAATTTTGACACGGAACTCAAGGCCGCGGGCGGACGGTAAGCGAGGCAACTCTTAATTCCGTCAACTAATGGACTACTGCTAGACTAGTATATGCTGACCTCCAATTACACTACTCTGGAATCACTGTTCCGGCTCCTTATTGGGACTACCCTGGTGGCCATCTTCCGGACACTCTGGCGATGAGGCGATCTACGACGCAGCCGACGCTATATAAACTCCTCATGCAGCATCCCTCCGCGAATATTACGGTTTGGCCTGGTACCGTGCGTAGTGTGACGGCCTCAGACAACAAAACTTTTATTCGGTCCGTCCTCATCCGCAAGCTGGACGGAACGGAAATAGCTGTCAACGACGTCAATCTTGCCGTGGGTGGGTATCCATTCCTACTAGATATTCGGGGACTCACCTCGTTTCGCAGACTGCACCGGAAGAATGCAAGCAGGGATGAAGTGGCTCGAAACCGCCGGATTCTCCCTCCCCGGGAACTTGCGCGTGTCTTACAAGCCCAATATCCGCTACGCTACCTTGTGCTTCACCGTTTCTCCCGAGCTCGAATCCAGGCTTCCCATCCCCGAATACGCACTCAACTCGGTATGTGCATATATCCACAGCCAGCACTTCACCCACGGCCTGTCCGTAACTGCTCTTCTGAAAACCGACAACAACACAAGTAGGCACCTCTGTCGCCTCTTGATTTATGTTTTCTCATCTCACTGTCGATAGTGCAAGTGATGCTGACATCTTGTGAGGATAACCTACCACGGAGTGTGCCCGAAATCCTCCCATTTATGGCGACGATTCGTGGACACGAACCCCTCGCTCCATGGTTTGTCGAGACTGTTGAAATGCTCTGCGAACACTGTGAGAGCCCCTCGTTCGATATCATCAAAATACGTGCGTACCAAGCTATGCTTGCTCTAAAGCCTCATTCAGACCATAATCAGCCGAACAATCCTACGTCAAGTACCATTCCGTCCCTCCAGGGGACCTGCCATCTAACTTCATTGCGGTTGGCGACGCTCATATTCAGCTGAATCCTGTTCATGGGTGAATACTGGGAGATTTCTCTCGCTTCACAATCTGAATATCGATCCCAGACAAGGCGTCGCGAAGATCATGCTGAACGCCATCACGCTCAATTCTCTTCTCCATTCTATCGATTCTCCTGCCCTTCCTCGGGACTTCTCCGCGCGCTTCTTCAAGAAGAACGCTGATCGTACTGAAGGCTTATGGTGAGTCACCAAGTCGATTCTCTCACCACCGTACCTTGACCATTGTGGTATTCCAGGGACGCCACACGGCTACATGGTAAGCTTGTTGCACAGTCCCCGTGTCTTCCCCTCAACCATCAGTAGACTACGGATCCTCTGATTGCGAACCAATGGTGGGCGAGACAAGAGATGACGGGCGCTTCGCCCGCTGGTTCGAGCTCAAATTGATTTTCCGCTGCCATGCAGGTAGGCTTATTCAAATTATACACCTTCGAGCTGGCCTGTTGAGCTCAACGCACTTCAGCACCAAGAGGTTGCGTCGGTATTGTGGCGTGTGCGCAATATGATCGCTGCAGAGCGAGCCCTGCTTGCGCCGACGGTGTTGTGGAAGGCGTTGTGGACTCGGTCGCGCTTCTAGTTTTGATTGACGCTCCGCCCACGTACATGTTATGTCTGCCTTGAAATTCGACCTTATGTAATACTCTCCTCCCTTTGGTCCGACCCTTTGCAGCATGCGAATTGAATTCTTCGATCGACTCTGAAAAAGGGGCCATTTGTGTGTAAATCTTATGCTTCTCCACTCCTCCGATGCTGCCCGGAAGTCGGAAGTATCCAGCAGGTTTGCCCGTTGGCGACAACGCATCCAAAAGCCAGGATGGAGGTTGGTACTGTCAAAAAATATCGGTTCTCTCGGCAGTGTCTTCCCCTCCGCTTGCGAGATGTCAGCTCCTTTGTTCATCCTCCTGCTCCATCGCATCCCCGATGTTGCCCGGCTTGCATGCAAAGCAACTGTCGAATCCGTCACTCTCTTTCGGGAGGATAGCACAGGCCGCGCTCCTCTCATCTGTTATCTGCGCCACCCCGCCTTCCCAGACATACGGATTTCATTGTTGCTGGAGAGATCTCCCCCGACTGGCGGGGATACGCCAACCACCGAGACGAGGGATCGTCGGTTCGTTTCAAGAATGCACTCGGACGCTAAAATCATCGGCCACCATCACGATCCCCGGTTGGTCGAGAAGCTGACATTTGGAAGCGAAAAAACCGACCTTCCTCGATGTACTCACCCTGGCGAGCTGCTGAGCCAGAAACACCCTGTTTACGGTGCAAAGGACCATTGCTCCGGCTTTTACGCGTTGGCGGTGTGTAGCACACTGGAAAAGAGGTTCAACGATTGTCTGGAACGGGATGCAGGTTATAGTCCGGCGCTCCCCTGCATCCTCTCCATCGCGGACCAATATGAAGGCGAGCTCACGGAGATTTTTGAGGCCTTCGGGAGTCAGAGGTCTGCGCTTGAGCGGCAGTTTGATTCATGCGTGTCTTTGAGCTATAACTCATTTGTGCACTAACCAAGGAATTAGGGCGCAGAGAAGAGGCAAACTAACTGCCTCGAAGGCGCGGATTGTGGGTCTAAACTTGAGGTACAGAATGCGGCGGCGCAGATGGCAGTGCTAGAGGTGCGAACCGCAGTTCTGGAGGCCACGCTTGGAAGCACATCGAAGGAACTTCGAAGTATTCTTCCGGAGTGGAGAATATAGGGAATTAGAGACACGCAGTGACTCCTGGGTTCTCTCGGCCTTTCCTATTTTCATTGGGCGTAGTTCGAATCATCTGTCTCCATTCGGGACCTGGGCTGCCTCTTCAAGCTTCAAGTTTCTACACTTATTTGTCAAAACTTCAACGGAGTCCCGGGACTGGCATTAATAGTCGGACGAGCCCACAACATATTACCACAATTTCCCAAGGCACTAAACTCCAGAGCTATTTGGGTCTCAGTGCGACTCTGATGAGTACGGTCTGTTACATTTCTATCGATAATTATTTTGAAATACATTAATATATACAACATCGCACCCTCTCACGGTCAAGCGGGAATCGCCGTTCTCTGCATCTCCAAATCCAACCCGCCGAGTCGCGAATTTGGAGTGATGGGCGAGGGATTCTGCGCAAACACCACATTCGACTCTTCCCGGGACGAACAGTCGAGATCCGTGAGGAAGCCGCGTTTATTATTTGCATGCAGATTCAGCATCAGGCGCGCCGCCATCGTCACCGACATGCTGTACAAATAGGCAAGCGAGCTGAATTCGGACAGCGCGCAGTTGAGAGTTGAAAGACATGCGTACCAGCTCGTGAACGTAGATAGTGAGCCCGCGAGGATAGGCTACAGCCTGTCAGCGGCCATGAAGACGATACACAGGTAGGCTTACCCCGGCGAAATAAAACGTCGCAATGTTACAGAAGTTGACAAAAGCAATTGCACTGCAACGGGGAGTTCGATTAGCAACCTAGGAGGATTGGCTCCGAGAAGCCCACTGACCCAAAATACAGCACACCTGGCACCAATTTAAGCACAAGTTGAAGTTGATTGCGAACCAACACAAAAAAAAAAGAATAACGCACCGTCCCGGAGTAGGAGGGCATGAATCGGCAGATTCGTCTTGAATGCCGCATCGCGCCAATTCGTGTACGTTCTGCGGAGAACGAGCAAGAACAAAGGGTGTCGTATACGAAAAGTGCCTCCCAAGAGGCGACGAGATCTGCTGAACAAGTAGGGATTTATAGTCCAAAGGAGGCAGCAAATACGCACGGTATGCCCTAACGGATGAACGGATGAGGTTTCGCTATCTATTTGCCAGAGAAATGAAAAACGCACGTTGATTGGGAGATACTGACATGGCACCCGGGAAAGTCGTCGATTGGCGTTGCTTGCTGACCTTGCGTCGACCACTGAAGAAGCGAGTCTTGGACGCGATGCTGTTGGCTATACGATGGAAACATACCACGACAATGCCGAGGAGGGGCAACCCCACTGCGAGCAAAGCCGCGAAGAGCCGGAGGCTCCGGCCATAGAGCGCATGCGTCCGAAGAGTCATGACAACTGTCAGCCCAACCGTCAGCGGAGCCTCGAAATATCAAACACAGTGCATACTCGACACAATGATCTGCGTGCCCACAAGCAACACCTGGTGTCCGATATGGTAGATGTGGCACCTATATAGCTTTCATCATCGGGAAGTGAGGGAAAGAATACCCCGACATACCACTGCTGCAAGTCAACGAAGGCCATCAATAATGTATTGTGCTTACCTTCGGCGCCAGTGCGTAGAATGAGAACACGGTGACGGGGATATTACCAGCAAATCCCGCATACCGGATGATATAGAACCAGTATGCCGCCCCCAGGCCCTTCCACATATAGTCGATTTCGGTGTCCAGCGTTAAGAGATGGTCATAATACAGCACACCTTCAAGGAGGGTGAGGAGACGCTCGAAGGGCGAGAGAGGGTAGCATACATATTCCAAGGAGGTGCAGGCAGTCATGGATTCGACCTGCGCAACATCAGCTTTGTGTAAGTAGCGGAGGCGGGGCGGACTGCTCACATTTGGAAAGCCACTTCAGCCGTTACATTGGACATTACCGAGAGTGAGAACCGCGAAGATGAGGGGAGAGATAAAGGGCCAGCCGCTGGTACTTACTTTCCCATCATTCAGGTGATTGTGTGGGTACAGCCGCAGAGTCAAGGCGATCAACACATTGAAGATCGGTATTATTGTGTTGCAACATGCGGTTGGCACTGGTTGGCATGTGGCAAGCAGACGGAAAAAAGGCAAATCAGTACCAATCGTGCTTTAGAACGAAGAGACTGGAGGTCCGAGGTTCACCTTTGAGTGTCAGTCTCAGAGAGAAAACGAATGTTAACTTACATTAACGCTGGAATATGTGGGCATTCGGCGAGGGGGGCTCCAAGGCAACCGATAGAGAATCTTCAATTGAGAGCTCAAGTCAACGCCACCGACTCGGATGCTAAAAAAACTGGTCTGCTTCAAGCTTTATTATCAGCGTTACCGCATGTTACCGGATCAGTCCACCGTGGATCGTTGTTTTGAACTGGATGCAGTTGGAAACAAGTTGGAAAGCATCTCGGAAATGGGCGCGCAAGACAGTACTTCACAGAACGCGCGGGATGGGGGTTCCAGGCGTCTTTTTTATTTATTTGTTCTGTGGCAGGAATCCGACAGAAGAGGTACTTGAAAGCAAAGGGGTGGCGACCCGGAGGCTCTGCACATCTCTGCGCGCGTATGCTCGCGTATGTGGACGGTTGTTAATCTGCGTCGGGACTTCGGGTCGGGTTGGTACGACAATCTTGCCACTCCCCAACCCTTAGTAACCTGGACGAGATTTCAAAGCACCTGGGAACTTTATTCCGCGAGCAGGCGCCAAAATCGGTGAATCACATAATAAAGGAAGAGAGAGACTCGGATGCAGTGCGAAACGTTGCATGATGCGGTACTTGTTGACGCGTGTTTTCTTCAACAGTTTGTTCTGCAACCTCAATGTCCACAACACCGCAAGGAAGCAGTGGCCGGTGCGAGTGTTTCTCAACGATCGGATCCACCGTGAATGTTTCAGCTCAGTTCAATGGCCAGTGTTTCTCAATTTCACGCGATGGTTTTGGCATGTGGTCATACAACTCCCAGTCAGAAGTAGGCTTCAAGTAGCGGGCGCCGCAAAGGATCTTCTGGAGTCAATTCCCAATGTCAAGAACCCTCTTGGCCTGGCATTTTTCCACCGACATCTGACCGACTTTGCCGCGTACAAATTACTCTGTTCCAAGATTTGCCCCATGGGGAACTTGATCTGTTGAACCGCGGCATGTCCAGAGCTCGTACCACTTGTCGTCAATATTCAGCTCTGATGTAACTCTTTTATTTTTGGCGGGCAGTGTCCTTTTTCGTATCTCGGCCCGTCGCGTTTTCCTCCATCGGACCGCGCACCTTGTGATCAATGCTGGAGCTCATCGAAGTCTTCTACAGGCGATACAAAACCCAGCGCATCTCAATCATTGGGGTGCCATACTATCCTGCAGACTAAAATGCTTTGCGCATTTCTGTATCTCCTTGTACCGCTCAGCGCTGCAGGGCAACTGACTTCGAATCTCGGACCCGTCGTGAACCTAGGATATGCCGCGTATGCGGGGAACACGACGTCGCCGGCGGGCCTTCTCGACGGCCCTGTCGCATTCTACGGCAACATACGATACGTCCAGCCCCCGTTGGGAGACCTGCGGTTCAGGGCTCCTGCGATGCTTGACGAGAACACAACAGCAACACAAGTTTTGGATGCGCGGGGCTGGGGCCCGCCGTGTATTCAGCGCCCGGCTGTGGTGGGAGTTGGAAGCGAAGGCAAGTGGCCGAGTCGTTTATTATTGCTTTCAGCTGATGCCGACCCAGATTGTTTAACTTTGAACGTCTGGAAGCCAACAAATGCCTCCGCTGGGGATGTCCTGCCTGTTGCTGTGTATATTCACGTAAGACCTTCTCGCTCTGGCTCCCTATAACTAAGGGGATCCAATCCCTACATTTTAGGGCGGAGGGTTTTATGCCAATGTACGTGTTTAGTTTAGTTCTGAAGAAGACTCTGACGCACACAAAATGAAGACACCGCAAGGATTCCCGCTATACGACTGGGTGGCTCAACACCCTGGGGGAATCATCGGTGTATCAATCACATATCGATTAAATATGCTCGGGTTCCTCGGAGGACCCGTCGTCGCTGCCGACGGAGACCTGAACACGGGGCTCCTGGATCAGCGCGCTGGACTCGAATGGGTTCAGCGGCACATCACCAAGTTCGGGGGCGATCCTCGCAATGTCACGATTTACGGCGAAAGCGCGGGCGGGGCAAGTGTCGTTATGCAGATCGCAGCATACGGAGGCAAGGCTATATCATACGCCCAAAGATTATTGGCTGATAAATAATTTTTCAAAGGCTCTAAACCTGTTCCTTTCAAACGGGCGACGGCGCAATCCATCGGGTTTGGGCCGACTAACACCCAGGACCAGGTCAATGCGTTCTTCAGTGTGTCCAGGAGCTTTTGCGGTTGGAATTCTGAAATAACTATGTTCCAGCGAGTGCGGCCGAATTTATCGGGTGTCCCTCGTCCGGGAGCGATGCCATGCCATGCTTGCGCAACGCCTCTCTTGGTACGAGTAGCCGGTCCACCGGATTGAACGAATTCTGATTATATATTGTAGGCGCCATTGTCGGCGCAATCAACCACATCCAAAACGGTGCCTTCGCCCCCGTCATTGAAGACGCCAACGGATTCCTTCCCGACCTTCCTTCCAGATTGATAGCGGCCGGAAAGATCGCATCCGATGTGGAGTTCGTCGGCGGGCACTGCACTGGCGATGGCAAAACATTCGCAGTTGGCAAACCCGAAGATTTTAAAACGGACGACGACATCCGGAGACTTGTCTTTTCACGTTGGCCTGGCGTGGTGAGTCGGCCTTGGGCAGCTACGACGCGAAGGCTGATTACTTTAGTCTAATGCGACAATCGACAAAGCTTTGGCACTGTACCCCGAGCCAGACGCGCCGGGAAGTCCCTTCCAAACTCAGTGGGATAGGGCCTGGACCATGGCCGGGGAGGCCATCTTCACCTGCATGTTTGTATACATCCTATTTAAACCCAGGACAAAGCTGACTCGTCAAAAATCCAGGGATTGGTACCTCGCAGAGAAGCTGTCTGCGAGCGGAGTAAAGAATGTTTTTTCTTACAGGTTCGGATCATCCATTCTCGGCTCCTGAAATCGCTACATTCTACCCCAGTTGGAACGCGCCAGATACCGTGATATTCAACGCAACGCCATATCGTGGAGCCGCGCATACTTCAGACCTCTATTACCTATTTGATGGCAAGCGTGGACACTCGTTAACGAGAGCCCCCATACTGATTGTTTTCTAGGCACCAAGTAAGAAAGATATAATTGAGGCTTGTCTTGCATTCTCAATATGCTACCTAGCACCATTGCAAATGCGGGGAACACTTTCACGCCCTTCAACACGGTCAGACATTTATTACGTATTGCATTATTTTCGTTGATAGTATCTCAGAGCGAGGCTGTTCTCTCCAAGGAGGCGATTGCCTACTGGACATCCTTCGCCGCAGCAGGCAACCCATCCACCGACAAGGAGTCTATCTCTCCCGCCTGGGAATCTTTCATCGCGCCCGATTCGTCGCGCCGCCGTTTGGTGCTTAACCGTGGAAACAATACCGCGACGAATTCGACTATGGAAACTCTCACCGACGCGGAAATGGCGCGGGTGTCGGTTTTGGATGAGTGAAGAGGTGACGGCGGAGACGAGGGTTTGAGTGTTCGCGCGTTATGTAAAACGTAAATAAAATGAACCGTACTTTGGCTTTATTTGGGCACGCGCACCTAGCGTGTTTGATCACATGGCTTATTGCTCGTAATTTATTCCTGGTTAACCACCGCTACTTGACTGGATGAGAAAATAACGAACCGAAGCCGACATTGATCGAAGCTCTCACAATCCACGCTGGGATTCACAAATCAAAGCACTGTTCCAAAAGCTTAAACAATACAGAGTGGGCTAAGCTAAAGAATAGCCTGGGAAGTTTGAAGTGCAGAGCTCAGCAAGTGGAACTAAGTGCGGAGTTTCAGAGTTTAAATACTTCAGACAGATGGACAGCCATGCATAATTTTAATAAAGAGGGTGACATATATGTACTGTGCTACTGTAGCGATTGCTCCAACTTTTTTATTTCTTCCCCATATTGTTTGCGCAAATTCTGCCAATATTTTCTATTCTGTTCTGGCTGATCAAGGTCTTTCAACAAGTGTAGCATTTCACGGGCTGTATCTTCGAGGATTTTGGCAAAGAGTTCCAGTGCTTGTTTGGCACATTTCGCTATAGACATGTATTCCCCATCACCTGAAGTGTCTTGCACTAGCAGAGCATGCAGTTTGAAGTCTGTTGACATATGGACTAAAGTGTCATGGAGGGGCTGAGAGAATGCTGTGATAAATGGTGGAGAAATCCCGGCTTGCTCCGTCCCCGTTTTATCCGTCCCCGTTTTGTACCCTCCTCGCAACACAACCAAGTTGATACAGTACAATATTGTCACGCAGTTGAACTGGTCTCTCAAAATTGTCTTGAATAAGTCAAAGTCGAAGTGATCCTTCAAAAGGGTTGTCAGTGGTGCAAAGTTAAACCGTTCCTTCAAAAGTGTCTTCAATGCCAAAAATGTCAGCCCGAGAGCCCTTTGACTAGCATTGGAGAATTGATAATCGCCAGGATCTGTTCTCCAAACAGTAGCAAGCACAAAGTTATACTTTTGAACCAGATCCTGATCCCAGTTATGTTTACCAAAGTATATTGTGATCCAGGAGCAGAGTTCTTTCTGTATATGAGGGTACCAGTCGGGGCTGCCTGCAAGCAGGTGGCCTACCCTGATGGCATCCTCTCCGAGGTCAAGATTGTTGCAGCAAACATGCATCAAGGTGGCCCACACAGACTGGTCTGACTGTTTGAATCGCAATTTCTCATTCTGAAACCAGTTGGCTTTTTGGTCCAGGAGAATCTGGGCAATGCTGCTGGAGTATTGACATGGAGTTTTGAGGGTTTGTAGAAGAAGGTCAATGTGTCTGGCATCAGGAAGTACACGATAATGGAGGAGGGTGTTGAACAGCCCTGCAATCCCAACAATTGTTGTCCGGTCCTTGTCGTGACTATTGATACCATCCAGTGCTTTGAATACCCACCCAGAACCAGACTGTCCCGGGGTTTTAGGCATATTTTTATGATATTTTTCCGTTAACAGGCAAGCTGCCAATACCACCCGGACCCATTCATCTGATTGATCAAGAGACCTGCAAAAGTCGTTTATGATCACTTGCCGACTTCCCAGTGGAGAATTGCTGTGGTCCCAAACATCAACATTGTCTCCTTCTTTGCCTGCTAATTGACCTATGGCTTGCAATATCTGAATGGTGGTATCCACCGATATTCCCTTGCCATTTTGTAGGGTGTTGAGAAGGGATTCCAACACTTTCAGCTGGACCCCGCTGAAAAAAGGTTAGACACTTGTCATATGATTGTTTACACCGTGTTCACCTTTTGTCCATCCAAGCCATGCCACGAATGCTACTGGAATTGGACAGATAACTGTTTATGCAGAACAGATAATCTGTAAAGCTCGAAGGATCCAGAGTGATTGTGGGATCAAAGTCTTTGAGAAATTTCTTGAAAGTGTCCTTCTTCTGCTCTGAATTTTTTGGATAGCGGAATGATGGGATAACCCTCAAGGACCATGTAATCAGTTTTGGGGCCAGGGGTAGACCAGACTTGCTAAACATCTTCCAGTTTGGATGTTCCCCAGTTAGAATTCGAACCATGTTTATAAGCTCCCAATCAAACCCCAGTGCACTGGGCTCATTTTTCCAGGAAAACAATTCCTCCCTATACCCATGGGGTCGGGGGATCCAACGTAGTGCACAATATGCCATTCCCAGATGAATGGCACGTCGAGCCATTCTGTCATGAACCCGCTTCAAATGGTAGGTTTTTGGGGTTACACTCCCATCCACAGTCATCTCAGGCTTCACATCAAAGTCAAAGCATGTTAGGAGGATATCATGCAACCTCTCAAGTTGTGGCCAGAGATCCAGAGTGCTTGGCCATTGCAGATTTACAGCTGTTTCTGCTGCCATGTTTTGGAATTGGGGATCAGTTGAGCTTTCTAGTATCCAAGAGACTGCAGGGACCTCGGGAGATGTGTCGGGAAATGTGGGGCCAAAGATGGAGTCTGAGTGAGTCTGTTTTGGCTGGTCTCTTTGTGGGCATTTGCCAAAGAGGGGTAGGCTGTCACTTGATTTGGATTTACACCCGGGTGGAGAGCATGCAGCTAAATGATGAGCCTTGATAAATACACGGAGGGGAGTCAGGTAGCCACTGAGGGATTTGCTCAGTTTTTTTCACCCAATTTGTTTCAAGGATGTGGAAAATGAATCGTGCCAGCGGGGTTTGGAAGGGACAATGTGGGGCAGCAACTGCAGAGATGATGAGGGCCACATAAAAAATGAATCCAAATAGGGAGAAGAAGATAGTGATTATTACATGGACAAGGTGGGTGTTTGACAGATACACAGAGAGGGCAACCGAGAATAGCAGCAGACCGAACTGAAGGAGTAAGGGGAATGTCTGCATGACCATGTCAAACTTCCATTTCCGAAGGCCATCTAATTTCTCCTGGCGAGAACAGCCGCGCACTGCGATGGATCCTCTCTCCTCCGTGGCGGAATAATATCCCAGCCATTGCATGCCCAGAACTCCAAGGAGTGCTGCCAATAAGGTTGTACCCAGGCTAATGTAGAGCAAGCTTTGGGCTACAATGGTGATGGTGTCTGCACCCTGATCCTGGACTTGGGGTTGAATTTGAATGATAAAGGCAGAATCCACCGCTGAGAAGAGGCCGGCCTTTAAATAAATGTATTGGTTGATTAGAGAGAGAGAACTTGGGAATTGGGGATGCTACATACAAAAACCAAACCCGTGTTGAGGTCGGTGCTGTAGCGGTCCTTGAACTCTTTGTCGTGCTCATCCATGAGAATTTTGTGTGCATTCCAAAATTCAATTGTCTTGTCGCTCTTGGCCTTGGGGCGAACAGTTCCGATTGCCTCGTATAGCCTTGGGTAGGCATGTTTATTGGAAATTGACTGGAGACACTGAAAGGCATACCTCTGAGCTTGTTCCTTCTGTTCCCTTAACTGCTCTTTTTGATTCCTCGCGAGATCATCAAAACCCAGTTGTAAGACTTGTATCAGTCTACACCCGGATCATCAGCCCAACTCGATTCAGCAAAGCCGAGTCGTATGTACCTGTCGGTAGCTGGAGCATCCAAAATTCCGGTGGGGGTCTTCATGGTCGATGAGAAATATAAATTGTTGCACTGCATCCTCGTGAAGGGAGTGCTTATAAGACCGGAGCATATTTTTGAACACTCCCCGGAAGCTGTATGTAGACGTAACAGGTTGGCGCCGGCCGCCGGCAAGAACTTTTACAGCGCTACTGTGCTTCGAATTGGTCAGTTTCCCAACTCGGAGTTCGGAGCTTTGGTGGCTCTCCGAGGAATAGTAGGGGGCTGGCGACGAGATGCCGATGAGACAACGAGCGCCCAGAAGTTGAATCGTGAGTCGGATTGGAGCGCGTGGGACTGCAACTATTTGAAACGAGCCGGACTTTACAAACTTCCATGGTTCACGGGTAAAGTCATTTTTATAATGCTTAGGGTTGGTTGGGTGAGCTCCAGGCTCTTTCGAAGAACTATCATTCAACGTATGATTGGTTTCTCAGTGAGCAAGCTCGCCCTTGAAATAATCAAGAATCCTCCTACCTAGGATCCACCTTCTGATGAAGCACCACAATCATGTGCGCAAGAAGCTTTTTCGGTTTATGTACGGCGAAGAAAACTTGGTGTCCTCGTCGGAGCTCATACTGTGCCGTGAACCTGTTTTATCGCCATTTCATCTTGGTCGATTATTTGGTTGCCAGTATCAGGCATCTCGGGCATCACCCACATTAAGTTTCTGCTGCCCAAAAAACGGTTCTCTGAATTTTCGCAAGTGTATGGCATCGATCCAATGTTGAATTAATCAGAAGCACCTGGAAGCCCGCTATGTCTTTCTCAACCTGACTCGGTCTGCAAAATGAACATAAACAGGAACCAGCTTGCATCAGAGAAAACATGTTTTTGAACTGCGGAACTTGATAAGCCGGAAATATGGTTCGGTTCCAGGAGGGTGAAGAGATATATTACTGATGTGGTCCCAGTATCGGAACAAGTAGCATAAGGTCTGGCACAGGTTCAGTTTTCCGGAAATTAATCAGCGCGAAGGAAACGGACAGAGCTCGGGACCAAGCCGAAGGGTTCCGACCAATCAGACACCCAGAACAGTGCCTACGCAAAAATGAATGACAAACAATGTAGTTTAACGTAAGTTGCGAAAATCGTCGGGCTCATATAGAAACCCTTACCTAAAGGTAACGGGAATATTTTCAGGCCCTGACCCCGCTCAGACCCGACCCAAGCCCGGGCTTTCGAGCCCGACTGGACCTGAATAACACTAATGAGGTATATTGCCTGAGATTCAACGCTTTCCACAGTTAAAGCCTCCGACATCGAGGCAAATGTCATATTATTCTTTTACATCTAATAAAGTGTTACATGGAATTTTCGTCCATCTGTAGGAGGATGGCTCCGCGCGATAATGCGATCTGTACATGTTCGAAACTTACCCCCAAGCGCCGGCCATCGCTCGGCAGTTGATTACCATCATTTGTTTCGGAGCTCTAGCTTTCCTCTACCACCGACGCGCGCCCAAGCTGAATCGTGGCAACCCTGTCAATAACTGTACTTGGGATTCGAATCAAGAAACGGCGGTTTGATTGGACGACGTCTGGGACCTGTGCTGAGGATAGCGACAATCTGATAGAATCCAGGCTTTTGCGAGGTTTCTGGACGACGGTCAAGCCGGTGGGCTCTTATAACGACTGAGCAATAGAATCTGCAGTGAACAATTCTGTTGCAGGAGTACCTGTTGCAATTGGCGGTTACGGATAACTCATATTGCTACTGGTGAAATTATACACTCTGCTCCCTCAATCGCCAGAAACGCGGGCTTCCACGTAGGTCAACCTGGCTCGCCATTCAGCTGCGTTTGACTTTCTGGACAGGTTTTCCATCCACATTCGCACATAGGAACAGTTTCGGTTCCCAAATAGGCCATCTGACTCGACATTCCTACTGGCGACGATATAACTCTGCTCGTCTGTTAGAAATCTCGAATCGCTTGTCAGTAAACTATCGTCCGCCCCCCGCTGATCACTTCTCATTTCTTGACAGGTTCCCATCTACCTGTGCCTGGATTCGAAAGGAACACTTTTCGACTCGCACCCCTTGACAGACGCGAACTTGCATGTAAGCCAACTAGCCTGCATGTTGTTCAATATTTCACTGATCCTGATGCTTCTGACAAGCCTTCTGTCCACGTATACACACAGACATACGACCAATCCATCCGTCCAATAGGCACGGCTTCGATTCCATCGATTCGCACACTTGGCAGTTGTCGGAGATAGCACTTTCCAGCGTCTCTCCGCCTCTCCGCTCTCTGCTTCAGTTCTACTCCTTGCAACTCAAGTCTCTGCCAGCCAGCCTCAGAGATGCCTGCGACTCGGCACGTCCGCCGCGAGGGCCGGGGGTCCTACAACCCCATCGCGCTCCCCTCCCTCCCCTCCCTGCCCGCAATGTCTCTCCCATCGTTCTTTTCCTTCTCCAACTCCAACTCCAACAACTCCAATTCCAACTCTACCGCCGCCTCGACGACCGACAGCGGTGCAAGCAGGACCAACACCTGGGCCTCCACCTCCTCCTCCAGCACCGCCGTCTCCTCCTCCTCCGCCACCACCGCCGTCTCCTCCTCCTCGGCCACCACCGCCGTCTCTCCCTCTCCCCAGAAAAAGCACTCCGACGCCTCCTCGACCTTCGATTTCGACGGCAAGTTGCCGTTCGGCCTGGGCGAGGAAGACAAAGGCGAAGGCAAAGGCTATAGCACCGCGACGACGCCGTTCTTCCTCCGTCGCTCCGCCGGCGCGCGGCGCGCGGACGACCTCCTGCAGCGCGGGCTCGACTCGTCGCGGCTGCTGCAGAGCATCAGCTCGTCGATGGATTTGGAAACGATCCAGGTCGTGGCGGGGAGCTGTGCATTGTTGTTTGATACGGTGCTGGTGGGTTTCTCTCCACTGTTCTTCTTGCATTTTCTTTTGGTGGGCGGAGATGGGACGCGATTGGGATTTGGGTCGCGGGCGTGGTCGCTTACTGCTGCACGAGCGTATCCGATGCGCTGGCGACTGCCTCGTCAATAGGAAAAGTCACCCAGGGCACCTACAGCGTGCGAGAACCCTGCCACGACCGCGGTGGTGTATTCGCCGTGGCCCGCAACGGCTGCTGCGACTTGTTCTGTTTTCATTCGATCGCTCCGATCCTGCTCTTGCACCGATATCCTTCCTCTTCCAATCCTTCTCCTTCTCCCGACTCCGCACCTCCATGCGTGCTAACCCACACCTTCGCAGACCGTCCGCACGAACCGCACCCAGACGCGCATGCTCCTCGAGCGCGTGCACCAGATCGTGCAGGCGCTCATCAACCTCTGCGGGGACGCCCAAGTGCAGCGCAACGGCGGCTACATGAACACCACCGGCGTGGGCCTCGCTCCCGCGATGGCGCGTGCGATCGAGCGCTTCACGCAGACGCTGACGGCGCTGCACACGCTGCTGCAGGCACAGTCCGAGGCGGGGATGCTATCGCGCATCTTGCGGCACGCGGAGACGCGGGATGAGCTGAGAAGGTGCGACGAGGCGCTGGGGGAGGCGTTGGCGTTGTTTTCGGTGAGCTTTTGTCTTGTTTTCAGGCGTTGGGCGGGCGAGGGCGTCGGCGAGGGCGTAGCCGACGTTGCTGCGGATCACGCGCGTCGGGCCCGGCTATCGTCCGCACCATAGCTTCCCGTCGTCTTCTGCCCCCGCGTGTTGCTTGCGCCCGTTGTTTCTCCCGTAGTCTCGTCTTTCTCCGTTTCTAATGCATCCACTCTCCTATTCTCCCTCCTCCCTTCTTGGCTTCCTCTTTCCCTCCTTCTCCCTCGCCTGGCATCTGCCCCGCTGCTCCTCTCTTCACGCCCCATGCTCCCCTCCCCTCTCTCCACCTCTTCACCCTCTCTCCCATATTACCTCCCCTGCTCTCTTCACCCTCGCTGACCGATGCACGCAGGTAAAAACCGGCCTCCTCACACACGCGGCCCTGGGCGGGGCGCGGCGCTCGGCGACGCAGCGGCACGACGAGCTCGTCGCTACGCTGCGGGCGAAGGGATACAAGCGGGGGCGGGGGCGGCATGAAAAGACGAAGGATACGATGGGGGGATGGGGGGGGGAGGCAGCTTGGAGGATGAGTGGAGAGCGGGGAGAGAAGAGGAAACAATACTGCGCCGCGCGATGAGAATGGGAAGTCCACGGCACGCCGACACTCCGTGACATACCACGCCCACCACGCCCGATCGCCCCGCCATTGGGGCCTATCGTCCCCCACACATACTCCACAAGTTTCGCCGCGTGAAATCTCTGTCTCCCTGGTCCTCGATCTCTCTCCATCCATCCTGGTCGTCCTTTTGGACGAGCACCCATCGCCCTCCCCGCTTACCCCCGCGACGAGGATCGGGGGATCGACGACGTCGGAATTTATGGGCGTATCGTTCTACATGCGACGCCGTTCCCGCTACGGCGCGCGCTCACACTGTGCGGTGGGCCCGCTCTGGATCTACTACCTTCTTTTCTTTCAAGTCTGGAGGCTGGAGACCACACGACGAAAGAATCCATCTATTCAGGACGCATCGCCCGCACTTGCTGGGCTGAGCTACAACCCCATCGTCTGCTCTGCGCCCCCGAACTTTCTTCGCACGACATTCGAGTGGCCGAAGAAGAAAGTATCCTTCAATCGTATCTCCCAGTCCCACACCTTCGGCGTGCGCTCCGAATATCTTCCTGCGTATCCCCACATTTTCTCCCTTCCGAGTCCGGAGGCGAAGACACCGTTCAGCGTGCCCTCCCTCGTTCGCCACACGAGCTTCTGCAGCGGCTCTCAACGATCCTCCCAATCCCTCCAGGTTCCGCACTAGAGCTAACAGCGTTTTACGCCCGGCTCCCTTCCTGTTTTACCGCCAGGGAATCTTTGTGTATACACGTAGTACCATGGACTGTACACGCAGCGCGGCACATGGTCCTGCTATTATCTGCCCCCCCACTGCACACACTCTGCCACCTTCTGCGACTCCGGGCATCTCTGCACTATTTCTCGTACATCGTCGGGATGGCGCCCGATATATCGGCGTCTCGCTATCCCCTCGCCGCCCACTGTGATAAAGGTGGTGAACTCGAGTGCACAGCGACCACTTCCTCGCCAAATCAACAATCTTTCGCACCGCTGTGGTGCCTTTGAATGAATGGGAGATTCCCTGCACGCGCTTCCGCCCATGTTAGGACGGCGTCGGATCTTTGGCATTCTATCTCTTTTCCTCGACTTTTCCTCTGTACAAAAAATCAGATCCGCAAGACCTCATCCTTCCGACAGCACTCTCGCCAACATTGCACCGGGATTTCCCTCTCCCTCATGCCATTCCCACGGCAACACACCTTCAAATTCCCCATTCCGCACCGCCTTGCCGTGTGCCGTCAGGCGCGCGTCTGTTGTCCCGCTCGCGGCGCTGACGACAATCCCGCCCGTCAGCGCGGAGGAGGTTGCAGACATAAAAGACTGGATGGCTGTGGATCGCTCGTACGAGGGCGTCTATCGTAATATTCGCCGCGATTTACCCTACCTCACCGATGACACACTTCCCTCGCCACATTTGGGTGTTGCCGTGCTGTGTCTGTGGGCGTGCCATCCCCCGCGTCGTCGCGTGCCAGGCGGGCTGTGTTCGCATCTCGTCTCATCCTCCGCACCCTGAAGAGTGAAGCGAAGTGCGGCCAGCCCTCTCCTGCCACTCCCGCCCCTCGTCTCCCCATCTCCCATCCGCCGTCCTCCGACTCCCGAGTCCCTCGCGTGTTTCGTGTTTCGTCCCAACGCCACTGAACGCCGTTTCACTCACTCTCTCGCGTCCGTCGCTCTGTCGTTGCCAGACGGATTAGGAATGGATGGTGTCTTCGCCGTAGGCAGCTGCCGTGTCTGGTCTGCTCTGTGCGACCGTCACATTGATAGTTGTGGCGAGGGTGGGATGTTCTCTAAAAATCCCCTTCATCGGTAACGGGACAACGCCCGAGCTCTGCGCCACGCCTCGCGCCATTTGTTGCGGCTTTGCTCCGCGTGCAGAATAAGACTGAGGACTTCGATTCAGTCCGTTCTCAATGGATTCAAGGAAATTGCTTGCGATATTTATATTTATTCCGTTCGATGAAACTTTCCATAAAGAGATTTTGTACAAAATAGCAAAGAAATCTGTACTGTACACATGTGTATTTATCTATTGTTCTTTTACGATCAGCAAGCGCCTCAGTCTCGACATATCATCGGGACCATAATCGCAATCATCCCAGCGACCTTCTCCTCCACCTCCTGTACTGTCTCCTTCGCACCAAGGTCCCGCAAAGCCGCCTCCACCCACGCACGCGTTTTCTCGTATATCCCCGCCCATGCGTCTTCCTCGGCATCATTATTGACTCGCATCCTCTCCCCCATGGATGCCAACGCAAGCACGCTCGCTACCAGCTCGTCCGTCGCACCGGTGGGCAGCGCGTCCCGTACGTCCGTGAGTTCCTTCCCAGCCTTGAGCGGGACGAGCGCGAGGACAGCGGAGGGCGAGGCGAAGGCGCCGTCGAAGGATTGTAGACGCGCGAGCCGCTCCAGCCCGTCGTCGGGCTTGTAGGGAGGGAGCGCCTCGGCCGCACTGGGTTTCTTGCCGGCCAGCGGGGGACTGCCTCCCCCGGCGGATTTCCCTAGCGGCGGACCGGATCGGTAATACATCGGCTGGGCTGGACCCAGGAGAGGATGCGGCCGACAGCCTCTTTGAAGGGCTTTGGCGCAGTCGCCGGGTGCAAGTACTGCTGCATCCCGGCGGGTACATAGCGGGCAAATCCGGCATCATCGTCGAGTTCGTCGTGCTCAATCGAGGCGGGGTACGCGATCCCGTCGGAGGTCGGTGATTCACTTTCCGGAGGAGGCTGCACGTAGCGCGGGCGCCATGTCTGCGACTCGTCGACAGCGACGAACGAGGTGTGCGTGGAGGTGATCTGGTAGGTCGTCCCGAGGCGTACGATGTGTGCGCGCACGGTGCGTTCCAGCAGGTCTGCGTCGCCGGAATCCGGAATCTCGTGGTGCCCTGTCCTCCAGATCCTGGATGATCTTGCGTGCGGCGAGCGCATGGAGTGCGGGAGGAGCGCCCGGCGCATTGGGGAGGCGGCTTAGTGTTACCGGGATGGGGAGCTCGATGACAGCGCCGTTGGGGCCTTCGCCGCGTAAGGTGACGGTCTCAGGAACGGTTTGGCCTGAATATGCGTCACGGGTCAGACTCAGTCAATCTAATATTTAAATGCAGAGAATAATACCTTGGAGAATGGCATATATGTTCACGCGGCTGCCGGGGAAGAGGTTGCGAATCCGGAATGGTGATTGCTGTACTGGAGCAGGAGGGGGCAGGATGACCGGTGGCGCAGGAGGCGGATTCGAGTCATCGAGGAGAGTGGGGTCGACGTCCACGTCGAATACATTCAGGGTCTTGTTCTGAGGTGTCGTTTCACCAGCTTCCACTACAACCTCAGACTTGTCTTGTGGGTTTGCGGTCTCGACAGTCTGAAGTGGGCGCCCCCAATCGACGGTGATATTCGAAATGACGGGCGTCCTGGCTGCCTTCAAAAGCCGGGCGACCTTCCCCGCAAAACTCCTCTCCTGCTCGTCGACAAGCATGAACGTCCCATGCCCCACCCGCGCAATGCCCTCGCACATCGCCGGTCGACACGCTGTTCCCGATCCCGAGCACCGACACGTGCAGCGGCGCGCCCATCCGGCGCCCCCTCAACCGCTTCCTTCACAGTGTCGAGCACCCCGCTGAGGTCCCACGCCTCCCCATCGGTGAGCACCAGGACGCTCGTCGGCCGGTCGCGCGCCCGGTGCGCAAACGCGTGAGCCAGCGCTGTCGCGGATCTCTGTCCCGCCGTAGTCCGCGGCCATCCCGTCGACGTGGCGCGTCGCCTCCGCGAGCGTCGCGGCGTTGTACGGCCGGCTACCGCTCGACCAGAGAGGAGCTGGCGCGGAACCCGAAGGACACGAGCTGGAAGAGGGTGTCCTTGTGCGGCAGAGCGCGGAGAAGGACGACGAGGGCCTTGCGGGCGGCGGCGATGCGGGGGCCCTCCATGGAGCCGCTGCGGTCGACGACGAGGATGAATTCCTGCCGTTCGAGGTCGGGAAGGGTGAAGCGCGGGACGAAGGTGAGCGCGAGAGCGGCGGTGTCGTTTGTGGGATGGAGCTCGGCGACGCAGCGCGGGGCGTCGAGGCCGGTGGATTTGAAGGTGAGTACAAAGTCTTTATCCAGCGCTGCGTCAGAGGAAAGGGAGACGCGGGCGTAGTGGGAGGAAGGAAGGTCTTTGAAATTGGGGAGGGCGGGGTCGGGTCCCAGTTCTGTCGTGACTTTGTGAGATGGGGAGCCGATATTAGAGATGGGAGCCAGCGCTTCGACAGTTGTCGAGATGGTCAAAAAGGGAGACGAAGACGGTGCAGGTTTGAAATCATCAGGTGTCTGTCCATAGCGGGCACCAATATGAACAGGCAAGTGGAAGCGGACGGAGTCGTTCTCTTCATCCTCCGCGAGTTCAGTGGAGTATATTAATTCGATCTGCACTTGCTCATGGGGAGGAATGTTTCCAAGCGCAACCCGAAATACTGCGACCTAGTTAGAGCCAACGAAGACCCCAAACCAGGAGACGTACCATCCGGAGTTTGCTGCTCCATCAAAGAGGCTTGCTGTCCCTGAGACACCGCGGCATCGTAGGTTTTTCTGGCCTCGAATTTTTCCACAACCGAGCCGACGACACGAGTACCATCCTGCTTGATCATCGCGAAGCTCGAGACGGCTGCCCGGGCGGGTATTGGGAAAGAATACTTCGCTTCGATGGGGAAGGCCGCGTCATTACGATAGGTTTGAGTGAGGTTCACCTGGGCCGCAAGCCCCTTGATAGTCGCCGCCGCATGAACTGACAGCAAAGGCAGAGACAGGAAGCGCCTTTTCGTAGGCGTAGTAAAGACCATACATCGTGGTGGTCTTGCCTATAGCTGTGTGGCGCAGATATTTATTGTCGTCACATAGCCTCGCTTCTCGTGTGTCATTGGAACACGTTCACCGTACGTGGTCAATATTCTGTCCGCAGCGACTAATCAACCAACAATCTGAATTGAATGGATATCACCTACATACAATTGCCACGGCTTGACGAAATGTTGCGGGTAAAATAACGACTGCATCGCCAAGCATTGCTCTCGAGGGATCATTGGAACACGTTCTCCGTACGTGGACAAGCTTCCTGTTCCTACCCTTCAGCAAGACAATCCCACTCGCAACAATAATGCCCCATACAATTGCCGTGTTACCAGAGATCTGGCAACGCTTTGTCTTGACAAAAAATAATGGAAGCCATTTTGAGGTAGATTTCAACCCGGGCGAATCAATTGCGGAAGTGGAGTCCTATAAGCCGATGGATTTCCCCACTCGCGATTGTCGTTTGAGACGACGGAGGAAGCAGCAAAAGGCGGGAGAGCAAAGAAATTCCTGGGTCAGTGGCTGTGTTGATCACACGCATCCCAAGTTTGGCATCAACCACGATTCGACGAACGGAATCTGCTCTTCCTGGCCTTCTCTGCCCTTCCACCGCTTCTTATTTCAGGCTTCCAATGTTCCATGCTGCTACCTGGCAGCTGCTTATTTGCCCACAAAAGCCAGCCGAACATCCTATTATTTTGGCCTGGAGTTCAATGGACTTGCTGCTAGCGCTTTGGCAACTGGAGTCGGTGTTCTCTCAAAGTCTTTCTCATGTTCTGCTGGCTCGTTCTTCAATTCTCTCGCTTGAACTGGAGGCCCTTCAGGATGAAATGTGCATCGCTCTGAACACTTCTGATTACCGGACGTCAAGACAATTGAGATGTCGTGGCGGGAGACTATGTACACACAAATCCCTCGGCTCGCGCTCCGTATGCGCGCCCCGCGGGGATCGCATTCATTATTATCCTGCCGCGGATCTCTGGCCGACATCTACGGCGGTACAGTCGGTACGGAGCGTCTGGCCGACCTGGATCATTGAAGCTCCTTGGCCTTCGTGTGCTTTTCCTTTCTAGGCTTTTGGTTCATGAGGCTCGCTCACACGTTTGACTCGGAGCCCGTACCATTGTATTCACCGGGATATGGACTTGCTGGGCCATAACTGAAGACTTTCTACTGAAACCCTAAAGGTTATCATTTTTCTGCTCTCCATCTCATTTTCTTCGCGTTCGAATGGAAAGCTGTCGGAATGACTTGGGACACCTGGAATGACGCCCAGTGGTTTCGTCTGCTCAGAGTACGTCACGATAGTGATTGGGGCCAAATTTCAATGGTACTGAAAGTATGTACACAGGGTTCCGGCTTGTATTCGAGCACCCACGGCACGGCGAATCCTATCCATTTACAGTATTATCACATCGCGGAATTGCTCCCGAGAGGACACGGCACTGTGCTGGTATACAATCCATTTTTTATTCCTGGCATCTGCAATTCCTCGCCAGGGACGCCGAGAGCGAGATAGACCGTTGATTTCTTCGAGCATATCTCAGTCCTCTATTTATAGGTTTGATTCGCGCGTCGGCGACTGAGCCCCAAATCCTGCTTGTACACACTGCATTGGACATTTGATGGAAATGAATTGAATCGGCGTCTGTCAAGAGTTTTGGCCTGCAATCTTTGTTTGCCCCGGCCAACAGATAATTCAACCCAGGTTCTAAATAATAAAGTATGTGTGGTGTACGCAGCTACTTTTAGTAAATTCAGGATAGCTGACTCCATATGCGTTGTGCAGTTATTTCAGGTCGTTATCTTGGTTCCGTTTGTGGTCCATTATGAGGTGGGGAGGCTCGTGAAGACGGGTTCAGGCTCATCAGCCGCTGTGGCACGCTATGCCCATCCGTCAAGAACAAAAGCGTCCGCATTGGACGACCGACGCAAACATCTTGGCTTCGGAGCTCATTCATTCCTCCGGCAGTCAAAGGAGTCACCGAACGCCCACTCTATTATCTCCACGGAAGCACTGGCGTAGGTGAATCCGACGAGCGTTACCTGGTCCTCGGACGAAGAGTCTTGCACCTTTATTTTCATGCAGAGCAGTTCACCCTCTTTAGGTTTAATGTCTGTCGGCACACTGCCATATGGTTGCCGACCTCAATCCACCTTGTGATGAGCGCTCCTGCAGCCTTGGACAGCCCAGCTCGTCGCGCACCGCCTTGGTTACGCGGCTACGTCCCCCACTTTCCTCTCGGCAAACATACCATTGCGAGGTCCATCCTCGACGTTGTACCCCGCGCCCTGCGTCCCATGTGCGCCCACCGACGACAAATTGATTCCTCCGCTTAAATCAGTTTCATTGACCATCAATCTCTGCCTTTCTTCGGTGGGGACCTACTGGAACAAACAAACATACAACACCGTCAGTTTCATTCCGATCCGGACTATTGGATACAGGGAAACCGCATCCAATTCATCTCGGACTTAGCGCGTCCGCCGGTGTTGGGGTCGGTATAAAGGACGCGTAGAAGGCAGCTTCGGGAACATAACCACAGATCGCTATAGCATGATGTCCAACCCCACTCCCTATGGTTCCGCCGCTCGCGCAACCACAACCTACCCCCGGCGCCGCGCCGTGCAGCCACCCACGCCCGACTCGTACGAGGAAATCCTGGAGCTGGGATTCGTTGTGCCGGCGCAAGTCGCGCAGTATTCTGAACTCGACGGGTCGTCGGCCGCGACGGCTACACGCCGTACTTCCACATCATGACCGGGCCGGAAAGCACCCTATTCCGAACAACGACGGACGCACCGTCGCCACAATCGAGTGGCGCGGCAAAGGAGGCGAGGCGTTCGTTGAGGTGCGAGGCGCGGTTAGCAAGCAGCGCGTTGTCGCAGTGGCTCGGAGTGGCCGAAGACGCGAGGCGAGTCCATGCTTGTGTTTCAACTGTGGTCGAAATTTAAAAGGCTGTTGCTCAGCTACCGCATGATGATAGCACATCGAGAACGATATGTCTGGGTGCCGCAGAACCATTCCATATGCGTAAGCTTCGAAATCTATCCCATGTTTCTGAAGCTGATTGACTTCTATCTCGGCAGATGTATCATTGGAACCCAGCGGCAGCCGGAAACGTTCCCCAGCTCCTCGCTCGAATTGAGAAGGAGGGCCGAACGGTCACGTTAGAGATAACGGTTGAGGCGATAAACCGGGGGCTGTTGGAGATGGCCGTCGTTGCAGCGACAGTGTTCCAGTCTGGGTGTAGTATTGATTAGTGCCAACTGGAGTGGCCATTTAATTTTGTACTGTTTATCTTGCTGTAATTTTGTAACCCTCAACCATAATTATAATACTAGTACTGTCGAACGGCCAACGAATGCACTCTAAGCGTCGACGAGTCTGCGGACCAGTCTATGTTTTGTTTTTCGCAGATTTTTTCTTAGTGTCAAGAACACTTTTCACGGTCAGCGGACCATTCAAGCTACAAAACCAAGTCCGACACCGAAAAGAGAATGGACCAGCTGGGTGCACGGACCAAGCGTCGGTATCTTTCCGCGATCGGCGCTGATCAAATTTCTTTGTCGCGCGCACTCATGTCGGCGACGTCGCACATCCAGTTCTTCAGGCTCACACCCGTGATCACCGAGAAGGACAAGAACAAAGGACCTTCTCCAGAAGAAATTCGAGCCAATATTCCTCCCGAAATCTGCTCGGGATGTGGTGAATCATATTCAGGCGCAGAGAAACTCAAGAATTGCGCTGGAGTAGGTCCAAATACTTGTATGAACTCAAACCCCCCACTCACATTGATTTTCTTTCTTTCCAGTGCCGTGCTGCGCGATATTGCTCCAGACATGTGTGTCTTGAAACTCTGATAAAAGCTGTTCGCTGATCTTCGTTTATTTCGTAGTGTCAAGTTTCTGACTGGTAGGTCGCCATCTGAATAACGTTTCTTTCGACCTTGGAGCTCTTCGTCCAGGCCCACGCACAAACCCCTCTGTGGCGGAAGCGTATCTTCAACCGATATTCGCCTGAAACTCGCCAAAAAGCTCATGGCAAACGTTGACCTGATGTTCTACCTCAAAGTCTACACTGTGCTGGCCCTCGACCTACTCACCACGCCGGAGAACGCGCTGAACACCTGCCTTATCGTCAACTCACCACCAGGGACGCCGACCATATGGCGGCGCTGCGTGCAATGATGAACGGAGAGGAGCGCGGACCAGGTACCCCCATCATGCTCCAGATCGCAGGCATCGAAAAGAAACCTCTCTTGTCGCACACGACGGCAGCAATGCGCACCTCAATCGATTAAAACGAGGGCAGGCATCCCCAGTCCTGATTGGCCCATTGTGATGATTCTGTTCACCGGCGACGACGTGAACTGTCTCGCGACGCCATGTGTGATTGACCCCCAGGCGCTGCAGCAAGGGGCGCGAGCGGAATCCCTTCGTGATCCAGTCGGCAATGATGGAGTAGGCAGGAAATTCCGGTGGAGGAAAAGACCATCATCGAGTAAGTACTTGTTGGTCATCTCATTTGCAACTGACGTGCGTTGCAGGCAGTTCAATAACAAGATTTATATGGACAAGCAGAATCGCTACCTGCTCCATACGGTGAGCGTTGTTCGATGCGATGGCTTTTGATTTCTCATGGTGTCATAGAAATCGAAGTAGTAACGAGTCGACGGTGGTTCCTCATGTGGGAGAGGCTGAGATTGTCCTGAAAACGACTCCCATTTTCCTCCTGGTATTCGGTCACCGACTTTGCTGGGTAGATACTCCGTGTCTAGAACTGTGCTGCGCTGAATTGGTGCGCATCCATTTGTGGAAACGGCCGGGAATATCCGGCGTTGATGTGGTTGAATTTTCCTTTCTATTTTCTGCTCTTCGTACCTGCATTGCTCGGCGCTAGGTCAGCTGTGCTTGACTTGATTAGCGACACAGACCACAAGTCGATTGCGTAGGCTCCACCGCCCATTGTCCTTTCTTGCATTGGACAGTTCCACCTTGGGGATCGATGTTGCAAGTATTGAAATTCTCCGTTGGAGCTTTTCCGAGCCTCAAAGAAACCAGTAGTGGATATCGGCCGGTGGCCACCAAAACCCTCAAGCCAAAATACTTGCGTGTTTCTCTCTTGTCGCTTACCCGGCTAGCGTTGCCGAGCGATTAACTTTAGACCTCAGTCCCTTGGGGTATGCTGCGTACCAGCGTCTGCGGGGAATAACACGTCATCGACAGGCATTCACCGCGGGTAGATCTATTTCCTCCATAACAACTGGAAGAAAATATCACCGATCAGCATCTCTTGCATCCTTTTTGCAACTCGAAAATAAGCAGGTTATTCATGGCATGTGAACGCCGGTGTCCCCGCGCGACTTCTTTTCCCTCCAGCCTGGTCTAGTCCAGCCTGGGCGAGGAGGAAATCGTGACCTGAATGAGATTCAAAACGCTAGGTTGAAATAGACTAGGTGTTGTTTGAATCCACTGTGATGTTGAGCTCAATGGTTCAGTAACTCCGGCTCAACAAAGGGGACAGCCCAGTCGGTGTAGTTTTCCGTCCGTCTTCATCCCATTGAGCGGATTGGGTATTGAAGACGACCTTGATGAGGCCGGATAATGCGGGGCAGGGAGTTCAAGACCAGTCGTGAGTATAACCGTTCTGGAACTTGAATCCATCGCGCCCGCTCATCAACGCCCGGTATTGGCATCGAAACTCCCGGCACCGACGAGATGGCCGGAAGCCCACTCGGAGGTGTTTCGATGAGAAACATATCCTGGAACATATCTGCCGACAAACAAGAACAAGAAGCGCCGATGGCGATGCGTGGCATCGGTCGTCCAGATTTGTTGTATGCCGTAGCAAAACGTCGCATGCCGCTCACCGACACTGACCAGGCACAAGGGAGGGTTTCCCAGGAACGCTATGATACTCGAGGACTTGATAACAATCGGGCTTCGCGCCTAATTTAAAATAATGCTGATCCCCGCCCGCTGGATAAATCCCGGGTTCCGCGTTCGCAAGTGTTATAAGACGACAGATATTGCGTCCGAGTAACCTCTTGCGAATCCGCAAACAGCAACCGGGCCAATTTAGGAGATTAGACAACGAGAAGTCGGACTGTCATGTATTATAATTAGCAAGTAGGGAAAATAATTTTAGATGCGGCTCCCGCAACTCCGGGCTGGCTTCGGTTCATGCGTTTCAATCATCAGGAGTCAATGAAGGCGCTGGCATTTTTCACATCATACGTCCGGATATGAACAGGATCCATCAGGATCCATCCAGGCCGGCCCACCAAGCAGCAAGAATTCTTCTGCAAGACAGCGGTTGAAGGTTGACATACTCGATGTTTGTTCCTCCAGGGCAGCGACTCTGCATTTCGGCCGATAAGATCGAATGCTAGGAGAGATCTTCCAGGCTGTCAGATACGATTCTTTTTTTGAGGTTGTCGTGGAAGAAAAAGTTGGCCGGCTTCTGGAAGTTCAACTTCCCGTTCCGATCCGTTCTTTGTTCAACTTCCTTGCGGTTTTCCTTTTTGTTGTCCTGTTCGTTTTTGAACGCAGAAAAAGGCTTCAACGTCTCAAATAAGCATTAGCTGTTGTTTACGATTCGTAAGTCCCCAATTATCATCAAAAGCGGCGCGTCTATTTCAATTTGTTCTGGCTTGTTGTCGAAAATGTCCACGTGATGGGAATCGTCGCGTACATAATTATCTATTCTGATTGGTGGTCGGCAACGCTGCCAAAAATCGGTGATGGAAAAGATGGTATTACCGCATTTGGGAATTAGCTGTGTTTTAGCCCCTATCCATGCTGTTTTGCCTTCATCCCCCGCCAAACAGAACTCTCCAGATATCCTGCTGCTCGAAAAATGTTCACAGTATGAGTTGTGAAGAATCCTGCATATAATAAAATGACTAAAGCACAATTTTCAGAAAACCTTACATCACAGAGCTTTGAGGCGTTCTTGGTGAAAATTTGATTGTTACGGGCCAATGGAGAACACAATGAAAATTCTGCTTTAATAGTTTCGAATAGATATCCCAGGCCGTCACTTTTGTCCATACAAACTTGTTCGTATAGGGGATGTAGCAGTCAGCAAGGTGTCTGACCACATTCCAAGCACATGTCGGAGTTTGAATTTGGCGGTGCATTGCCGACCGCCATTCTGATCTCCGTGTCTGCCGCGGCCACCTTCCGCATACCAATCGTCCAAGCTGCCTGTCCTAGCGCGGCCATCGGTTCCTTCAACGAGAAGTCTTGCCAAAAGCTAAGGGCCCGAGAAACCCGCAGCTCGCTGAAGTGGATCTGGCCTAAATTCTACCGGCGGTGGCTGGCGCTTCTCGAAGCATCTTTCACGGTGTATGGTCATCTTCGCGCCAGTCAGAATTTCTGTTTCAATCCCGCTCCGAAACAAAAACTGGGGAGATTGTTCGGCCTGCAATCTTCCTTGTCACAATTCGACGTTCGATGATGATGAGCTGAAGTTCTGCCCATACATCGCTCCGCAAGATCCTTTCTTCCACTTACTCGAGAGGCCGGCGTTAATCATCCAGAAGGCGAAATCAACGGACACGGGCGTTACTCGGAACCAAATCTGCCAAAGAAGCTCGCAGCCTCGCACTGACACAACGGACAATCTCGGGGAGCGAACTCTGAGCCTCGACGGTACACGCGTCTCGCTAGCATGCACCCTCTAGTGCTTAATATCGGTCTGGCTCGGCGTCGCCACCACTGTGGGTCCGGATTAACAAGGCGTCCGATGAAGTAAAGGCCCAAACTGCTCCACACGGACCACGTGTGCAGAAAGGCAATTCTATCCCGCACCGTGGGTGAGTCTGGGTCTTTTCTGGAACAAGACGCGATTTTGCGGTGCGTTCTGGATGTGTGTCAATAGCCAAGGCATCGACCCCGTCATCGAGATGCTGCGCCCCAGACCTTCCTTTCGCTCATTTGCGGTCGCATGCTGTGTCCACAATCACCGGCTGCCCGGGTATGGTTAATTCTCATGCGGAGGCTTTTAATTACCGAGTCCACGAAGGGGTAAGGGCAGTTACGAACTGTTGGAGCTGCTGGGCAAACCGTTAATTATAGGTCTCCGGCCGTGATCGAAGGTTCATCTTTTGCGAATCCGGGCATAGGCGCGTATAAGCTGTTATGGCATGGGAATCTTTATAAGACCTGTGATCACTCCCCGCGCCCACTTACGCTCCCCCCCCTTCAGCGGTGTCCAAGCTGCCCTCTCCCTGGCTCTCGCCATGGCGCTTGCCAATCTAATCAACAATGGTCTGCGCGATATTGAGGTGACGCGCTATTCACAACGTGCGTGTCCAATGTTCTTCTCAGAGGATAATTTTTTTGCTGACCAAAAAACCGAATCATCCAGTGGCTTCCAGTGCGATAATCATCTTCGACCACAGTCTGTCTTGGTCTCTACTTCAAATGAATCAATGACACTCATCCATCTACTAGTCATCACGCTCGATGAAGAGGTCCGTGATAGGCTTTCCCCTCACTGGTTTTTGTTGACTTGTCGCTACAGGTGGAATTAATATGGGTTAGTCCTCCCAACTGGTTCTACCGCGCAGGCGCTGAATTTGTGCAGAAAAGCCACTGGTCGATGGGGAAAGCTTTATTCATAATTGTGCGTAAATCTTCTGCGGCCCGCGGAATACACCCAACTCACCTGCCCATAGAATCGTTACTACATCTTGACTTCGGTCATGTACGTTCCTATTGTGTCTATCTTGCATTCTGTTCAGCTGACACTCGAGCTCAGTATCAATAACTACGGTTCGCGTGTCTGTCTTATCCGGCCACGCAGCTGCTCACTCGCCACATTACGTAGCTCTTTTCAGTCCCTCCCTCACAGATTCGGTGCGTCCTTTGTGCTATCATCCTTGGTGCTATGCTAATACAAACCCCGATAGTTGTAAGTTCATCGATCTTCCCCCACCAGTATGCGTCTATTCACAGCCGTGCTCCTCTCCTGTACAGCTGTATGTTTTGCACTTTACTTGATTCACTCTTCCCTCGCTTATCAGGTCTCGCGCTAGGTCTCCATTTCTTTCACTGGCAAGGTTGGACGGGCCTAATTGCTTGTATGATAGCAGAAGGTGAGCTTGGGTCCCCCACCGTACCTCTATCCTCACATGAGCACACAGTAATATTGCAAATGCGTCTCTACGCACTGTATTTTTTAAACAAGAAGGTCCTTGCCCTCATGGTGGCCACTTTCGTCGTGTCGTCGGCATCCTCGGCGGTCATAATGGGAACTGTTCTTCAGGGGATCAAAGGTTCGCACCCCCCTGGCCTGAGCCTGAGAAACATAAAAGCTAACTCCATGCACAAACAGCTCATTCTCATCCGATTCTAGGCACGACGTTCTGTGTTCCTGATGGCGTGCCCGACTATTTCTTTGCGTTTTGGCTGCCAATAATTCTGTTTGAGAGCCTCCTGTGTGGGCTGGCGCTGTACCGCGGGTTCCAGACGTTCCGCGCCGCAGGCACGCTGTTCCAATCCGGCAGGCATCTTGTTGCCATTCTCATCCGCGACTCGGTCCTCTACTTCCTCGTGTGAGTAGCCTTACACGTCCGTGTAATCACCCTCTAAAATCTACGTAGCATGTTCGCGACATACCTCACAAACATGCTCGTCTGGGCTAGCGCTTCGGTACGTGGCCTATTCATACACTTTTATGATTTGTATTAAATCCTTAGTAGACCAACTTCCTCGAAATCCCGATCGCATTTTCCGTAGCCCTGTCATGCTGTCTCGGCAACCGCATAATCCTCAACGTACGCGAGGTGAACCGGGAAATTGTGGAGACTAAAGAGCCGAGCGGCGAATCAATCAAACACCAGGCGCGGGAGACACGGTCAAGTTTCTTCGGGCCCGCGGAGCAGCTCACGGATATCGAGATGGCGCAGTTGAGGTCAATGAGGGCCGATCAGAGCTATGGGCAGTTCATTGTCCTGTAGCGATATACAGAGGGAACGAGCGGACCCAGTAAAATGAGGACTTTGCTTTGTCGGTCGGTTCCTGGATTCTGCTTCAGGATGACGGGATATCTCGCGTCTGTTCGGACTTTGGAGCTCACAGGGGGTGACGTAGGCACGATGCTGTCAACGAGACAGCCCCAATGTTGTACAGGGCTGATTGTCACCTTTTTAAGCGAAAGATTGTACACCGGAAGACCGTCCCGTTTTACCCGATCGTGGTTGCAAAAAACGAGTATGAAAGAGTTTGAGCATGGTGAAGTTTGAAGGTAACAAGATCTCTGGTCCGTCCCAGGTTGAAGTTCTGTCGGCTCATTTCTCACTGCCACACACCAAAGAGAGAACAGTGAATACGGCACGATTATTCAACTTCGGTTGTTGACATACAGTTTTTTGTGCTCTACTTCGCCAGAGGCACAGACGATCCCGCGTTTTGTGTGTAGCCGGACAAAGTAAGTTTCCTCCGTTATAAATTTATGTATTTCCTTTTCTTTCTTTCTTTCCCACCGCATACGGTTCTTCCCTCCTGGCACTTCTTGCTTCCAAACATTCTCTTACATACGGCAGACAGTGCTCATGAAGCGCGCCCGAGCTGTAGCACTACGCCTCTCGCGATCAAGGAACGGACGTCTCCGATAACCCCTCCGGGTACTGGACGAAGGAACAGCTTGCTGTGCGAGTGAACCGCCAGCCTCCGACTGAGAGAAAACCGGTCGTCGATCTCCAGGACTGCGATGATCATGTCGTCCAAAGTCGGTCGGTCCGCGGCCTGTGCTGTGAGACACCGACGGAAGAAAGCAGGGGCGGCGGAAGTGATTTGGAAGGTCTCGATGAAGTGGTTCTCCTCGTCGGCACGGCAGGCGGCGTAGCTTTCGTCAGAGGGCTAGGGGACCAACCTGGGCCGGCTGCCGGTGACGATATTGAAGAGGATGACGGCCAGCACCGAGAGGTCGGATTGGCGGGGGGAGTACGAGGCGCCTGCACCTGTCGAGTTCGCACACTCTGCGGAAGGTGGTCAGTGTCGATAAACTGGAATGAAGAACGGGAAACGACATACCAGGGCTGATATATGCGAGATCCCCCCACCGGAAATCACCAGACTGCTCCTCCCTCCGAGTCCCTCGTCGCCTTCTCAAAATTCGTAATCCACAAACTCCCCCCTTCTGAATCACACCAAATATTTCGAGGACGGAGGGTCGCGGTGGTGCCCGCGTTGTGGAACTCCGCCACCGCATCTGCCAGCATCAAGAACAACTCCTTCACGAGCCTCGGCCGGTCGAAGTACCTCTGACGCTGCAAAATCGAGTTGCTGGGGTCGCCCGTTGCCGGGTTCAGAACTAAACACAGGTATTCGTTGTCGCCGCCCGCCCGCGGGTCATCGGCGAAGCTAAAATTCAGGGTGGCGACCCCGCGCTGGGCGGCAACGGATTGGTGTAGGTCGAGCTCGCGCTAGAGGTCCGCGGCCTGCAGGGACCCAGGCGCGGGGTTGCGCATGCGCTTGTAGGCGTAGGGCATGTGGGTTGTGGTATCGAAGGCGTAATAGACCTGAGATGAATTGTCCGCCTCGGTGGTGAGGAGTTCGACCTGGGATGGCGAGTTAGAATACATACAATTTTTGAGAGCGAGAAATGAGACATACGATTTCGAGGTATCCTTCGTCGACGAAGGAACCGGTGAGGTTGAGGAGAGGAGAAGCAGCGCTGGCGCCGCGAGTGGAAGTCACTGCTGGGCGTTAGCGTTACTAATACTAGAAACACAGAGCTCACAAGTGAGATGAGGCGGGGTGAAAAGATGAAAATGGGGTGGCGGGTGGCTAGAAGCAGGGGATACGAGGGTTATGAGTGGGGGTAGAGAAGTCTCCAGCGAGTAGTAGATGATGCAGCAGAATGAAAGGGAAAAGTAATCGAGCGCGGCTCGAGATGGTGGTGGTAAGAATGAAAGAAAGGTGAGGACTAGTCTCTTGTAGACAGACGCTATAACAATATTTGTGCTCGTAAACTCGCATGTTATAGGTGACTACAGGGGAAGTGAGAAATAGCGAACCAAATATGTACCCCCTAAGTCTCGGAGGAAACATGTATGATGTCTTCGACTCGGAGCGGAAGCAAATTAATTATAACTATCATCATACGGAGAGAGACTTGAGGTTACGTCGTCCAAGAATTGGAGCAGAGATATAGTCCGTCGCGGAGAGATTCAGGTTCGAGATGAACCAGCAAGGCGGGTGACTCGGAAGTGAGGTGGCACTGTTCGGTATCGTTTCCGTTAGACATAATTTGTTTGAAAATATGTGTCAATTTATCCTGCTCGAGTGGCTCCAGCAAAGCTAAAGCAACACACCCGGGGAGTCCTGAGAATATTCATTTGCGTATTCGCTTGTCAACAACTCTCCGATTCTCGCAGCTTCCTGGATATCTGCCAAAGAGAGTTTTCTGTGACTAGGTGGTGCCGGTGGGCACAGATTTTGGCCAAAAGACACGGTCGAAATACCGCCGACGTCGGACGGAAACAGCCAATGATGACAAGGCTGAGTCTGTGCATGCCTGCCACACGTCACGCAGTGGTAGAGGGGAGAATAGGTGTGATACGAAAGGGTCGATCCGAGAATTGAAAAGGAGATATAGCCTGTCGCAGAGGGATGGCGCCAGCGGTGTCAACTGTCGAGGACAAGCAGGGCGAAGTGAATGGCGGATATCGGCGATTCCCGTGATTGCCGCGCATTGCCAAGTTCAACGTTCAACCCAAGCTCAACTACATCTGTGAATTCGGCTTTCCCCTTTGCTCGACTCCGGTCCTTCGAAAAACTGGGATTTCATCGAATCAATGTAAAAGTAATACAATAAGGGTCGACATGTTGAACACATGTACAATGTTCAACTGTCCAAGAAGCCTCTGTCCTCGAAATCAATGAGTTTCACTTTCCATAGCCAAATTTCCCCGCATTGCAAGGACAGAGAAGGTGCTTCTGCGAATACCAGGGCTATGTACGTCTTCTATGCGACACGTTCAATAGCACCTCGCGATTCAGGCCTGAATCGTGAAAGCTGGTGAACAATTGGATGCAACATGCGGTGATTGATGGCGGACTCACTTCCGAATTGATGAATCATTTTCGCTCCGCTTTTGGAAGACCATTCCGGACACAGCGACTATGACAAAACTACACCGGGACGAGCGGAAAACCTCTGGTTCCTGCATATTCGGAACCCTTTCCGGGTCGTACGCAGAGACTTTATCCAATATGCTGATGATGACGCAACTCAACTTGATGGCGGCGCCTTGCCACGAGCCCTATAAAGTCGGCGGCCTTAAGTGCGCCTCTCTCACAAATCTCCAACAATGTCGACTCAGCAAGCCCTCATCATTCCGTCCGCTAAAGCGCCCTTCATCCTGGGTCCGCTTCCCATCCCCGTCCCCAACAAGGGCGAAGTCCGCCTCAAGATCGTGTCAGTCGCACTAAATCCCATGTCCTACGCTCAACACGATTACGACTTTTTCATCCCCGAATATCCGGCAGTAGTTGGTTCTGACATCGCCGGGGTGGTCGACGAGGTCGGAGAAGGCGTCGAGGGGTTCGCGAAGGGCGACGAAGTGTGAGTGCTTGTCTCCATGAGAGGGTTTGAATGATACTGAAGCTTCAACAAGATTCGCCGGGGTCTTGATCGGCGGTTTCCAGCAATACACCACACTTCCAGCGGGATTACTCATTCGCGTACGCGTTCAAACGTAGTTTTCGCTGGATCTATGACTGATTTATAATATGCAGAAACCTAAAAACGCGAGCTTTGACGAGGTGGCCACTTTCCCCATCACATTTACAACGGCGTTGGTCGGTCTGTTTGCACCGGCGCCAATCGGCCTCGCCCTCAATCCCTCATACTCTTGGAACAAACCTCAGCAGGGTGAATCTGGGCTCGTTATCGGAGGAGGGACTTCCGTCGGCCAATTTGGTGCGTGGTTCACGCAACTGATTATTTAAATGCGCAGTTTAAATGTGTCCCAGCCGTCCAACTGTTGAAATTCCTCGGATTTACGCGGATTGTCGTGTATGCGTCGAAAGTGCACTTCGACTATCTTAAAATACTTGGCGCGACGGAGTGCATCGATCGCGGGGAGGTCCCTATCGAGAAGCTGGCCGTAACGCCGCCAGTTAAAGTCGTGTACGACGCCACGCCCACGGGCGCCCTGGACGCCGCGTACGATTCGGTCGTCGATGGCGGGAAGGTGACCACCGCGTGCCCGCAAGCGCAGACCGACAGGGAATCCCGCGGCATCACAGTCGTGCGCTGCTTTGGGTTCTACGCCGGTCCCGACGTCCTTCCCCCGATCGGCGATCCCGCACACTATCCTGGGGTTCCGGAGCACACGTCTTTCGGGAAGCTCATGATCGAAGAGCTGCCCAAGATGATAGAGCAGGGTGCCGTTGTGGTATGTGTTTCTTTTGAATACCCTTGCCTGCGGCTCACACACGCCAGCCAAACCGGGTCGAAGTCCTGCCCAACGGGCTTGCAAGCGTCCCCGATGCCTTGGAGCGGATGAAGGCGGGAGGTGTTAGCGGGGTCAAACTCGTGGCGCACCCGCAAGAATCGAGTGCTTAGGATCAGATATTCGGTCAAGATCGTCTGAATACCGTGCTGTACATTCATCCTTTATAACTTTGAGACTTGTTTCTTTAATTGACGTGTCGAACTACACCAGACTGAAGTCAGATGACCGCGTTGACGTTGACATCATCTCCGCTCCCTCTGGGCTAAGGAATGCGGAGACGGTATCAATATTCACAAGAAGGATTCGACATCGCGTCGAGGCAAAGTTCAAACCAAAGATCCAGTTTTAATCAACCCAAGTTCTATCAAGTATACCGTCTAATTCAAAACAATCACAGCACAAGTAGCGCCACAAGTACATACTGAAGCGCAAAATCAGTACCTGCTATTACTGAATTTTAGTATTACAAGGGCATACAATCCTCGAGCTCATCCGAAAGAGAGAAAAAAAAGAATGATCAGAAGAACAACCCCAGAACATCAGAGCCACGACAGGCTGCCCTCCAAGTATGGCACGCAGATTGTCTATGAGACCAGGCGTTGAGAAAGTCGAGGTCCAGTCCGAAAGATAAGGGTATCATACATCAGTGGAAAGAGGGGACGCCTCAAGCAAGGCTGCGGCCTTCTCGCCGATCCCGCAGATGATGGACGAGGGATGCGAGCCGGGCTGGTGGGGTGTGATCGACCCGTCCGCGACGAACACGTTGGTCGTTCCTACGCAGAGCGGGGGTGGGGTTCAACCGAATTTAAATCAGTACTCGTACTCCTCACCGCACGACGCAAGGCAAAAGACGCACCCTTCACCCGCAAATTCGCATCCACTGCACTCCCAATGGCGGCCGTCCCAAGCGGGTGGTACGCAGGTGCTGGGGACGTCGAGCGGCGTGCGTCGAGGGGTGAGGACAGTAGATGGCGGTGGCGTATGAGAAGGCGACGAAAGCGGCGCCGGCGATGAGGAACGCCCGTGGTGCGCGTTGCGGACGCGGGACATGTTGCGAGTGGCACTGAAGAGCGCGGCAGGGGCGGGCGTCGGGCCGCGAGGGGCGGTACAACTGTTCAAGACGGTCGTGTAACCCGGGGACGCGGCGACGGCGGCGTGGGGGACGACGAGCGCGAGCGTTGCGTGCTGCCCGTGCGGCTGGCGGTGTGGGTCGGGGCTGGGGTGCACGCTGGCGTGGTGTCGAGCGTGTCGGCATCGTACCGCGTCGGGGGAGCTATAACGCGCATGAGGTGACGCCGCAGTCGCGCAGTACATCGCGCGCAGCGTGTAGCGGGTTCGTGGTCGCGGCGGATGGGGTACGCATGCTCCAGCGAGGCGGGAACTGATGAGGCGCAAGAAAGGCGGTGGGAGGTGCAGCACGGCGGACGTACGGGCTGCTACGCTGCGGAGGGACGTCGCGCACCCGCGACGATAGCTGCTTGGTGCTTTAGACGCTGACGGCGTCGAGCGCTGCGCATGCCGGTGGCGCTGCGCGTCTGGCTCCCAGTGTGCGCATCGGGCGTGTGGGGGTACTCCTGCGTTGATCGTAGCCCGGGGAAGCATCAAAATCGTCGTAGCGCGGGGCCGGCGATGAAGAACAGCGACCGCGAGCCCGGGTAGTGGTGCAGATGGTAGGCGCATTGGGACTGGGGAGAAAAAAAAGCCGATGAGATTAGTAGAAGAAAGGAGGACTGATAACAGGCGACGCACCGTGGATACGACCGACGTTGACTGCCCTTCTCCCTCGATCCTTTCAGCATCCAGCTGCATGCAAGTACGTGCGCTTGCATGTTGAGAGAGACCGGTGGGTCAGCGGATGCCTGTACAAGACAGAGAAGGAAGATTGGATGAGAATGAAGCAAAATATCGACGGAAAAGCAAACGCACCTGGGATCGAGCCAGTTAATGAAAGTAGGGCCGCGAAACGATGCGCGCGAGCGATGGCATTGTACGGTGCGTTGGACATACTGCGATCGTCGAACTCAAAGGGATTGTGGCGCGTGGAAGTCGGCACCGCGCGAACCGGGTCGAGCATGGCGGCAATGGCTTCAAAGCGAGGCTTGGAGGCTGAATGGGAGCCGGGGGCGACGGGCCGATGACTTGGCCGAGGAGGGGGGGCATTCAATGTCGCGGTAGACGAGGGAGCGAGTTGAGGAAGACGGTATAGAGCAAAATTCGTTAGCCGAGAACTGGCCGGCGAATAGAGGGGATTGGGATTAGGTGGGCATTGAGGTGGGGGCAAGTGGTGAGGATAGTGATCAGGTCGGAGGCGAGGAGATAGGAGGAAGGACGGCGCGGGGGCCGGTCCGCGGTATGTACTGGATCCAAAATGTCAGCGCTACTAGCATGGACGAAGGGGACGCATACCTTCCTCGCGTGCATTTCTTCGTCGCCCACGCGAAGATCATGCACTCAATGTCCGCGCATGAGATAGGCGGCCACGGGTGGGTAGACGACCTTCGCATGGATCGCAGTATATGTAATCCGAGCCTCAAACTGCTCGCACACGGAATTTCTGGGTGGAGGACATGGTGGACGGCGGGGCGGACGCAATGAAGCTCGACGCACAGGCGCTCTGCACGTGTGCTTCTCGTGAGGCTGCGTCGCGCGCTACCCGCCAGCAGTCGCATCTTCGCGCCTAGTACGGTTGGGCCGGCGTAGGCGATGATGCTGCGCATAAGGATGCCGGTGCTCAACAGGCCAGCGTGGGCACGAATGCGGGGACGAAGGTCGAGGCGGGCGGGAGGGGGAGCCAGGCGGCGGCGGGTACGGTGAGCGGCCGCCGCAAGTGCTACGTATGCGGATGGTGCTGGGAATGTAGTGGTGTCGTGTGGCGGGGCGAGCGACGCAGCAGTTGAGGGATGGTGCGTAGCTCGGCAGGCCATCGGGGGCGGAGGCGGGGCGGCGCCGAGGAAGGCCGTAGTGCGCGGGGAGGCGGCGAAGGCAGCGCCGGCGATACAGAACCGCAGCTGCTGGGGGATGCGCGAGGGCGCGCGCGCGGCGCATTGAGGCGGCTGCACGTTAAGGAGGGCGACAGCGCAGTGTCAAACGTCGTGATTCGCAATGCACGGCGGGTGTGGGCGGCGACTGGCGAGGTGGGATGGGCGAAAGAGATTCGGGGTGTACGGGGACCCAACGGAGGCGGCGTCTACAGGCAGGAGCGGCAGCATGCGGCCAGTGGCGCGGGATGGGCAAAGGTATGCTCGAGCGTGTGGGTGTGGTACAGCATCGTCGTTTGAGGCGACTTCACGGGCACGCAGTACATCTGGCGCAATGCTCTTGTGGATGGAATATCGCCTTACGCGTTGGTACGCCAGAAGAGATTCGAGAGCGGCAGTGCCCATCACGTTGGCAAGACAAATATACAGTGCGCCACGTCACCCATCTCTTCCTTAGTCGGAAATGGTGGCCCACCCAAGGACCTTCCATATCGGGAAGGCCCTTCTTCTGGCTTCTTCCGCCCATTTGCGACTCATCCGCCGTCTGCCGCCAGACATGGTTTGCGCTAGCTGCCGCCTCCGTCGTCGGGGACTAAGCTTCTTTTTTTTGCTCCTCTTCGTTCCTGCCCACATCGACTCCGTGCGCCATTGCCCAAAAATGCCCAAAGACTTGACTCCCAAGGGTGCTAGGCCTTCGAAAATGCGTAAATCGACAGCCCCGCCGCCCTTCACTGTCCGTTTTGCCACCGTCTCTGCCGACGAGGCTGCCCAGGGTCTGAAACGTACCTCCGAGCGCAAAAACACCACTCTGCCGTCCCGTAGCCTTGCGTCCGACATCCAGGTGAAAGAGCTATATCTAACTCCGAAGCAGAGAAGGGAGATTGACGCGTTGAACGCGTCGGATGTGATTCTTGACGCGAAATTCTATGTGAATGGCGACCAAGAGCAGCAGTCCCAGTACGCGGCCGCAGCTTTAATGGCGTCGCATAGATTGGATTTGGACTCACGCGAGGTGAATGGAAATCGATGGAGTGTACGGTGGTCGACAAGCAAGGATGGAGGGAAAACTAAGCGTGTGTTGCTCCAATGGTATGTTGTTTTCCACTTCTCCACTTTGTATGAAAATGCAGTCTAAATCTTGGGATGTAGTGACTGCGGTTACGATCATCGAGAGGCTGGGTCCACAAAACGGCGCACCGCTGTCGATTTTACCGGCTGTTTAGCCCACGCCGAGATCACCTATGTACTCGAGACTGAAAAAATTCTACGCATACGAGGTTACTTCGAACACAACGATGCTTGTAAAGAAGCTTTAATGCAATGAATTCCTGCCCTTCCCCTTCATCCTTCTGTCTATCAGACCGCTTTGATGCAGCTTGCAAACAGCGCGTCTTTGACCGACATTCAGCAACGAAACCGTGAATGGGTCGCGCAGGGTGGCGACGGTTTGATTGCCAAGCATGGCAAAGACTGGAAGCATCGCTGGCTCCTGCAGTGCCACGACACACGTTCTCTGTACCGGCAGTTCAGCCGACTCCATGGTGTGAAGGTCTCGGAGAAACCACATATCAACCTCTACGAGTGGCTGGATCCGCATTCCCGCCAGTACAATCCTACCCTCGCCTCTGCCGTGTTCCACTACTCCGCGCGCACTACAAAGGAGGAACGTCTGGAGGTCTGTGTTGCAACCGACGAGATGAAAGAGGCCTCGTGGAAATATGGCCACCGCTCGCAGATTATTGTTGACGGCACTTTTGGTGTCTGTGATAAACGTCTGCTGTTGTTCATTGTAATGGGGATCGACGAAAACAAGCACGGAGTACCACTTGCATTCCTCTTCTTCTCAGCGCCCACCGGAAACCAGCTTTCTTCTTCCGGTTATGATACTGACATCCTGGCGAAGCTTTTGAAGCTCTGGTGGACATCCCTCGAAACATTTCGGGGCGGACTATCCTTCTACGCCCTTGTCGCTATCACTGACACGGATTTGAAGGAGCGCGCTGCCCTTCTCCGTGTATTTCCGGGAATCATCCTGCCCATCTGCAAGTTCCATCTCCGCCAATCATGGCGGAACCATCGAAATAAGTTAGTCAAGGGGAAATCACCCGAGTCGATGGAGGTGAAGGTGCGCCTCCGTCTGGTGGAACAAAAGCTAGTGGAGACAACAACACTCGATGCTGCGGTCCAAATCATCGAAGATGAACAGCAAGTATTGACCACATGGATGAAAACATCGCACGGGGCACCGGCTGAGAGGGGGTTACTTCATCTGGAGTATCTCTCCTCTTACTGGCTTTCCTTCGATCTTTGGGCAAGCTGGTCGGACTTCGGGAGGTACACTGCTGCCGAAATACTTGGATGCAGGTTCGACGGCGTGCTCCCAACGACGAATCATCTTGAATCATTCAATGGACTGCTGAAGCGAAAATATCTGCGTCGTTGGCAACGCGGAGGCCGTCGTCTTCGTGTGGATGTTCTGATCCAGATTATTGTCACTCGGGTCTTGCCTGCAGTGTTTGCACAACGTTGATTGCAATGCAGGGAGCAAGATCGTATTTCTGAATGGATCCTCTCGCTCCCTGGCAGCGAACGACTACTGGCAAATAAAAGAGCTGGACACACCGAGACTCCCAGTCCCGTGGCCTATTTCGCCACAGATCCGTCGAGGGACGCCGCAGCTGCCCAACTCTTGGACAACAATCAAATTTCGGCACCTACCTTTGACGCCGACACTTTCTTCTTTTCCTGCTATTCATCCTTCGCTACGGAGCTCGATGAAAACCCTCTCGCATATGGGGTTGAAATTCGGACGAACGGTACAGCATCCTGTACCTGCCCCGACTTCACAAAAAATGGCGGGGCTTGTAAACACATTCGTGCGGCCCTACTCAAAATTATTGAACTTCGCCAACAAATTCCCGATATTCCGTTGATATACCTTCCGACATCGGAACCGGAAGCTCGCGTTCTGCAAGCCAGGTTGGCTGTGCACTCAGCGGCATCTTCGCCGTCGCTTGCTAGGTCTTCAGCTCTGCCGACATTGGTTGCTGCTCAAAAGATCGATGAACTGTTGGCGGGTGACAGCGTTGCTTACGACGATACGGAGGGAACAGAGAATGAAGAGCCCGAAGATGTCGATGACGATAATGACAGTGTCGCAACAGATGCCAGTGGTGATGCTGATGAATTGAATGTCGGTAATTTCGTGAATGCATTTGTTTGCTTGGGGGAATTTATCATTGAACACTTTAATTTCAATAGATTTCACATAATCGGGCTGGTAGCTCGACTACGGCAGTCGACAATCAGGCCATCGCCCGTGTATCATACGAGTTAGCTCGTCATGCACCAAAGATTCAAGAACTCGCCCATTGTCTTGCCAACGTCAATTCGGTGCACTCGGAGAATCAGCGCCTTCAGATTTCATCTTACCAAGAACCTCTGAGCAAATTGCTTGCAGAGATTCAGCAACTCACAGGTAAAACCGGCAGTGTGAATCCGAATGAAAATGCCTGCAGTGCGGCACCTCGAACTCCACCGCAAGCTGTGAGAGTACTTCCCGGTCTGTCATTTTCTCAACCCCCTCTGCCTGCCTCGCCGGAGAGACGACGCCAAGAACGGAAAGATTCTTATAGCTGCCATTAAAATGTAATATTTACAGTAAAACTCACCTAGTATCAAGCTGTGTACGCCAATCCATCTGACATGTTCTTGCTGAATATACAATAAAATGATCCCTCCCAGGCAAAAATGTGCGCCAAGTTAAATATATTGACTTGAAGAGACTTGAAGGCGGAGTGCCATAACCACTCACTGTGTTCAGACCCTCCCTGCACAGAGGCTTGGTTCAGGTACCTACGCAGACCTCTACAGATTGCTCTGTGTAGGTGGCTGGACAGGCTCTGTGTAGCTCTGTATAGCTCTGGGCAGGTCAGTGTATGTCAGTGCATGTCAGCACAGGTCAGTGTAGGTCGTGGTAGGTCTGTGTAGTCATCTCCACAGGATTAAGATACTGTAACAACAACCGCTGCAGATGTTGAGCTGGCAAGAGAAACTCTAGTCTGTGCAGCTCTGCGGATGTACCTACCCTCACTACACTGACATATACAGACTCTGCGTAGTTGTCTACGCTTCGGCTACACCCAGCTACCCAGACACTGTGTGTAGTCGTCTAAACGGGATCTGTGTGGCCGACTAAACATGTCTATGCATATCTAAACTCAACTACCCAAACTGTGTTTAGGCCACCCTTGAACGTAGTGACTGCGACGAGTGTCGAAGACGGATTACGGAGTGAGCCCAACTCTGCAATTGCTAATGAGGATTCAAAATATGTTTATTGAAAGAAAGGGTCTTCCAGTATTTTTGCACTAATTGTTTAAAGTCCCCCCCGGCCTGTGTGGCATTAGGCAGCCAGAATACGGAGAGATGTCTGAGAGCGCCACATGCCGTTACTCGTACCTAAACCCCGTCTCGGAGTAAACCGGTCGTCCCAGGTCCCGAGCAAAGAACCCATCACCTTCCTACTCCATTTGTAAGGTCCTTGCCTGTGCTTACAGTCCCCTTAGTCGTTCGGTCTCCCAGTGTCAAGGAGTAATACAAACATCCTATCCTCCTTTTGGTGACAAGAAAGTTCAGTCACGGACAGGAGCTCTTTACCCGCAATGGCCCAGGCACCACCAACACCTCATTATCACGTCTTTGGTGCGGGAAACCTTCTTGGATCCAAACACCCGCGTCTTCATTTATATTTGTCCAGGTGGGCTCGGAGGCCCTGGGGGAGCAGGTACATCGGGTACCGGTGGTGCTGGGGGTGAGGGAGGCGGTCCCGTCTTAAACACCGATCTTTCAGGACCTACAAGCATTACCATGAACTTAGTTCCTGTGGTCCCCAATGGCACAGCTCCAGAGACGGCCCCATTGGTACCACAACCGCCGCAGGCGTATGGAATGGTGTGTCCACTGTAGGTCCGTTGAAACGCCGTAACAAGAGCGCGCGGCATCTAGTGCTATTTTGCGATTTCCTAGGACCAGTATTTATACAACGGGAAAGCGCTAGCACTTCTGAAGTGTATTACTAGCACTCAGGACTCTGGCTAGGTGATATAAAGGAGAACTGTTGGAATATACACAGCAAGCCGATGCTGAAACGGTGCGACGGGTTGAAACGGTGCAACCGTTTCAATGCATAGCAAGTGGAAACGCCACGTAGCGTTTCCATGGTGTGCACAGCAAGTAGAAACACCACGTAGCGTTTCTATGGTACCAGGGTTTCAGCTGGTCTGAAACCCATTGTTCAACGTAGTACTTTGGTTGTATTTATACCCATTGTTCTCGAGGTATAAAAGGCCTCGAGAACTTGCCAATAAACCATCTTGTTTCCCCACTTTCGTCCCCACCTCTACTTTTAATTCTACAGGTTATTGGCCCCCCGCGCTTGAAACCTTAAACGAAAACTTCCACTTTATAACCTATCACCCATGTCTACCAACACTTTCTCCTCGACCGCTAAACTTGGTGAATATTTCACCAAACTTCCCGCTTGCAAAGCAGACGGCACAAACTGGGTCTTCTTTCATGATCGCTTCCTGTTTGCGCTGGACGCGGCAGGACTTGGCGACCATTTTGACACCACCACCACTGCACCGATTGCCCCCGAGATTGTCGATCCGGCAGCACCGACGGCAGCTGAGGTGAAAGCCAATGACACCCACTTGGCACGTCGACGGTTCTGGAAGTCGGAGCAGGCCATTATCAAGCAGGGCCTAGCTTCGGTGATCCCAGATTCGCTTTTCTTGAAGGTCAAGGGGGCGGTGACAGCGAAGGAAATGTGGGAAAAGGTTAAAGAGGAATATGAGAAGAAATCCAAAATGGTCACGGTTGATCTGCGCCGCAAGCTCCAAGATGAGCGGTGTGCAGATGGAGGGGATGTAAAGGCTCACCTGGACAAACTACGGACGATACACGCGGACTTGATCGCTATGGGCGCCGACCCAGGAGATGAGAATTTCGTTGCAATTGTACTTGGCTCTCTCCCCACAGCATATGAAACCTATCTTTCAGCACTCACGGGTGCTGCCACGCTCCTTGGCAAAGAACTCGACCCCGACACGGTGCTGCAAGGCATCAGTGATGAATCGGACCGTAAAGCGGCCAGGAATTCTGGGAAGGGCGAGAAAGAGGCCGCGTTCTATGGGAATGGCGGCAAGAATTCGAAGCCGAAGAAGACGATGGAATGCTATAATTGTCACAAGAAGGGGCATATGGCAAAGGATTGCTGGGCTAAAGGAGGAGGGAAGGAGGGTCAGAACCCGCATAGGAAGGGTCGTGGCCAAGCAAACACCGCCAAGGCGGAACGGGATTTAGATGCTGCATGGATGGCAGCATCGTACGAGTCGGAGGAATATATTGAGTTCGATGAACTGGACGAGGAGGAGTTGGATGATGAATCCAAGGTCTTACCACCATTATTGGACGTGTCGGACAGCGACGATGAAGCTGACGACGTCGAGAAGGATGAGAAAAATGATGAGCACTCAGTGAAGACATCACTCACCTCGGAATGTGTATTTATCGCCGCCGCTCCCGAAGAAGCGCTCGAAATCTACGATTCGGGCACCTCAGTTCATATGACGCCCTCACGGCATCGGTTGATGAATTATCGGGCTATTCAGCCACGAGGAATTACCGCAGCCAATAATCAGACACTCGATGCAGTTGGAATGGGGGATATGCACATTGAAGTGCCAAATGGGGCGAACAGGTCAACGAGAGTCCTTGTGAAGGATGTCTTGCACGTACCAAAGCTCGGTCCCACCCTTATATCCATCGGTCGCATCGCACAAGCCGGCTGCGCAGTCCAATTCTGCCAAAAGGAGTGCCGCATATTTGATGGCAAACATCGACGAATCGGCACCATTCCACTCGTTCGCGGACTCTACACCGTTCAAGTTCTGCATCCACCACTACGTGCGAACGCAGCATCAGACGCGCCAGTACTTGCGACTCCCGAGGAGTTGCACCGCTTGATGGGGCACCTTCCAATTGATGCGGCAAAGAAGCTGGTTAAAAATGAGTTGGTGGAAGGAATTGAACTCGATGAGACGGAACCCACCTTGAAGGATGACTGCAAGTCATGTCTGCATGGCAGAATGACGCGCAAGCCGATCTCGAAGTCCATGGAACGTGAAGCAAGTGGAAATGTCGGTGATGAAGTTCACACCGACGTCTGGGGACCAGCAACAGTTGAAACACCGCAGCACAAGCGGTACTACAGCTCGTTTACAGACGAGGCATCACGCTATACGGTCCTATTCTTGATGCAGACCAAGGACGAGACACAGGAGTCCTTCGAGAGTCTTGATGCACGCTGGGAAAAGGAACACGGGATAAAAATCAAAATTCTGCATTCCGACAACGGCGGCGAGTACAAAAGTCGTGAATTCGACGAATACCTCGCCAAGAAGGGTATCCGACGCCGCCTCACTACCCACAACACCCCCGAGCACAACGGCGTCGCCGAACGTCTCAACCGCACACTTCTGGAAAAGGTCCGCGCAATGTTGCACTTGGCAGCATTGCCATCCAATTTGTGGGGCGAGGCTCTGAGGCATGCAGTGTGGTTGAAGAACAGAACGTCGACACGGGCGCTCGAAGGGCGGACACCTTACGAAGTCTTCTATAAGCTGAAGCCGGACTTACGGAATATTCATGAGTGGGGTTGTGAGGTCGTTGTTCATGTGGAAGACGCGAAGAAACTGGACGGACGGGCCCGCGATGGTAGATGGATGGGATTTGACCTTGAAACTATTGATGGACATCGGATTTATTACCCAGACAATCGATCCATACGCGTTGAGCGCAGCGTAAAATTCCCAGAGCGGAAACAAAGTGGAGGGATCCATAGGGTGCTGAATGAGGGGGAGAATGAAGAGATTAAAGTCGAAGAAAAGCCACAGAGCATCCAGCACGCACCTGGAACGACTTCCAATATTTCTATCCCACTCCCTCCTTGCACACCTGAATACCCGCTTTCCACACCTCCCGACACGCTGCCCAAGTTGAAACCAGTTGCCCCGAGAGATATTTCAAGCCTGATCGACCCGAAGAACATCATTGAAGGCACCAGAACGCGCCGCGCCGTGCACGTCGCAGATGCCGAGGAGGATGACTCAAACCTAATTGGAATGGGCATGGAGTATGCGTATGTGGGAATAGGGAACTCGTCAGACTCGCCTACGGTTGAGGAGGCAATGACGCGCGAGGATTGGCCTCTGTTCAAAGCGGTGATGGACGTAGAGATGGAAGCGATGAGGAAAACAGGCACCTTCGGAGACGGACTTGTTCCGAGACCGATTGGCCGAAATGTTGTTGGATCCAAGTGGGCACTTAGGATCAAGCGCAAAGCTGACGGCGAGATTGACAAGTACAAGGCTCGTCTCGTTGCCCGTGGCTTCACGCAGGTCCAGGGTGTCGACTACTTTGAGACCTTCTCGCCTACCGCCAAACTTTCTTCCCTTCGCACCATCCTATCCATTGCTACCCGATTTAATTGGGATATCAAAGTTTTCGACTACTCAGCGGCATTTCTCAACGGAGAGTTCACACCGGAGGAGGAGATTTATATGGAGCAGGCACCGCATTATTCGAACGGCAACTCCCAGGAGGTCATTCGACTTCGGCGCACAATTTATGGATTAAAACAGTCGAGCCGCAAATGGTATGAGAAATTAACTTCATCTCTCGCCACACTCGGCATCTATCCACTCCACTCCGACCACGCCGTCTATCGTCTCGTACGCGGGAACAATATCGCACTTCTCGCCATCCACATCGATGACAGCACGATCACCGGGACGTCGCCCGCATTGATTGATGAGGTCCAGGAGGAGATTGCGGGTATATTCCGGATCACAAAGTTGGGGCCGATTAGCTGGCTTCTTGGAATGGAGGTCAAGCGAAATCACGAGAAGGGTACGCTGGCATTGTCTCAGACAACGTACATCGACTCTCTCCTTCGCAAATTCAACATGACAGACTGCAAATCAGTCTCAGTACCTTTGGATCCCACGGTTCAACTCAGTCGCGAACAATGCCCCACGAACCCGACAGCTGTCGCAGAGATGAAAGGAGCTCCTTACCGCAAGCTAATTGGCGGACTCGTCTGGCTCGCAACCGCTACTCGACCAGACTTGGTGTTCACCGTCTGCGTCTTATCTCGTTTCATCGACAATCCTGGACTTCCGCATTGGACTGCCGCAAAGCGTGTACTTCAATATTTGAAGGGGACACGCTCTCACGCGCTCACATACAACACATCCGATGCTATTCTCAGTCTCGACATCTTTGCCGACGCCGACGGCATGTCCCTCGAGAATCGCAAAGCCGTGTCCGGTTACGCATTCATCTTGAATGGCGCCGCAGTTTCTTGGTCGTCCAAACAGCAGGAAATTGTTTCCTTGTCCACGACAGAAGCTGAATATGTTGCCATCACCTACACTGCGAAGGAGGCCATTTGGTTCCGCTATTTCATGGCAGAACTATTTGGACCCATCAATTTCCCCCTGATCATATACAACGACAACCAGTCCGCTATCTCGCTTGCACACGCCGAACTCGGTCAATTCCACGCTCGTACCAAACATATCGACATTCGCTACCATTTCATTCGCGAGCAGATTGAGACCAGCACACTGGAAATTGTTTATTGCCCAACAGCCGAGATGACTGCGGACTTGTTTACCAAGGCGCTGGCCGCTTTTAAATTCAAGCCGCTAGTTCAGGCGTTGGGATTAATTTCGGCTTGAGGGGGAGTGTTGGAATATACACAGCAAGCCGATGCTGAAACGGTGCGACGGGTTGAAACGGTGCAACCGTTTCAATGCATAGCAAGTGGAAACACCACGTAGCGTTTCCATGGTGTGCACAGCAAGTAGAAACATCACGTAGCGTTTCTATGGTACCAGGGTTTCAGCTGGTCTGAAACCCATTGTTCAACGTAGTACTTTGGTTGTATTTATACCCATTGTTCTCGAGGTATAAAAGGCCTCGAGAACTTGCCAATAAACCATCTTGTTTCCCCACTTTCGTCCCCACCTCTACTTTTAATTCTACAAGAACTGGAGTGAGCCCAAGCTGCCGGTTGTAGCATCAGACACGACTAGTGTGACGCGCTAGTACGGTCTGAAGGCACAAACCATGGGGAAATAACTATAAGCCTACACAGTCAAGGTGCTAGCACCTAGGAAGCGAGACACAGAAGAGTGATATTGCGAGCACGCTAGCTGGAGGTGCGAGCGGCGAGTCTGGGATCTGAAGGGTAGTAAACTATGCACTAGTAGCCTTCTAGCAAGAGCGCTAGCGTGCGGAACCCCTCTAGCGATCGACCCGAGGCCCGAAACACAGATGCGAGCACGTGACGGTCGCGACGTGGTCGCGAGTCACAAACAGAGACAAAGTAGACAGTAGAGGAATAGCTAGCAGGCTATTGGTGCGGATGCGCGGGTCACCACATATGCAGTAACGGATAAACGGACTGCTAGCCGATGCTCTGACTCGTGCTAGATGACTCCAGGCGGCGGATTCAACTCCGCTTCGTCAGGATAGCGATTCCAGCAGCTGATGGCAAGCTGAGGGATCACTCACGATACCCATAAATGGACGCTAGCGGATCAGTGTGGCTGTTCTGCTTGGCATAGACCCATCATAAAACCAAACGGCAGTCGTTTCATTGGCTGTCGTATCTATCACATCATTTTCACTCATTTATATTATTCATTCTGTTTATCACATGTATCATGGACCTCAGTAGTATAAAGGGAGCACAGAGCAGGCTAGAACCTCAGATTATTACACCCCGACTTTGTACGAAGTTGGTGCAGGTGGTCTCAGGTTGCTAGTGGAGATTGTACACACACTTCACAAGTAGTAGCTTTATTGGAATCAATACTGTTGACTCTGGACACGTCGAGATCTTAAGTTGAGATTCTAAGTTGTTGGCTCGCGGAGTCTTCACGTTGTGATAAGGACCGCGGTGTCGGTATCAAAAGATATGTGATTCGAATTCGACTACGTTCGTCCTCTAGAGGGGAAGATATAGTCGAATGATAGAGCGGAAGGTCGGTGCGCGAATCGGCCTTGTATGAGGGATAGGTGTGTGGTGTGTGTGTGAACGGGGAATTGTGGAGACCGTTCGTCTCCTAGGTGTGGACGCGCGCGACGGACCTGTTGTTAGTGGAAACGGTAAAGAAGGTGTGAAATGCCTAAACCTGGCTCCCCATACGAGAGTACTGGAACCCTAAATGCGTTGCCCTGCCCGCTTTCCTTCGTGCGCTCTTCCCCTTAGAACCAGCGCTGGAGATGCGATGTGTGTCGCACGGACGATGACACCGACGTCGTTCGGTCGACGGCGAGACGGTCGGTCTCGTTGGCTATGGACGGCGATTTATGTGTGATGGCTTCTCTCCGGGCCTGTTTTCTACAGAGCGAGGCTCGCGAGAACGGTGATCCTAATCGAGGAAGCCTGGAATGGTGACACTGGGTCCAGTGAGGAGGGACCCTGCTGATGGAGGTGTGAGAGGTGAGACGCCGATGAACGAGCGAATGTAAGATGTGTGGCCTGCCTCCGGCAGTGGGCAAGGAGGAGGGTGCACGAGAGGTACGAGGTCGGGGAAGGCTGGGAGTACCCCTTAGATTGAGCTGAGAACAGTACAGAAAGTGGGGAAAAAAACGCCCCGAAAGCTACTTCTGCAGGCCGGAAGGTACTGACTACTCCTACTGAATGCGCTCCCTTTTATACCTCCTCGACGACTTCCCACGTTTCCAGAGGTGCCATGCGGGTCGCAGGTGTTTCCAGGGGGCAGGGGACGTCATGAGGTGTTTCGAGGTGCATATATGACAGGAGAACGGACGCCTCTGCTGAGGAGACCGATCGTCTCTGGGTGTGCGCGAGGCGCGGTGAGGCCGAACGACCTCGGAATACGTCTGGAGCTCCAGGCACGGCTGGTAATTGTGTCGGTGGGTGCTCGAGTGCTCAGGAAGGGGGAGAGACGGATGGTCTCCTCTCGGCTAGTCGATGCGTCGTGCGAAGTGGGGAAGGGCTGTGTCGGGATATCCTCTGCCTCGTCCGATGGGTCGGCGTCAGGCACGCGGCAGGTCCGTCCGGTGTGGGAGAGCGTCCGAGAACGGAAACGAGGGGACGTCGTGCCAGGGGACCGGTCACATGTCGGTAGACGGCGCAGTACGAGGAGCACCGGTTCGTTGGATGCAGAAGGTCACGTCGTAGGCGTCAAGAGGTCGTGGCGTACGGGTCGTATCCGTGTGACGAAGGTGCAGGAGCGAGCCCGGAATGGCGGGGGAGACGATGCGGATGTGGGGAGAGCGGTGGTCTCGTTCGGAAGCTGCTTCCGGTAACGTAGAATCCCATTTAGGAAGATCCGTCGCGTACGTCCGAGCTCGTCCCGTTACTCGTGCAGATGGTTCGCAGGGGCCATGAGGCGACGAGCGATGCGTAGCATGCTCGGAGACCTCACAACGTATAAAACCAAGGGTGTTCTCTTCGAGAACCAGCTAGCAGTTGCGCTAGCAGCTTTGCCTTCACCCCGATATATTCGTAGTGTGTTGGATTGCCTACTAGGTGATTGTGTGTTGCCTCGAGCCCACTAAGAAGAAGACGGACTAGGTGCCCCCACCTCTAGACCGACTGTAACTTGTCAGTTACTTCGCCTTCACCCCGATATTGACGGAAGCACTGTCGTAGTGTGTTGGGTCGCTAGCTGGACACTTATAGTGTCTATTGCCAATACAAAGTGGAAACATTCCTGTTCTTGGTTAAGGAATAGGTCAGCGGCTTAAGGACTGCCTTGTCGCTTGAGGATTGAAGTCCCCTTGTTGTTAGCCTCAATAGTCTTTGGGTATCCCATTGCGAGGATTTTCACAAACCTACATACTCTGCCCTGGTGCCCTCGATCTAGCGATCCAGCCACCTTGTATCCAACCCATAAACCCCTGCCCATCCCAGGTGCTAGCGGTATTGTTGTTGGCAGCTGCGTAGTGCTAGCGTGTTGTTGAACAGCTTGTTGAAGTCTAGCAGTCGAATTGTGTTTGTTCCAAACCCGTTGGTCGCACACTACGGCCCGGACCCGAACTCACAAAGAGAAGCACTTACATCTTTGGAGGAATAGATTGTTGTAGTGGTGGTTTTGTGGTTGTTTTGTGCAAGCACGAATCTAAGCTATTTCTAGTCGTATATCAAGTGCACCGTTTCACCGTATCCAGTCTTCTTGTTCTAATCAAGAGCCTCAGATGGGCCCGGATTCTGGGCCTCCTGTTTACTCGGAGAGCGGAATCTATTCCAATCTGTTACTATGTCAGGGCCGCGGCTTCCCATTGTACCGCCCCGAGCCTCAACTCAATCTCCCCGCACAATACCAACAGAAAGGCATTTCCATAGGTGACGTTGGCACAGTCACCGTTGATGGAGACTTTGATTTCTTCTTCAACATCTATGCCGATGGCCCCAAGGATCTTATTTCATTATCGCCATATCACCCGACGGAGGACATCAAATGCTACCCCGTTAATCCCAGACATCATTACTCGACAGATTCGATTTGTAAGGAGACTGGTTCTTCAGGGTAAGTCTCAGCTATGAAAGTCACAATCACATGCCCATTCTTTTATGTACAGTTCCACTCTTGGCACGGACTTTGTCTTCCATTGTACAGCACTAAATGGCGCTGTATTGGCCCTCCCCCATGGTGGACAGGTTGAGAAGCTAAGACCTATTAGGTTCATGCGAGAATATGCAGCCAAGAATGCTGAGAGCTGGTACAAGTACCTCAACGGAACCAAAGGATTTGAACAGGTGAATGGAAGTCTCTTGCTCATCACAGGGTGTGAAAAAGCCAAGTCATGGGGTATAGCAATGTTCCACCATGTTTTGCCCCAGAATGAGTTCCAGCTCTCGTTCAGCCCCACAACAGATGCAGAGCTGGCTTCAAATACCAATGGCAGGGCGGTGCAGATTTCCACTGCAAGCATGCCAACCTGCCACCCGATGATAGTCTGCTGAATCAAACAAACTTCATACACGCCTTCACAATCTCACTCCCTGAAACTATCTAGGAAAGACTCTTTGGGGATGTCACAATTGGCCAGCTGGTGCACTCGCTGGTGCACTCGCCGGCCCCCATGGACAAGTCAGGCTGTGGTTTTGTGCCATATGGGTCTCAAGGGTCATTATTGGGGTCGTTGCTCAGTGTCAGGGGAACCCCTGCTTCGGACCGTTTTCCATCCGGACCCGCCCCGGACGGTTTTCCATCCGAACCAGCTCCGGACGCTTCGGATGGTTTTCTGCCCAGTGCTCCGGATACTTCTATGCCCATCCATCCAGCTGTCCAACCATCTGGGACATCTGTCCGCTCTCGCTGGCACGTGCTATGTGATCAGTCCTGCAATCACTGTAGATACCTCCAGACATGTGCTACTGGGTAGTTACCAATTAGTATATAACACACCGAATAAAGTAAAATTTCAGTCCGGACTGAAACCACATTTGATTTGCCAAGAATCTAGATCCAAATCAGTCGCACAGAAATAGGAGAGATCAGTGATGGCGGATTCTTATAAAGAAACTCAAAGACTTCAGCTGTGCTGAAATTCACGCTGAAATTGCTGAGCAATTTTTGCCATTTGCCAATATAAATAGAAGGCCAGTAGCATAAACAGCTCAGGGACTTCAGCGTGGCTGGTATGCTCTTTGAGTTTCTTTGTGAGAGTTGGCCATCACTGATTTTCCGCATTTCTGGTGGGACCGATTTGGTTTTAGATTTGTGGTAAATCACACCCTGTTTCAGTTCAGACTGAAATTTTACTTTATTTGGTGTGAAAACAACCCTAAGTTCGATGGAGAGAGGGTCAAAAGTTTGAAGATCTCTCTTTCTCACTGTGAAACAGTTTTCTCTGCCAGAGGCATCACGGATGAGCAGGAGAAACTGCTGGAATCCCTTGACCGTGTTGATATAATGGAGCAGTGGCCAGGGTGTGGGGGAAGCGTAGGATACGAGTTCTGACACACGAGGGGTGGCGAATCTGACTCTTGTAAGTGGTAGATTAACCAAAGAAGTAACTATGTTACATGTCACTTTATATACGGTGGATCAAGTGGCTGTATGACCAAGTGATGGGAACGATAAGATAAACAGATGTAATGATTGCGTAGAGTCCGAAGACAAGAATAAAGGGGTGTGGTGTTCGTGGAAGAAGAAAGAAATAGAATAGGGTATAAGGAATGTGTATGAGTGAGGCGAAGTGACGTAGCCGTTACACAGGGTCATGTCGTGATAATGGGGCAGAGAATTCTTTTGTTGTTCTTTATGAAGGAATTCAACTGCACAAATGTATTAGGGGTAAGTATCTCATGCGCACGGTCGGCTTTTGGTTGACTTAATATCCAGCGAGACCCACAATTTTGATTTGTGTATTGTCGTATAATGGGGCAGAGAATTCTTTTGTTGTTCTTTATGAAGGAATTCAACCGCACAAATGTATTAGGGGTAAGTATCTCATGCGCACGGCCGGCTTTTGGTTGACTTAATATCCAGCGAGACCCACAATTTTGATTTGTGTATTGTCGTATAATAAATATCAGTCAGGGTGAACAAGATAACACGGGTAGCCCATAACTTATTACATATTTGGAATAGATCCATCATGTCACATGTGGAACAATTCATTTAAATTGGAACTGGCACCTTGTGCGTGCTGGCACCTGGAGTTTCATTAAGAACGGAAAAGATATTGGATAGTACAATTTGATTCACCTGTTGCATTTTGGAAGCCATTTGCTGATACGGGTTGCATTGAACTCTTTGCAACTGGTGAAGCCGAGTTTTGTGGCGCAGACAAATGGGTGTACCACTCCACTTTTCTGGATCCATCCTGATTGGCAGTGGCCCATGGACTATGGCTGACATCAGCAGACTCAACTATGTCCTCTTGATTGTCCCCAACCGAAGATAATCTTTCAAGCTGGGCTTTAATAGCAGTGGCGGCTTTTGTCTGTGAGGATCGGACAAATAGCGGGTGAGCTGCCTCCCACATTTCCTTTGCCTCCAACACGTTCTCACGGTTATCCATGATGTCCCCGATTCCACTCATGCATTCAGCTCGGAGGCGGTGGATATCTGTTTTTGTTGCTCCGTCAAGTGCCGTGTGAAAGAGGTGGAGAGCAGTCTCTTCGTCATCTAATGCCGCAAAAACATCCGCGAGGCAACGAAGAGCGTGAAGTGTGCCTACCAGGCGTTTGTTCTTCCGGGTAAAAACAAAGTATGTCATCGCCCAGCGTAGTGTGCTCCATGGGTCGTCCAATTTGTTCTGTGGATCGCCAAGCGCAGCTAAACATGAAGCGGTAATAGCTGGGAAGATACCAAGGCTTTTCCATAAACATTGCTTGAATGAAGAACGGGGCGGTGCAAAGATGCCCATGCTCGAGATCCAGTTCTGCCCGGACCCAAGAACATAGCAGGAGTATTCGGACGTCATGAACTTTATACACGGCTTCCGCAGCATCCACATCATCAAGAATTTCATTCTCCTTGCCGCCTGTGAGAATCCCAATAAATGCCCTCTGCACGAGAAAAAATGCATAATAACGTGGTGCAGAGGTTGGAGACGCCTTGGTTATGCCTATGTCACAGAATTTCTTGGCTTCAAGATATTCAGTTTTTGCAAGATGGATATCTGTCCGAATATCAAGAACACCGAGAAAGTAATCTGAGTCTTCCATACACATATCAATGACCAGCTCATGGAGCCTTTCAGTGAGGGCACGGGCCCGAGGAAGATTGCCCAAATAATAGTGGGCAGAGGCTTCAGCGTCTAGCCATTCAATTTCGAGCCGAGTATTCCATGTCAGTCGGGCTAATGCTCGGGCCTCCTTAGCAACTCTCAAAAGGCCACTGGGATCCTGCATATAGTGCGCAATTTTGATTTTACCCTGCAGTAAACTCAGAATTAGGTTGAAATCTGTAGTTTGTTTTCCCAATGACAGTGCAACATCATTGAATCCAATGGCCTGTTGAAAGTCTCTCCGGAAAAGATAATGCCCCGATGCTGCATGGTAAAACATAATAACTAGAGAGCATTTTGAGCGCAGAGGACAAGCCGGAGCAAATCAAAATACCTTCTTCAATGGGACACTGAACTGTGCCGAAGTAGTCGACACCCTCATTGATCCAAAATTCGGCATCTGTTAGCAACTCAGCTGAAACTTGGCCTCCCATCTGGAGTTGGCGACATCGATATTTCCATTTTACCCACGGAATACCCGTTACTTCAGCCACATTGCGAAGTTTTTCCATGAGGGGACTCACACCTCTCAACATGAGTCCAGAAAAGCGGTCGAGTGTTATGATACTGTTGGCAATGTCTAGCAGGGAAGTTCCCTCGTCAGAAAGGCCGTGTGAAATGAGTTCATTGATATTTCCGAGAAAGGCCATGATAATAGATGCCAGATGACCAGTATCCCGTTCGTTGGATGTCCCCCACATTGAGACAAAATGCTCAAGATGAGTTTGGAGTGGCCTGGAGAGAGCTAATGATGGGGGATTCACCCTCCGAATATATTCGCGGATGGGGACCAAACATTTAATGTGTCCGCCATTGTCCACATAGGCCAAAGATGTTTGAACAAGGGATGATGCACACTGGCCTATCTGTGGAATAGGGACCTGGCAGGCAATAAGATCCTTGACTGTGATCCCATCAGGGAGCAGGGACAGTAGGGAAAGGAGATTCCTTGCGTTTGGGGATGATGACATGCGTGGCCCGTTGAGTGATAGAACAATAGATTTCTCAAGATTAGAGCTCTTATCGTGGCCATCGGAGAGCAGAATCGTGTTCTCCTCGTGCCACCGAGACAGAGCACCAGAGTAACCTTCAAAGGATACTATGTTGGCCATGAGACTAATAGCCAGGGGCAAATTTCCAGACAGAGTAAGCAGCTCATCAAGGGCAGTTTCTTCTCTGGTGGCTGGCTCCTCTGCAACTTCGACGAATATCTGACGTGAGGCAGATACTGATAGCGGTTTGAGGGGGTGAAGAAAAGGTCGACTCCATTTGACCTTCCCTGGCCTTTCTGCTCCACGCATTGTGATCTAATGCAGGATGAGCAACCCAAGAACTGAAGTTAATAAAAATAGACTTGCCAGCAATGCCAGGTTAGGGACCTCCGTGAGGATGGAAAGAAAATCTTCAACTTTGCTTCGAGACTGTAATGGTTCCCATGGGGTCTCCAAATTGTCCAAAACCAGCAGGCATGGGCCGCACTGCCGCAAGTGCTGGACAATGATCTGGGAAAGCTGTCTGGAATTCTGAAGCCCAAGATGTGAGCCAAGGGTGGACACCAACTCCAAAACTGCTATTTGTGGATTCACAGGACACAAAATACTGAATGGGGTATTTTTGCATAATTGCTGGATGATGTAAGGCCGCAGTTGCTAGAGTTGTCTTTCCCATACCACCGGGACCAAGGATGGCCACACGAGGGAGCTCTGCCATAAGGCTCATTACGAGCTCATTGAGCTCGGAGTCTCTGCCATAGAATATTTTCGGGGTGGCTGGAAGGAGGGAAAAAGAACCGGAACTATACCAATTAACATGAGCTGGAGTTGTGTTACTTTGGAACAATGATCCAAGGCACTTGCCTGGAATTCAGCATGCTGCCCATAATCTATTTTGACAGGCTCTGAGATCAGCAAATGTGTGTTGGAAAATCTACGTACAGAAGATCCAGTTTCGACTGATTCGCTCCGGGCTGATATCAGCTCCAGAAGTTCTTGATGCCGCTGTTCCATATCGCCATCTAGCTGTGCAAGGGCACTTGCAACACCGGTTCCCAGTTTGATCTTTAGTCAAGGTCCTCAGATTGTCTGTGAAACATTTTCAAAGTGACCCACCGTAAATATGTTGCAAGCATCGCTCAGGTCCCTTTTGCAAATATTCAATTGTTGGGTAATTTCACTCTGCTTGAACAGGCGCTTCAAATTTCCTAGTTCTTTTTGCGCCTTGAGACAAGCATGGAATTTCTGCAGGGTCCTAAATTGAATGAATATCACATTTTGTCTCTTTGATAGGACCACAGACTGAGCATATTCAGCTATATGTTCAAGCAGCTGAGGAGAAGCAATGTTGTCTGGGTTGGTGCAAAGACCCATCAATGTGCAGAGCACAAGATGAATATCCTTGACCATCTGGAGGCACTGTTCGGTATGTGACTTGGTATTCTGAATGACTGTAGTGAGCCATTAAAATCAATTAATTTTACCATTAGCTGACCTGGATGAGTGTAACAACTGCAAGAGTCAGACTGCAAACAGTCCCAACAAAAGGTATTTGCACTGCTTTCCCGAGATCTCGAAGAGCATTGGCCGCCACAATAGTATACTGTAGAACTGGCTTCGAGATATCTGAGGAGTGAATGGGCATTGTGAGATGGGTTGCACCTATTGGTGTGCGGGGGAAAATGCTCTCTTCCTTATATATGCGCTACAGAAGCCTTTGATAAGGCTGTGGAGAATCAAGGAGCACTTGATGATTAACATATCAGCGGGAGAAGACACCTGAAACAAGATTTTTTGTTTTTCTGGAAAGATCTTTGGTGTCGGATCGGGTTGATTGGAGGGACGGAATGTAGTAGTTGTGGTATCAACCAAGTATCAACTGTCCAGTTGTTGCCAGTTGGTTGCAGGCAGGAAGATAGATGCTGCACACAGCAACGCCATTACCTCAGGGCACATGCTCATTGGACCTTAAGAACAAAAATACCGAGATCATCAGCCACAGGGGCAAGGAAATCACGGGAAGATTCTTTTCTTGCCTCGCAGTCATGGCGAGAATGATAGCAAGAGGCCGACGAGCGGCAGGTCACAAACAGCAACAGAAAATATAAGACGGAGATTTGTTGAATTTGCAGACATAGAGCTCAATGTTTGCTCGGTCGGCGCACAAGTGCCGACCAGCTCACATTGAGGGTTGTATAACTTTGGGCCGGAAGATTAAATAGACGCCGTTCCCAAAATGGTAATAAATGCAAGTCACATGGGCCGATTGTAACATTCTCGGTCCTCCCCCCTTTGATACCTCCCGAATAGGCACATACAGAACAAGTTCTGTTTGTGAATGATGGGTCAACTCAACCTTCAAAGAAGCGTAAAGAAAGAGATCCACAAATCCTCTATACTGTAGCATTTCGTTCAATTCGCGGGGCCTGTGACCTGTGACACCCATTCGCGAACTTTGGTTTTCGCGAATTGGCTTGGGGGACCGTGACATAGAAAAAAAATTCGCGTTTTTGCCTGGAGCACCGAGACTTACTACCAAGACCTAGGCAGTCACTCAAATAGATGTATGCGAACCACAAAGATGAGGGTCTTCTTGTACCTGGGTTCTAGTACTTGTAGTTCTCACCTTCGTAAATGAATATAATCCGGGTCCCAATGGTGCGAGCAACGAGCTTCGAGGGAGAAGGAGAGGAGCCAGCTTGCTGTCAAATGTGGCAGTTGTATGGGAAGAAGTTTTAAGTTGCTCCCGATCACATCAGTCGTGTGTGCGCCGCGGCAAATCGAACACCGAGGTACTTAAGGGGGAAAATCGCATTTCGAGCGGGTTTTTTGGTGATTTTGTGACTTCTTTCGCAAGTTCGCGGTTGGCCTCGGTGACCCGTGACATTCGCGAAATTTTTCGCGAATTTGGGGGCCTGTGACGAGTGACACGCGAATTGAACGAAATGCTACAGTATGCTGTCCTCGCGGCACGGCGCCAAAGCACTAGTCACCGGGAGCCAACGTGTGCAGTTGGCGTAACCTCAAAAAAGACATCTCCAACGGAACATCGGAAGGCTGCGATTGGATCACTACTGAATTAGATGGAAGTTCCTCTGACAGAAGATGAGTAGACCCTCGGAAGCGCACAACGAGAGATACGGGAAGATTCAAAGCCAAAGACCAGGGAGCAAAGGACCGTTATCGGCCATCGCCATTAACTCATCTTGACTCTTCTATTGACTTCCCAACACGACTGCTATTACTGAAATTTAGTATTACACAAGGGTATACAATCCTCGAGCTCCTCCAAAAGAGAGAAAAAAAGAATGATCAGAAGAACAACCCCAGAACATCACAGAGCCACGACAGGCTGCCCTCCAAGTATGGCACGCAGATCGTCTATGAGACCGGGCGTTGAGAAAGTCGAGGTCCAGCCCGAAAGATAAGGGTATCATACATCAGTGGAAAGAGGGGACGCCTTAAGCAAGGCTGCGGCCTTCTCGCCGATCCCGTAGATGATGGACGAGGGATGCGAGCCGGGCTGGTGGGGTATAATCGACCCGTCCGCGACGAACACGTTGGTCGTTCCTGCACAGAGTTGGGGTGGGGTTCAACCAAATTTAAATCAGTACTCGTCCTCATCGCCGCACGACGCAAGGAAAAAGACGCACCCTTCACCCGCAACTTCGCATCCACCACACTCCCAATGGCCGCCGTCCCAAGCGGGTGGTATGCCACCCCCATATTGTCCTTCACGAACTGCGCGAATTGCGCGTCGGTAGTAACGGCCACGCCGGGCGAGAGTTCGCCGGCGACGTAGGGTGTCAAAGACGACTGGGTGCCGAAGCGGCGCGCACGCTGGGCAGCCTTGGTGAGGATGTAGAGGTCGAAGGGTGATTGGACGCTGAGGAAGTTAAGTTATACAATACGTGTACAGACTGCGAAGGAAAAGCGTACAGCGCAAGGTCGAACGATGGGGCCGTCGTCGCAGTCGCAGAGACAATGTGCTGTAAATCGAGTATCAAACAATGGGACCTAGAGCACAAAAACCAACACGTACCGAGGACCCACGAGACAAAGGGTGCAGCAGGATCGGGAGGAAGATGAGGTTCGCGGGGTTGGGGAAGCCCATGAACTCGACGATCACGGTGTCAGCTACGAACATTGCGATGAGCGCCTTGTGCGCCGCGGCGCTCAGGCCCGGCGGTGCGGTCTGCAGGAGCTTGTACGCGGTGTTCCACTCCGTAGTGTTCAGGAGGGTGCGGGGGGTTTCGACTGTGGAGGCGTTACATTAGAACAGAGTGTTAGATAAAGGGGGGAAGTTACTGACAGTTCAGAGTGAGCTGGAGGCCGGAGTTCGTGATACCTTGAACGATGGGTTGAATTACGAGAAACCCTTGATATTGGTTGAAAACGTACCGGAGGCAAGAGCGGCGAGATATTTAGTCGTAGGCTCTGCGAAACGATGTTGGCTAATGAACCATTTTGACAATAGGAACCAAGACTCACGTTCGCTCAGATTTTCACCGACGGCAGGGAGGTTCACAACCGTCGAAATGCCCAGGGGGTTAATGATCTTCATTTCAATTCAACCAAATTAGACACGTCGGGCAAAGCACCATACAATCGACTGACCTTGGGATTGCCGACGCCGCTGAGCTCCAGAACCTGGGGTGTCCCAAAGACACCTGCACTCAGGATAACGCGGTCACCCGACTAATAGGTACGCAGTGTTAGCCTGACCATGCAAACGACGAGAGATACGCACAACGGTGGCTTTAGTCCCAGCAGCATTGATGTACTCAACCCCCGTGGCAACCGCTTTCCCGTTGATGGACTTCCCCCAGATAATCCGCGAGACCGTCACGTTGAGCTTCACCTGCAGGTTCGCCCGCCCAGCGTTGGGCTCGTCTTCATGTGCAATAACGGCAGTCAGCGAAACATGAACCCAGACGCAAGCTTCAAAAGCAAACACGTACAGTAGGAGTTGGCCGAGTAAGACCGGGTTGAGTTGGGGGAACATCGCCTTCGGGGTGTACCATATCCCACTCGGGTCGCCGCCGTTCTGGTCCACGCTCTCCTTTCCACCAGTCGCTAAGACTGCAGGGATGACGCCTTTGGCCCACACACTGAAACGTGAGAAAAAAAGTTAGGTTAGGTACGAAGTGGAGTGAAGATTATTGCCGTAGTGTACGTACTCGCCGACAGGGGTGCGCTGCGAGTTGCAGATGGGCCCGCTGGTGCCGTGGAAGGACAGAGTACTGGTCAGCCCGGAGGTCGCCGAGAAATGCTCCGCCTAAAATCGAATGCAGTGTTAACTGACCACACTACCAAGACACGATAGAAAATACGGACCGTCTTGATGGATGCGGAAATGGAGTTCCAGTTCCTATACGTCGCCGTTGAAGTCAATGATCAATCCAACTGAAGATGAAATGATAAGATGAAATGAAATACAACGTACCATCCGGTCGCACCGAACGCAGACTCCCAGAGATCCAGATCCAGCTTATTAGGACGCGTAAACAACGCGCCATTCACTGCAGACGAGCCCCTATCATAGGTCGGAATGCGTCATCAATTCACCGTTTCCCCGAGATCTCCGTGTGATAGACGTACCCCAGAACTTTGCCCCGGGTCATAGCGATGGTCTGGTTCGACGCGAACTTCAGGGGCTGGGACTTGTAATTCCAGTCGACGGAGCTTCCGGGGAGGGCCTGAATCGAAGGGCCGCTAAGGTTGCCGATGTTGGGGCTAATAATTCGTGTCAGACTCAGACAAAAGATGGACGGCCGGTATGGACTTGTTGAATCCACTGGAAAGGAAAGGTCAGTTAGTGTGTAGCCGTTGTCATGACTCCATGATACGCACTCAGAGCCCGCTTCTAAGACAATTACAGTGTTTGTGGCAATCTCCGAAACTGTGGGCAGAACAAATCAGTTGCGCATCGAAGGGTGTAAATACAAGGGCGTACGCCGCGTTGCAACAGCCAGACCTAGGAAATGAGTCAGCCAACTTGTCCGTCCAAGACCCCTGCCGCTTACCAGCGGTCCCGCCACCAACGACCACATAAGTGGTTTTCGCCGCGACAGCTGCTCCAGATGCGAGTGGAGCCAAATAAGATAGTAACAGGAAAGGAACAGAAAAAAGAGTGAGTTGAGGCGTCATTGGGAGCGAGGAGAAGAAAAGGAGGCTTCTTTCGGAGCGGTCGACCGATTGATCCAATATATCTTGTTCGGAGGCGGCCGGTTAGCCGTGAAATTTGCAACCTGCGATTGATACCATCATTTCTGCAATGCCGGATGCTGCCGGATGGCGCAGAAGCGTTTGACTTTGCGTTTGGACTGTTTCGCTCAATTAGATTAAGCTCGAAAGAGCATAGATGCAGACTGCTTGCGTTTGTGCCTTCTCCTCCCTGCCAAGAACGACGTTCTCTTCTCTAAAAACACAGTCGCGCTATAGCTATTCCCATCAGAAGATTGCATCCGAAGCGAGGCAATATTCTCGGCAGAAAGCTGCATGATGGAGGGAAAGGGGAACGATTTTAGAACGATTTGCCAGGATGTGAAGAGCGAAAAGTCCGCCGAGCACAAGGATACCTCCGAAACATGTTCTCGTTGGCTCTCACTGAAACGGAACACTGAACCTCGTCTTCATGCGGTCACACCTGGCAATGCCACAGCGGTGCTGCGTGCGCTGATATTCCGCCGCGACACTGTGTGCCAGGTCGCGAAATTTGCCCATCAAGTTTTCCAGTTGTTCGACAACACGCCGATGGTTTGGGCCGGATGTGCAAGGTTAATAGGTACTGTAATAACCTCTTATTGCTAGGTGACTTCTACTGGCTGTGGTTGCTGTCCCGAAGATCTACAGCCTTCGGGGCGAGCTCGTCGACGGGAGAGCAACTACGGTGTAGCACAGTATATTCTAAAAGGCCGATGTACTGTACCGGCACGTTCCGAAAGGGGACATAGCTGGGCTATTAATTTATCCTGAGTCTTATCCTGAAAAAGAGAGGGGACAGACTCCTAATGCGGATGAGATCACAATCATGGGGATCACGATTCCTGATCGATTGTTTCTTCGCGGCTACACTTTGAGCAACAGCCAACATAGCAGAATCGTCTCATGTAACTCTACCTCCTCAGCGTACTGGCGCCGGACATTTCATCGCATCGCGTCCGTAAATATAGAGGCCCCAAGTGCACGTAAAAAACGGACACAGACCTGAGCAGGCAGCATAAGTAGAGACCGGAAAGTCAGTATACCGCCGGTGCCTGTACCTCGACGGACTAGCTTCGGTTAACAGCTATAACTTACGGGTTTGTGGAGCCAATGAGCGTCGAGAGCGACTTAAACCACCAGAGCAAGCGACGACAAAGAGTTTACCCGCCTGGGCACAAACACCACCGCCGGCGGATTTGAAATTTTTTCAGTGGTCGTCACATCAACCAAAGCCCGGGGCTAATTCGGCCCTTCATGTGAGCCAAGCGAGCCAGCTGTCTGCCGCCGCCAGCTGCTGTCTAGACTCTGACGACCCTTCTTGCGCCGCTTCGAGACCAAAAGACGATCCAAGATTTTGTCGCCAACGAAGAAGTGGTTTAGACCAGTAAGCGGTTGATGGGAACGCGTCACGAACCGCGCGAGCACACGACTCGGGCCCCTATTTGAACTTATTACTTATAATTCGCATGACCGAAGGAGGATCGTCGTCCTTATTTTTCCGGCCCCACCCCAAGAGCATTCATGCCTGCCGTCGAAGTCCTGCCCGCCATCACCCACGCAGACCCGCTGTTCGGGCTGATTTATTATGTGTTGGGCGGCTGGGTATACCCTCTGCTCGGCGTCCTAGCTAAGCTAATTTTTCGCGCAGCTCATTGGCTCGAGTGTGGTCCTCCTGCTCGAAGGGATCTTGATATCCCAGGTTTGTTCACTCATTTCATTCCCTGCGCACACGGCCTCACAATCTAACGACTGCTCGATAGGTCAGCAACTATTTTTCATGGTACACCGACGACCCGATCCGCCTCAAAATCTCCGTCGGCGTCCTCTTCATCCTCACGATACTAAAATCCATACAATCCTTGTACGCACGCCTCTATTGTTTCTTCATGTTCGAACAGTTGAATTGAACCCGTTAAAGTGCAATCACCTGGATCAACAGCATCCTGTTCATGCGGGACCCCGCTGGAACAATCGCCCTCAACCGTGAGTGGTACCAAATCATCAACATTCCCTTCGTGTGTCCTCTCTTGCCTCTCACCTCTGAAATATTCTGACCTGGTTTGCGTCGCCTCGTAGGGCGCTGTGATCGCAGCATACGTCCAGAGCTACTACTGCTACCGGTTGTATGTCCCCCCAATAAGCCCGCTGGCCTGAGCTTGTTCTCACTCCTTGCAGATGGAAACTGAGCGGGAGGTGGTTCTACGTCGCGCCTCTGGTCACGGTTATGCTGCTCGGGCTCATCTCGGCCATCATAACCGGGATCATCATTGCGCGAAGCGGGAAATCCAGCAACTGGTGTAAGTCGCACCCGCCGCAGACTTCTGACAACCTCAATTGACTTATAATTTCTCCGAATGTCAGTCGCAATCCATGTCTCGTGCACATTCGGTACGTCATGTTTCAGCGACTTCAAACTGAAACTGAATTTAATTATAGCGACGGACATCCTCATCACCGCCTCGTCGACTTTCTTTCCTGCTCCGCGCGCGCCAAAAGGCGCTGTCGCACACGCGGAAGCTTATCAGCGGGCTCATTAAAATATGCTGCCAGACTGCGCTGCCGGCTACCACTGCGTGCGTTCGGGTTGTTTTTATTTCAACTCATATTTCGTACTTACTGGATACTGCTTGCGCACTATTCTAGAACCCTAATTGAGCTAATCTGCTCGCGTATCGGCGGGAAGTCGCTCAAGCCGCAAGCGTCCAACTCGATCATTCTAGTGCTGCTGGACGCCGTCCCCATCATCTATGCGTGCGTCTACTTGTTTATACCTCGCCAAGAAATATATTACATATGCTGACTCGGAGCCGCAGCAACTGCATGCTCTATATCCTTAACACACGCCGCTCCCTGCGCAACGCTGGGTCGTCCGCCGGGCTGGGTAACAGCAATACGAATCAGCCTCCCAGCGGCAGCCGCACGCGGGGCCAGTGGCGCAGCGGCGCGGGGCCCGTGGAGCTGTCGTCGCTGGGTGGCGTGCAGGTGCGCACGCAGATCGAGACGGCGGATACAGATGGGCATTATCCGGTGCGTCTTTTTTTTTGATATGCTTTCTCCCTTCCTTGCTCCTCCAAAACTCCGTCCTTCTACACCCCCAAATGCGCGCGCGATCAATCTGACACAACAACAGATCGAATTCGACTCGAAGACAAGCCCGATGTAGGGTGCCCGTGGCCGACTTTGACTTATCGACTATCAAACTTTGGTGTATTCCGCCATGCAGTGTATCATTAGCTTCTTGTCATCGTTCTCGCTTTCGTTTTCGCTTTTGTTCGCGTTCTCGTTCCCGTTGTTGGTGTTGGCACATGCATGGCATTTAGAGCCGATTTGTGTTTGCGGATGAACGCAATAGCAAAAGAATGCTACGTGCTCGAGGTTGCGCATGACGATTGGAATGGGTTGATTGGGCCACTTGAACTGGAACTGAATATAGTACGACTTGTATACGTATATACTCATAGTACTGTAGGCAGCGCGCATGTGCGGAATATTATGTTCGAGGCGCGCAGCATACTTTCGACTGTGCTACATTCGCTTGCCGGACGAGTACTTCGATTGATGCTAATACCCATGCGGATATCGGATATGGTTCGGCAGCCGGCCCCCCTGCGATGTCGCTCGCGCTTAGCAGATCTGAGTCGGCTCGGCCTAGCCACCGCTAAGTTATTAGTCTTTTCTTGTCGCATTCGCACATCAGAGCACCCGATTTTTCTTGAAGTTGAACATTTGACAATCGAGAGTTGGTTGTGACTATGGGCCTCGGGCGGAATCTGATTCCTAGACCGGACGAAACTAGTCCATACAAGGTGAAGTATTGCTTACAGCTGTTTCCGAAAAGCTTGACACTGACGAATTTTTTTTGCTCTCAACCAACTTTTGATGGAGGGCTAAGGGCTAGCCGAGCTGCTGCCGAGCTGCGCCGCAAATGCAAACTTGTAGTCAACTCGACAATCCGAAGGTTTGGTTATTGAACTTAGAGGGGATTTGGGTGCGTAGAAGAACTGACTTGTTCATAGTAAGGCTACGGTTTAAATACAAAAGCTGAGAACCATAATAAAGGAAGAAGACAAGTAAACATGAGACAAGGCAAACACGACGAACAGTGCACATAAGGGTTCGGAACAGGTAGCATAGGAGTGAATAAATAGGGGGCAGTCCAATCCATAAGAACTGTCGCGCACCGGCGCGGCAGTTGAGCCCGACTGAGTGCAACTATTGAGTTGGACTCGGACACGTCGGGTTGTACATCCAACATTGGTTACCAGGCTTCACACGGACATCTTTCTAAGTGTTCTGACCACTTCCCAGGCAAGCAGAATATTTTGAGGACAAGTTTTGAGGTAGGCTGCGATCGGCAGCGAGAGCATTGGCGGCGGCAAGCGCACCACATGACTGATCGGAATCCTAAGGTAATCCTCACCATCAAAAGTTGGTTGGCCGGCAAGCGGCGGGGCACAAACAGAATTCAGAACGTTAGATTTGCCTGTACTTGTGGGCCTTTTAATTTCTGGACCACTCCGTAGAACTCGAAAGGTGGAATTGATACAAAATTGATGTAAATACTTGAAAAAGTTTGATGAAAGTGAGTGGCTGGCAAGCGGCAAGGCTGCCCACAAATAAAAGGACAGGGATTTTAGACAGCTTTTCAGACACCTCAATGTTCGCTCCGCCGACGCTTGCGCGCCGACCAGCTCACATTGACCGTGTGAGTGCCAAACGTTGTGTGCATTTGTTGAATAATCCAATGATGCCCTTTTCACGTGCTTTTTGAGGCGACATTTTCGGTACTCTAAGCACAATCAGAACAAGTTCTGTTTGTGAATCAAAAGTTGGTTGTGAGCGAAAAAAAAAAATGAGCGTCAAGCTTTTCGGAAACAGCTGTAACAAGGGACCGGAAGTAGACACTGAAATGATGTACTGAGTATTGCCGCGGCGCGTGTCGGCGATGTCTGTACTTTCGCTGCAAACGAGCGCTTGCTAATGCGGTTTCGGATTCACAATGTTCCTGGTCAGTCTCGTCACGGGTAGGTGCGAGTGCGTACGCGTGCGGGCAGACGGACCCGCTCGGTTCCGCAGGACGCCTCTCAACCCGCGCCAATTACATTATGCATACCCGCGGTTTTGTCATGATACTATGTACCTTGAATATCGGTTTGACCAGGGATAATCGGTAAGCACAAACAGGCACCTCACCTGTCTGTAGTGCATCTCTACGAGATACTAATCGGCAAGCATTGAGCTAAAATCTATGCAGAAACAAAGCATCCCGATGCTCGAGAAGTGAGGCAACAGGTCAACAGGTTAGTTGAAGTTGAAACTGTTTTCTCGTATATTTGTTGAAAACGCTGTATACGTATACTACGAACTCTCAGGAACTGACTGGGGGTTGTTGGAGAGCCTGCGCCATCTTCGTCACTTTGTCAGGTCGCTTAAGACTGAGGAAGTTTGTCGCATTGATGTATTCCGTAGAAAGCTCGTCGGCCCAGATTTCTGTTGGCGAACCTTCGTCATTCCAGCTTGTACAGTCGGAATTCGCGTCTTGTGGGAAGCTTGTGACTCACTGGACCGCGACAGCCCGCTTTTTACCTTTGCAATGCTAGGCACTCAACAGAGGGATGTTGTCTTAAAATCCAAATCAATTGGACCGTGGTAATTGTGTCTTCTGGGATGTCCCGCGCGCTCTGGATCTGCCGCGACCCAACCGCAACCGCGATATCGATAGCGCCAACTTGAAGGCGGATGATCGCGGCGCGGTAGTCGGCGATGTTCCGCTCTGGCTTCCACTCTCCGGTTCCTCTGCCTCTCCCTGGCTCAAGCTCACTCCATACTTCTGCGTGCCCTTCACTCTGGCCCAGCAAACATGGTCGGTTGAAAATTGCCACGCGGTTCGTTTGATCCCGAAGTGACGAATTTGCGCCGGAAGGCTTTTTAACTGACGAATCTGCCCCGAAATTGCCGGAGCAATCAAAGCGACGAACTTCTTCAATTTTAAGCGACCTGACGAAGTGATGAGGGTGGCACAGACTCGTTGTTGGACGCCCATGGAAGATTTGTAGCCACGGGTCTGCACGGGTTGAAAGTTGACCCGCGGGTGGAACACTCGGGTTTTGGACCCTACTCGTACTGGGTACGGGTGTGGGCTCGCGCGGGTTGACCCACGTCCAACCCTACCGCCGGTAGGCCTCGCTCAACCTACGGTACCGGTCGCCAGGCACGGATACAACTCCAAGGGCCCAATCTACGGAATTTATGGATGCCGGACTATTGTTGCCCAGGGGACAGGATCCAGATCGTTTTGTTTCGGTGTTCGTTGAGATTTGAAGCTACATTTTCAAGCCTGATTGTAGTTAAATCTGACGTTCCCTGAGGCCAAAACTGCAATGTTACCACCTTCACGACCACATACTTCCACCTAACGTCTGTCTAGGTAGAATCTCGGATCATTCAGGTCTTCCCAAATGAACTGCTAGTTGAACGGACCAAGTAAGCGCTGCCCCTGGTTTTGCTTTGTTTCTTGGCGCGTTTAAGCCGTTCCTGTAGGTTCCGGCATGGTATATTTTGAGGGATTTTGAGCCGACGGTCGGCCCATCGCGTACCTGGTTGTATGTAACTATCAATTTTATCGAAAGTGAAGCGGTTCGAAGCGGACGCTAAATCCGAGACGGCGTCCATGCCCGGCAACTGCCGCGCATCTGATGGAGTCGCTGCCAAGCAGAACCCTTGTTTTTTTTTCTCTTCACACGGCCACTCGCCCGCTGGCACTCACCGTCCCTCAACGCCCCTTAGTGGCCTAGACAAAGATAGAGCCAATCCCACTCATCGCAATGAGCTGCAAGTCTTGAAAGGTGAGAATCCGATTCCCCTCGTTTTCCGAGTCCTCGCACCCCGGCTGCGATGATTATATTTCAGAATCGCAACGAACTCTTTGTTATGAAATTACCTATTTGTATCTGAGCCACCGCCTTTTGCGCCCCGCTTTCAATTCGTTCTTGCAGTGCTAATTGTTCTGATCCAGATCGTCTGGCCATTCCACACCGGTTGCGATGGAACTTTGGAAGAGGAGGACGTATCACCAGGGCGGTCCCTATACGCTGCGATTTCTCAAAACGGAACTCGAAGGTAAGGATCCAATTATCCTTCCGTCGCCGCATCCTTTTGGCCGCGATGATTATATTTCAGAATCGCAACGAACCTTTGTTATGAAATTACCTACTGTATCTGAGCCATCCTTTGCGCACTTTCTCTCGTCCGCATCATTTTTAAAATACTAATTACCTTGCCCCAGATCTTCAATGACCCTGCTCACCGTGCCGATCTTTCACTGCTCTTGATGCCTCGGCAAACCTGGGGTGAATACAGCTTACCTTTTCTCGCTTCCGTCGCCGCATGCATGCGTTTGGCCGCGATGATTATATTTCAGAATCGCAACGAACTTCTGTTATGAACTTACCTACTGTATCTGAGCCATCCTTTTATTCTCTCCGCGCACGTTCAGTTCAAGTGCTAATTGCCTCTCCTAGATCTTCGTCTGCCAGCCGTGCGTGCTTCGGCACTCCAATTCGTGTTGGCGCATGTACCCACGCACCCCTTGGTCGCTGCAGCATGGAGTCTAGTATTTCGCAATACATACCAGCCCTGTTGTCCCTTTCTCGTTCGCCTGGGTGCAGAGTGCTGAAGTCGAAATAAACTATTCATCTGTGCACGTTCCTGGCAATTGCAATTATTGTCAAGCTGCGCTCGGACTGTTTTTTTGAAGACATACAACTCCTGCGATACTGCATTAACGGGATCTAAAGTAGATCGGATTTGGCTTTTTCTCGAGGCAATATGCGTGCCGTACTGGGAGGGCGGCGTTTTGTGCTTGTTCTTCGATGGTTTTTCTTTGCTCTGAAGGTCGGTAAGATTGTATGCCCTTGTAATCCAGGTACTGATTTTTTCCGTTTTAGTAAGTACTTGGGGTGCCAAGTCGTAGCGGAAACATTAGATTAGTGAAATTACTAGAATTGACTGTGCGCTGAATGGCACTGGGTGTTCAACTTTCGATTTTTTTTCGCCAAGACTGATGATACCCCTCCAAACTTGTCTTCCAACGCAAATTTCCGTTACAAAAGACTGGTGTGGGGGGAACAGAGATTCGACCAAGATTCGACGTCGACGCGGTGACCTGACGCTATGGTGTAATTTGTTTCGTCAAGAAAACGAAGTGCCCAAGGTATTCAGACGATCTTATTTCTAAGCACTCAATTCTTGCGGGTGCGCCACGAGTTTGACCCCGCTCACACCTCCCGCCTTCATCCGCTCCAAGGCATCAGGGACGCTTGCAAGCCCGTTGGGCAGGACTTCGACCCGGTTCGGCTGGCGTGTGTGGGCCGCAGGTAAGGATATTCAAAAGAAACACATACCACAACGGCACCCTGCTCTATCATCTTGGGCAACTCTTCAATCATGAGCTTCCCGAAAGACGTGTGCTCCGGAACCCCAGGATAGTGCGCGGGATCGCCGGCCGGGGGGAGGACGTCGGGACCGGCGTAGAGCCCGGCGCAGCGAACAACTGTGATGCCGCGGGACTCCCTGTCGGTCTGCGCTTGCGGGCGCACGGTGGCCACCTTCCCGCCGTCGACGACCGAGTCGTACGCGGCGTCCAGTGCGCCCGCGAGCACCGGGGAGGCGTCGTACACGACTTTGACTGGCGGCGTGACAACAAGCTTCTTGAGAGGCACCTCCCCACGATCGATGTACTCCGTCGCACCGAGTTCTTTGAGATAGTCGAACTGAACCTTCGACGCATACACGACGATGCGCGTGAATCCGAGGAATCTCAACAATTGGACCGCTGCCTCGATATAAGCTACATGGTATGAGTCGGTGTTTGAACCACCCACCGAATTGGCCGGTTGAGGTTCCTGCCCCAATGACGAGCCCAGATTCACCCTGCTGAGGCTTGTCCCAGGAGTAGGAGGGATTGAGGGCGAGGCCGATTGGTGCTGGTGCGAACAGACCAACAACGGCCGTCGTGAATGTCATGGGGAAGGTGACCGCCTCGTCAAAGCTCAAATTCTTTGGTTTCTGTGTCGGATAGTTTAGTTGTAAATCCATCACAAACTAAGCTAGCGCTTGAGCACGTACGCGGATGAGAATTGCCGCTGGGAGGGTGATGTATTGCTGGAAACCGCCGAATAGGACCCCGGCAAATCTTATTCAAGTTGAAACTTCGGCATCAAACTCAGTCCCGCGGAGAGCAGTACGCACACCTCGTCGCCCTTCACGAACCTCTCGACGCCTTCCCCCACCCCGTCGACCACCCCGGCGATGTCAGAACCGATAACTGCTGGGTATTCGGGCATGAAAATGTCGTAGTCGTGTTGCGCGCAAGTCAGGGGGTTCAGTGCAACAGACAGGATCTTGAGGCGGACTTCGCCCTTGTTAGGGGCGGGGATGGGAAGCGGACCCAGCGCGAAGGGCGCTTTAACGGAGGGAATGATCAAGGCTTGTTGAGTCGACATTGTTGAAGATTTGTGAGAGAGACAAGAGAGGACTTTATACTGCTCGCGGCAAGGCGCCGCCATTAAGTTTATCTTTCTCCGTCCCTCAGGATTCCGAATATGCAGTCTCGTAACAGGTTGCGTCGTTGGCCCGTTGCGGGCCAGCTTGCTGTCATAGTTGCTGTGTCATGCGCGCAAATGTGGAAAGCAATTCATCCAAGAAATGATTCAACTCGGAAGGGAGCCCGCCATCAATCACCGCATGCTGTATCCAATTGTGCACCAGTTCAGGTTCCACGATTCGGGCGAGGTGTTATTTAATGTGCCGCATAGAACACGTAGACCTGGCATTAGCAGAAGTCGCCTTCACTCCGTCATTGTTGTAGTTTGCCGTGAATACCGGCAACTTGAATATATCTTATTCTTTTAATCTCAAAGACTCGCCGAGTCAATCCTAAACAAAGTCAATTTGATTGCCTTTGACCAGTAATCTAATATGTTGATCAAAAGGTAAGCAGGGATTAATCTTCTACTTACTTTGCAGAAATAAACAATCTTCTACTCGAGCAATCCCTTCCAGTAGTCGATTGGCGGTGTCACGGTCAAACAGCACAAGCGTTGAGTGTTGCGTTGAGGGAGCTTAATTCATACTAAGTGGGTTTGGGGTCAAGTCGTGGTGTTGGGTAAAGATAGATTGACCCACTGTGATTCTACAGATGGTTTATATACTAACTACGGGGACGAGCTTGACGAAGGCCGAACACGATCACGTGCTCTTGATCTTGATGACTTGAGCGCGTCTTCAAGCTGTAACAAGTGGCATACACATAGTATTGGGCATAAATTCATAATAGTAGTAATGGTAAAGGTCGTAAGCATAAGTAAGGAGTGCTAAGAGTCTCTGAGTGATGCTAATCCATAACAGTCATCCAACCATCATCTGCGGACTGGTGCGTATCTCCACAGTGATTCGCCCTTGCAAGCATCTTCCTTTACTGAAAACTCCCCACTTCGAGTATAACTGTCACTATAACAATATCAACTCCCCCACAGATGCAGCAATCGCCGGTCTGGCAGTAGGTATCAGGATTACCCTCCGCTGCTTACTTAACGCTATCGATGAATCCTTTCCCCTTCACCGAATTTGCCTCTTGTTCACGCCAGCGAGTGGCTTCCATTTCACGTTGCAAAACCGGGAAATGTGGCTATGGAAAGCCATTGATTTTCGAGGACAGAGGCTTCTTAGACAGTTGAACACTGTGTTCAACATGTCGACCCTTATTGTGTTACTTTACAGTGATTCGACGAAATCCTGGTTTTTCTGAAGGGCTGGAGTTGAGCGAAGGGCCCGGGGAAAGCCGAATTCACAGGTGTAGTACTAGTTGAACTTGAACTTGTGGCAATGCACGGCAATCACGGCAGTCACCGATATCCGCCATCACTTCGTCCTCCTTGTCCTCGATCCCGCTGGCGCCATCTCTGCGATGGGCTATATCTCCTCTTCGAATCTCGGATCGACCCTTTCACATCACACCTACTCTCACCTCCACCACTGCGTCGCAGGCATGCACAGGCTCAGCCTTGTCATTTTTGGCTGTTTCCGTCCGGCGTCGGCGGTATTCGACCGGGTCCTTTGGCCAAATTCTGTGTCCACCGGCACCACCTGGTTACAGACCATTCTCTTTGGCAGGCATCCAGAAGAAGCTGCGAGAATCAGAGAGTCGTTGGCAAGCGAATACGCAAATGAATATTCCCAGGACTCCCCGGACGTGTTCAATGCTTTAGCTTTGCTGGAGCCACTCGAGCAGGGATACATATATTTTCAAACAAATTATATGTCTAACGGAAATTATATCGAACAGTGCAACCTCAGTTGCGAGTCGCGCGTCTTACTGGCTGCTCGAACCTGAACCTCTCCGCGGCGGACTATATCTCTGCTCCAATTCTTGGGCGACTCAGCCTCAAGTCCCTCTGTGTATGAGAATGAGTTATAATTAATTTGCTTCCGCTCCGAGCCGAAGACATCATACATGTTTACTTCCGCTCCGAGACTTAGGGGTATTTGGTTCGCTGTTTCCCACCTCCCCTGTCTTCACCTTTCTTTCATTCATACCACCACCATCTCGAGCCGCGCTCGATTTATTTTCGCTTGCTGCATCCTCTGCTACTTCTAATCACTTCAGACTTCTCTACCTCACTTATAACCCTCTCTCCTCGTCGTATCCCCTGCTTCATAACCGCCGTCTCCCCCTTTCGTCTCCTCATCGTCATCTTGTGAGTCGCTTCATTCTAGTTTCCACCAACGTTCACACCCACCAACCAGCATGTCTCGTTCTTACACCTCTACTCGCGGCGCCGGCGCTGCTTCTCCTCTCCCCAATCTCAGCGGCTCCTTCGTTGATGAAGGATACCTCGAACTCGTATGTCCTTTTTCTCGCTCTCCTCTCAGACATCGTATGCATTCTAACTTGCCATTCCAGGTCGAACTCCTCACCACCGAGGCGGACAACTCATCCCAGGTCTACCACGCCTTCGATACCACAACCCACATATCCTACGCCGTCAAGTGCATGCGCAATGCCGCGCCTGGGTCCCCGCGGGCCGCGGACCTCCAGCGCGAGCTCGACATACACCAATCCGTCGCCGCTCAGCGCGGGGTCGCCACCCTGAATTTTAGCTTCGTCGACAACCCCCGGGCGGGCGGCGACAACGAATACCTGTTTCTAGTGCTGAACCCGGCAGCGGGCGACCTCAGCAACTTGATCCTGCAGCGCCAGATGTACGTCGACCGCCCGAGGCTCGTGAAGGAGTCGTTCCTAATGCTGGCGGATGCGGTGGCGGAGTGCCACAACGCGGGCGTGTATCACCGCGACCTGCGTCCGCGGAATGTTTGGTGTGATGCGGAAGGAGGTAGCTTGCGGATTGCGAACTTTGAGAAGGCGACGAGGGAGGAGCGGTCTGTTAATTTCCGGTGTGGGGATCTCGCATACATGAGCCCTGGTATGTCGTTTCCCGTTCTCCATTCCAGTTTACCGACGCTTATCACCTTCCATAGAATGTGCAGATTCCACAGGTGCAGGCGCCTCGTACTCCCCCCCGCGAATCAGACATCTGGGCGCTGGCCGTCATCCTGTTCAACATCGTCACCGGCAGCCGGCCCTGGTCGGTCCCTCACCCCTCCGACGAAAGCTATGCCGCCTACCGCGCCGACGAGGAGAATCACTTTGTTGAGACCTTCCACATCACCCCCGCCGCCAACGGTTTCTTCCGTCGGTGTTTCGCAGCTCAGGCCGCGGATCGACCGACTCTCGATGACATGACAGTCGCCGTGCTGGACATCGACGACAGGTTCTCGCTCAGTCAGAGGCTGGTGGTTCATTCGCGGGCGAGCAAGCTGTTCTTTCGCCCAGAGTTGAGAGAGGTTATCGGAGACGTCCGGTTCCTTGATCGCGAGCGGCGGAGTGTTACGGCTCGTGCGCGCTTCATGAACACGATTCGTCGGATGTAGGACGACGTCCGGAAGAAGAAGGGCTAGGCGGGAAGGGCGGGGCAAAAAAGAAAAGCAAATACAAAAGCGTATAATGGAGGGAAATTACTTGCCAGATATATCGCTGGTTCGTTTGTATAGAGCACAAAAAATTGTATAAGGGGATGCTGTAGCTGAACAAATGCACTATGTCCCTCTTCCTGAATCGCACTACACCGCCAATCGAACATTTCATTTCACCAATTTTGCCGGCACGCGATCTCAAAATAGTTTGCTCAACATTTAAATATCGTCTCCTCAAGGTTTTAACAATGTGAGCAAAACATGTACTACTCAGTGTGTCTAAGTATTTCATCGTCCGTGGACCATTCATCTTGGTTCATTAAATACAGTACTGATTTTTAGTACCGACAGGAGCTTAAGATGATGCGGATTTTGTTAAAGGAAGTTGAACATTTTGATTTGGGATCGCTTCTCTTCTGTTCTCTTCTCCGTCATGTTCGAGGCCTTAATCTCCGCTCTGGGAAGGTCAGTTGCTTCAGGGTCTAGGTGATCTGACTCCGTATCAGCTCCACCGGTGGTTCTGGAACTGCCTCGGCGAAGGCGATACTGCTGTGGTGAGAGGCACACATCTAAGCCATTCATCCTTCATTTCAAGCTCGTCCTCCTCAACTCGCGAGCAAATGCGGAAGTGTGCGAGGCCAGCACTGCACACTCAGTTGTCTGTGTGTTGCCGTGAAGCAAAGCGACGCCCTCTCGCAGATAGCCATGGAACTTAAGAAGCATCTAGTCTCTTGTACTGACTTCCCACTCGCAACCTCGTTCCGACGCGTCATGCGCCCGCCAAAGTCGATGGATGACGTGGTAGATGTCGTGTACCCTGCTCCCTGGTCGCTTCACGAAGGCCGTCCTTCCGTACAATGTGACGTCGCAGCCTTTCCGGCATCACACGAAATGAATGCTAGCGGGCAACCCAGGCCGCGTGACCGCGTTTGGTGGGAGTATATAGGAGACGTGGGGGTGCATGGAAGACCCAGTCAACACATCTTCCATCGACCCATATTCCTCCACATAACCGCATCTTTGCCGCATGTTTGCTAAAGCTGCCTCCTTCCTCACTGTGGTCGTCACCTCGGCTGCCGCCCTGTATGTTGTCATCCACACATATTCATCGAATCACTTCTGAGAGCTGCTTCAGCACCACAGTATCCGTCTTCAACAACTGTACGCAGCAGGTCGATCCCGCCTTCACCCCGCAAGTTCGCCTCGGCGGCGTGCTGACTGGCGGCTTCCCACTCGCGGCACATCTCACGCAGGTTGTTACCTTCCCGGCGAACTACTCTGGACGTGCATGGGGCCGTACAGGGTGTAACGCACAGGGTGTATGCGCGACGGGCCAGTGCTTCACCGGTGGCGAGAACTGCACCAGTCCCGCGCCAGCTGGCCCAACGCTGGCGCAGTTCACGATCAACGGATTCTCGTCTCTTGACTTTTTCAACCCGACGAGCGGCGAGGGATTCAACCTCCCGGTCACTATCAAGCCTGGCTCGGGCTGTGAGTTCATCTTTACAATTGGTGTTTTCGTTTTGGATGCATCGTATTGACCTTGCCTGTCACTTAGGCTCGACTGCGCCGGTCAGTTGCACGGCTGCGAACAATGTCGGTCCTGGTTGTGGTGATACCACGACCTGCCCTACTGGTGTTGGATACACCATTCAGTTCTGCTGAGTATATCGCTCGCCCGGACATGAGCGTCATAGCTATTGTCTCCTCTGATTAACCCATATACACGGACTTGTAATCATGGACTTTCAATATTAATTTGACTTGATCCTTCCAACCCCCGCCCTCGTGCCCCGTGCTATTAGAGCATTCGGCTCGATGTTCGCCGATGTTCGCCGGCTTGCCGTCGCCCGCGGCTGCAGTTTTTTATGTACTAGATAGTGCGGAATGGATATGGATTTTGCGAGAAATTGATATTTTTTGTCCTTGATTAAATGTTGAAGAAACGTTCGAGAAACGTTGCCGACAATGTTGGTCAAATATGATGTTGTAGAAGGCTTGAGGTATTGACATTTTTTTATCTCGGAAATGTCCATGGTATCTATGACGGTCCGGGCGTCACATTATTCATTTTGGAAGAAAAATCTCTCGAGGCAAAAAAAAACTTAGGCTCAGATCACAGAATGATTCCATATCACATCTATATGTACTAGGTACCTATATCGTGCATCTCCCGCAGGAATAGGGCTATAATCAGGTAGAGCGAGAGCAAAACAGACCGTCGGAAGGTGCCGAGATGGCACCGCCACTGTGTCATCATCTAGATGTAATCACTCTGGGCACAGCGGGCAAGGCTTTGGGTTCAGGACTTAAGGGCTAGGGTACGCGGTCGATGGGCACACTTCAAATTTGAATTTCACTGGTGCCGGTTTGAGTCTCTGGGGCAGTACTTTATTTTGCTTATCTGGCATCCACCCAGAACTCTACCTAGAATCCCACAAATATTTGAGAAGCAGTATGATGGCATATGGATAAACTGTGCATACTCAGATTTGACATTAGTATTGCAAAAAAATGGACTAAAGAAAAGCAAGTGTTTGTGATCAGAAATCCGTCAACTTGACGTGTTTTTGACCGCGTCCTGTCACGGATCATGTGCCATGTGACCGGCAATGTGTCACACATTCTCATACCCTAGTTGTCAAGTGCCTGCAGGTGCAAGACAGTAATTAGAAGGTAGAAGGCTTGTATATGAAGAAAATTCCTCCCTTGACCACCTAATGGTATACCTATGGGGTGTCTGCACAGGAGGCGTCATAGCTGTTTATCAAATAAAATGATGAACACCGGCAAGATTGAACCGGCAATCAGAAATCAAACTGTGCCCATCCCGCGTACCGTAAAGGGCACTCTCCCACTTTGATCTAACATAGACTTGCAATGTAGATGCGGAATGTCGATTCTTACAGAGATGGCGTTGCTGCAATAGTCATAGGGAAAATTGATGCAGGGGTTGTGCTGATGTCAGCTGATTCATCCGAAGGTCTGTTTTGCCCTCGCTCTACCTGATTAAAGCCCTATTCGTGCGGGGAGATGCATGATATAGGTACCTAGTATACATAGATGTGATATGGAATCATTCTGTGATCTGAGCCGAAGTTTTTTTTTTGCCTCGAGAGATTTTTCTTCCAAAATGATAATATGACACCCGGACCGTCATAGGTATCTGTCAGGCATCTGGCAACGAAACATTTTTAAAACATTCCTGCCAAATGGCGGTGTACTAAGGTCTTGCCCTCTTCTGGGGCTGCGATCTTTTGCCGATCAAGAGACCTGTTCCAGAACAGCAAGAAGTTTCCCGATGGCGATTTTTTTTGTAGCTCGTACATACTTAATATCGTGGTTCGGGACAGGCGCAGACAAGCGCCCAACAAGCGCCGGCGGTGACGAATTGCTGACAATCAAACCGCTGCCGTAATCGTAACGAGAACTTTTAGCCTCTTCCAAGTGCTTCACTTCCTCCAGTCGCACAGGCAATGCTTCGGAAGGACGAGAGAACGATTTGCAAAATATCGGACTCTGTGTCCGCCAGTGCCCCTCACTCTCTCCGGGTCCATTTACAACTCGACTGGCGCTAGCGTCAAGATTCCTCTCTGGTCCAGTCGAGATTGTGGCAACAACGCGGGGACTCGCAAGACATGTATCGGAGAGGTCTGGTGCTGTGTTTCTGGAGGCCGTACTTGACTAGGATCCTCAGGCCAACTGCAAGGAAAGAAAAAAACCCGCTTCCAGAGTCCAGACTGCGGTCCTCCGAGCCGTCCGCAGATCCATACCACATTTTTCTGCCCCACACATGAGCGGCCCTAAGTGTGTTCAAGACTGCGCAAGCACATATCGGCACTTCTGGCTGAGCTTTGCACTACGCGGCCAAGAACATCGAATTTCTTGCCAACGGGTCAGCTCGCTTTCTTTCTCATGCGTGGGACATACCTCGACCCTAGCACAGTTCCTCGTCTCGACCAGCTGGATACCCCACAATAACCACCCTTTTGTTTTCCGGCCAGTGCCACGTCGCCTCCTCTAGCCTCACGTGACCCGACCATCGCACCCTCTTCCTCGTCGACCTCCACCAGAATCGATGTTCCTTCCTGCGGACGCCCCGGAATGCACTGTAGAACATGCTCCACTGATCTTCCCGATATCTCTGTCCGTTACTCCTTGTATTCCATCCGTTATACGATAGCCGGGACTGAAGGGTCTTCAGATTATCTTCATTGTAACTGTTGAGCTACTGCAACTCGACATACTACATGATGACTGCTCCGCTCGGCGTCCGGTAGCATGACTTGAATCTCACTTCGTCTGCAGCGCGTCCCCCTACCGTTCTCCCACAACCTCTTGGCGGAAAGGTATCAGCAAGAACGACAGGACATTCCTATACTCCCGTAATCCAATCAAGGCGAAGCCCATCCAATATCAAGACTGGCCCAAGACCCTGCTCCTGCGCGGTCTCGCAGGGAGTCCAGCCACCATGCCAAAATGTGGTTTTCGGTCGTGTGCACGCAGCAGCGGTCCAGCCTTGTCATCACGCGGCTTCCTGTTTGCGAGGTACTTCATTGTATTCGTCCACAGCACCGCTTCTGCCTCGTGGTTTCAATGAGTTAGCGTCATTCTTCCCGTCGGCAAAACATGCGCTTACCGGTTATCTTTAATAATAGTCTCAATCCAACCCTCGTCGAAAAGGCTTAGCACTGAACTGAATCTTTATCGCACTGCTTAATGATACGCTGCCCCTATGCTGGCGTCGGGGACCCGCGAATCAACCCGACATCTTCACAAACCCTCGCGTATCACACGTGTATTCCGTATTCAAGCTCCCGGAAGCCTTGCGAGATTATCGTGGTGTTTGATCACTCCACCGTGCCGTCCACCTCGATGCAACCTCTAGGCATCTCGCAGCCTCTATTAAGGCTACTTTCCGCGCGTCCTCTCCATCCCACAACTCACTCTAGTCTTCTTATCTTCTTTGTCGTCGCTCACCTCCTTATTCCTCTATCTGGTACCCGAGCAACACGATGAGCAGCCCAGGCACCCCAGGCACTCCCAGCAAATCCTTGCGGTCCCGCATGGGCGGCGTCATGCGCCGCACGTCGTCCATCCTCGCGATATCCGGCTCGCGCCCATCGACGCCGACGCCATCGACGACGCCCCAGCTCCCCTCGGACGACACGCGGCGCTCTTCCGTGTCCAAATCCATCGAAGGGCGCAGGTCCACGTCGTCGCTCGTTCCGTCTGGAACGAAGACACCGCCCACGCAGGTCTCCCCACCAGAGCCCGCTGCCGTTCCCGCTCCAGCACCAGCACCAGCACCGGCGCCGCCCCCCGTCGCGCAGCTGCCTCCAGTCGTCATCGCTTCCCCCGATGTAATGGGACTGATCCCCGAGCCCGCAGTGCCTGTAGCTGCACCTGCGCCCGCGCCTGAACCCATCATCACTGCACCGGAACCCGCCCCGCCCGTTCCAGTTCCTGCCGAGGAGCCGGCTCCGCCTGCGGTTGTACCCGCAACTCACAAGGCTGTCAAGCGCCTGCTCCCGATCGCGGCGCAGTATCAGATGTATCCGAGTCCGATCGCAGAGTCGCCGGCGCGCGAAGCGGAGGAGACGGAGGGGGAGAGGCGGAGCGCGGCGGACGGCGGTCCTCCGGCCCCGGCTTCGACCGTGGCTCCCGTTGCGGCGGCCGAAGAAGAAGCAGAAGGAGGAGACTATGTCCCTCCACCCCCAATGCTCGACAGCAGCAACCCCGGCGCTTTCACGGACGAGCCGCTCGGTATGGACGAGGCGCCTGCGGAGGCTGTACCCTCAGTTGAAGCCTTCCCAGAGCCTCAGCCCGCTCCCGTTCCCGAAGCCGCACCTGCACCCGCCCCTGTACCCACAGAACCCATCCCCATACCGGCAGCCCCTGCTCCTGCTCCCGCCCTTGACGACCCGTCGTACTTCGACCTCGTGTCCGTCCCCACCGCCCTGCCGGTGCAAGAGATCCCCATCGAGGACGCGTCGCCCGCGAGCGGGAGCGAGACTGTCGTTGGGAGAGATGACCACGAGCACGAGCATGCAGTGCATGTGTCACCATACCCATACGAGCTCAGGCCTGGGGTGCCCGCGCCTGCGATTGAAAGTGACGCTGTTGTCGAAGGGTCCATGCCCGAGCCCGAGCATGCATCTGCCATGCCTGAGCCCGAGCCACAGCCCGAGACCGAGCCAAGACCGTACGATCTCGATGTCGCGCGCGCCCCGCCACAGCCGGTGCAGTGGGACTCGGAGGCGGGTGGATGGGTCACCGATACAATGGTCATGCCCACAACGGGGGCGGCGGTGATACAGCCTGCTCGTCATGCCGAGGACCCGTTCGCCGCTCCAGCACACAACGAAGATCCCTTTGCGGACCCACCGCATGCCCGCGCGCAGCCGCTGGCGCGAGGGGAAAACGTGAGCACCGACTCGGGTGTGTTCGTGTACGTCTCATTCGTCGCTCGCAACTTCTTCTTTGCATTTCTTCGCTTGTTCGCATTCTTTCTCGTGTTCTTCACCCTTTCTCTTTAACCTGTCTTAACCTGAGCTGAGCTTTGGTGCTAATATATCTTCTTTTATCCTATTCTTCCGTCTCTTGGGTGAAATGTGATTTAATTCAATTCGATCCAGGCCGATCGCTGTGGTGGATTATGCATTGCCACCTCCGCGCGTGCGTGAGGAAGAGGGAGCGACAGGATACGACGTCGGGGGGATTTCGAGTATCCCGATGCCGATACCCGCTAATAAGGGATTGGCGCCGCCTTTCGGGTGCGTGGTTTCTGCTATTCAGTCTGGTAGTCCTCCTGATGGACGGATGAGTAGCTCCATACACACCATGCCCTCGGCCCGAGAATCTGACCCGGAGCAGCCAAGGACACTTCCAGCCTACCGAGTACGTCTTTCCCTCTTATATGCCTAGTTCCGAGCTGAATCCGCCCCGCCAGCGAACGCCGCCCACTCCTCCCGCGCGCACCCACGCCCGACAGCTACCACCAACCGTCGCACACGCACGAGAACTACCCGCGCCGTCGATGCAAGCACGGAGGACCCGAGCTTCCACGATCTCGGCTGGATCGGGTACGTGCTCCCAGACGTGTCGACGACGTACTACGTGCACCCGACGCTGCGTGCGACGACGGACGCGGACTTGCGGGACGCGCGGACGCTTGGGAGTATGTCGCGCGCCTTAGGGCTAGGGACAGGGTACGAGGGTGGGTATGGGAGAGGGGGTGGGGCGGGGCGGAACGCGGGGATGGAGCTTTGGGTGAGGCAGGTGCAGAATAAGGCCGGCGGGAGGCGTGTGCACTGGGGAAATGGAAGTGCCGGTGCGAGCGCGAGGGGCAAGGGCAAAGTGAATGGTAACGGGAATGCGAATGGGAATGCGAGTGCCCATGGGAAGGGGAAGGGCAAATGGCGCGGCAACCTAGAGGACGTTGGGCTGGCACGTTGGTGGGTCGACCACGAAAAACGCGAGGTGTCGGCCGCGGACGATGTAGTGGGGCTCGAGGACCGTGAGTCTTCCTTCCCGTTTGGCCTTGATTCTATTTATTAATGCCTGGATGCCCACAGACTTGGACATGGAGTATCGCTACTGGGCATTTATGGAGTCGCACCCCGCGCACGCGGCGCTCCCGTTTTCGGCGCGCCGCGAGGCGACGGACGTGTTGACTTGGGCGTGGACGGGTGCGTGCTTGTTTCAAGCAACGAACGTTCTTGTATGATTTAAAATTAACAATTGTCAGATCGCGTGCTTCCGCCACAGCAGCTGCCTCTCCCTCCGCCGTTTTCGCAAAACGAATGTCAAGAGCTGCTGGGTCTGCTACGTTCGATTGGTGGTGAGCTATGATCAGAAATCGCTCTGCGTGGATCTCATATTCCTTCAAGACATGCCGCAGACAGAGGCAGGCATCCAAAACATTGTGCTCACCCGAATTGTTTCTCGTATCTTGCTACGCGTCGGCAAGTCATTTCCCTGCACAATTACTCGACTTCCACTGCTAATTATAATTCTTCTTTCTGCAGCTCATTGGCGCCAGCATCACTTCCGCCCGCACAAGGCACTTCCTGTGGAGAGCACGGGGCACCACCATCTCCGCCATTATAACCACTCGCCCGGCTTCATGCGCAGAGCCGCTGATGTCCTTGTCTCATGTCTCCTGCTCGGCGTCCCGTACCTGTTCTACACTCGTGGCTATCACAGAGGCGACGCCGAGGGCGGCACTGGCGCGCGCAGCGTGCTTCCAATCCTCCTCATTGGCGCGTGCACCTGCCTACTGGTGAGTTCCATCCTTCCCCCGCCTTGCATACGTGTTGTTGATTCCGTTTGCAAGGCGGCGGTCCTGCTCAGCGCCTCAATAACCTTCTTGTCGTTGTCAGGGCTGGACCACATTGCGCGCGTTGTTGCGCTCGTCGTCGTCCTCCTCGCAGCGGGAGCCATGGCGTCGGGCCTGGTGGCGCTTTTTAATATAAATCCGAATTGGTGGACGCGGCGCGGCCAGTGGCAGTCTCGTCACTGAATCCTAGGGTTATTGGGGGAGAGGGTGTGATGGTCATCTCGGTGGGTTGCCATGTTCCTTCAATGGTTCTCGACGCGGTTTTTCATTCATCTCTGTGCAGACGCGGAGTGTGATCATGTCGCTTCCGCTGGTCCTCCTGATTTACGCGGTGATTGGGTTTTGTGACGCTGTGGTGCTGTATTCATTCCTCGGGGTGGATGCTGGCGCGGGCAGGTTGAGGACTATACGCGATGGGTGGTGCTGGGTGTCCTGGGCGGGCTGGGTGGCTATATGACGATGTCAGTGGTGCTTCTGCGGGGATGATGATATATATGTCTGTTACGCTTATTCACGATACTGCACTCAACTTACTGCATGTATTTATTGTCCACAACGAATTATGACACACACAATGCGACGAATCTACTCAGTATGAATAGCCACCGGACCGAATGCGAAGCAGAAACTTTGCGCTGGTACATATGGTAGCAAAAGCTGGCGCGGTTTGGGGAGAGAACACAGTGCATTTGTTCAGCTACGGTGTCCACATTATACAATTTTTTTCTGTTCTACTTGTCCAGACATCTACAACGGGCCCGCGTCTTGTACATTTGTCTACCAAGTGATTTTCCTCCATTATACACTTTTTTCTTTTCTGCCCCACCCGCCCTTCCCGCTTATTCCTGCCTTCTTCTGAAAGTCGTTCTTACATGCGGCGGATGGTGCTCATGAAGCGCGCGCGAGCCGTAACACTCCGCCTCTGGCGATCAAGGAACCGGACGTCTCCGAAAACCTCTCCCGATACTGGGCGAAGGAACAGCTTGCTGTGCGAGTGGGCCACCAGCCTCCGACTGAGCGAGAACCGGTCGTCGATCTCCAGGACGGGCGACGATCATATCATCCAGAGTCGGCCGATCCGCAGCCTGCGCTGCGAAACACCGACGGAAGAAACTGTTGGCGGCGGGGGTGATGTGGAAGGTGTCAATGAAGTGGTGCTCCTCGTCGGCGCGGTAGGCGGCGTAGCTTTCGTCAGAATGCGTTGGGGACCAACCAGGGCCGGCTGCCGGTGACAATATTGAAAAGGATGACGGCCAGCGCCCCACAAGTCTGATTCGCGGGGGGAGTACGAGGCGCCTGCACCTGTCGAGTTCGCACATTCTGTGGAAAGTGATAAGCGTCGGTAAACTGGAATGGAGAACGGGAAACGACATACCCAAGGCTCATATATGCGGCTATCCCCACACCGGAAATCCTCAGACTTCTCCTCTCTCGTCGCCTTCTCAAAATTCGCAATCCGCAAGCTACCCCCTTCTGCATCGCACCAAACATTCCGCGGGCGCAGGTCGCGGTGGTACACGCCCGCGTTGTGGCACTCCGCCCACCGCATCCGCCAGCATCAAGAACGACTCTTTTACGAGCCTCGGGCGGTCGACGTACATCTGGCGCTGCAGAATCGAGTTGCTGAGATCGCCCCCCTGCCGGGTTTAGCACTAGAAACAGGTATTCGTGGTCGCCGCCCGCCCGCGGGTTGTCTACGAGACTAAAATTCAAGGTGGCGACCCCGCGCTGGGCCGGCGACGGATTGGTGTAGGTCGAGCTCGCGCTGGAGGTCTGCGGCCCGCGGGGACCCAGGCGCGGCATTGCGCATGCACTTGACAGCGTAGGATATGTGGGTTGTGGTATCGAAGGCGTGGTAGACCTGGGATGAGTTGTCCGCCTCGGTGGTGAGGAGCTCGACCTACGAGAAAGCGAGAGTTGGTCAGAGTCGATTAGGAGGGGAGCGAGAAAGGACATACGAGTTCGAGGTATCCTTCGTCGATGAATGAGCCGGTTGAGGTTGGGGAGAGGAGAAGCAGCACCGGCGCCGCGAGTGGAAGTGTAAAAACGAGACATGCTATGAGTGGCGTGAGCGTTACTCGAAATCACGAGAGACGACTCACAAGATGAAGCGAGGTGAGGAGATGAAAGGGGGAACAGCGGCTATGAGGAGGGATGCAGTGACGAGATGGTCTGAAGCGGGGTAGGTTTGAACCAGCAAAGAAGTCTGAAGCAAGTAGTAGCAATAGCAGAAGTGTAATGAGGTCAAGATGAAGAGCAATAGATATCGAGCGCAGCCCGATGTGTGGTAAGAATGAAAGAAAGGTCAAGACAGGAGAAGTGAGAGCCGCCTTTTTATCTTCCGCAAACCAAACACCCCTAAGTCTCAGAGCGGAAGCAAACATGGGTCTCAGAGCGGAAGCAAATCAAGGATGTCTCCAGTGTCCACGTCAGCTACACCGAGTCAAAGTCATGGCAGGGACGCTTGCGCCAACTTTGAGCTTGAATTCCAAGAGTTCAAACCAGATATATCGCTCATCGCTGTAGCAGTGGCCAGCGGCATTGGTGACTGAGGAGGAAAGGCGAAGTGATCACTGATCGGTGATATCGGTGATTGCCGTGCACGGCCGCGGGTGATTCAACCGGCCTTCAACTTTGGTCAATCCCAACTTTTGGGCTCGAGACTTCTTGGAGCCAACCACAAACCGCCAGGGATTCAATTATTTTCATTTTGACCCAAATTGACCCAAATATCAGCGTTTCGAGAAAGTTCTGAATGTCGCGTTGGGAGAAACTTCCAAGAATGAGTTCCAATTCTACCTAAATTCAATCACTGTGACTGACCCGTCGAAGTCAACCAAGTCGTGTTTCTCGTTGTCCCAAAAGATTCGTCCACTCCCCACAAGCTCTCATCCAGGATGAGTCAAACCAGCGTAAGTCCTTGTAGGCGGAAGATCGCGTCGTACCGAAACATTTCAATGTAAGCCTTCAGAGCGACTGATTTACAGGCGAAGATGAATGAACAGATTGTCTAAGCCGTCAGAGGTGAGAAAGGATCGAAGTGGGTTCGTTGAGAACCGGAGACAACGTGCGGCGATCAATGACCGTTTTATAACTTCGTGTTGAATGCACTGTAATTGATGGCGGAATGTCTTCCGAGTAGCCTCATTTATTGCGGTCCCTCCTCATCCGGAAGCTTTACCGGGTTGGGCACAGCAACGATGATAAGCAGGATTCACCTAGACATGATGATCGCCCCATATCCAACTCCACTTGATCAGGCGGGAGGAGTATAAAGCCCTGTGGAGTGTCTCTCCCAGGTCAGCTCGAGCAACCATGTCGACACAACAAGCTCTACTCATTCCATCCCCCAAAGTGCCTTTTGTGGTGGGTCCACTACCCATTCCTGTTCCCGGCAAGGGCGAGGTTCGCGTCAAAATCATGTCCGTCGGTCTGAATGTCTTCAACCAAGCTCAACACGAGTTCGACTTCTTCATCCCCGCATATCCCGCAGTCATCGGTTCTGACATCGCCGGCGTGGTGGAAGAGCTCGGGGAAGGTGTCGAGAGCTTTGCGAAGGGCGATGAAGTGTGAGTGTTGTACCTCATGTGGCGGCCCTCGAATACTGCAACTGGAGTTTCTGCAGATTCGCGGGGCCCTTAATCGGGGGCTTCCAGCAGCATACCACACTCCCAGCGGGATTACTATTCGCTGTATGCGATCGAACGTCGTTTCGGCGGATAATGGCTGATTTATACGATCTAGAAACCTAAAATGTGAGCTTTGGACGAGGTGGCCACTTTCCCAATCACATTCACCACGGCGTTGGTCGGTCTGTTCGCACCGGCGCCGATCGGCTCTCGCCCTCAATCCCTCATTCTCCTGGAATAAACCTCAACAGGGCGAATCTTGGCTCGTTATCGGAGGAGGGACTTCCGTCGGCCAATTTGGTGCGTGGTTCATGCAACTATTATTTAAATACACCGGCTTAAATGTGCGGCAGCCATCCAACTGTTGAAATTCCTCGGATTCACGCGGATCGTCGGTATGCGTCGAAAGTGCACTTCGACTATCTTTAAGACACTCGGCGCGACGGAGTGCATCGATCGCGGGAGGTCCCCATCGAGAAGCTGGCCGTAACGCCGCCAGTTAAAGTCGTGTACGACGCAACGCCCACGGGCGCCTGGACGCCGCGTACGATTCGGTCGTCGATGGGGGGAAGGTGACGAACCGCGTGCCCGCAGTCGCAGACCGAGAGGGAACCCCGAGGCATCACCCTCGTTCGCTGCTGGGGATTCTACGCTGGGCCCGACGTCATGAAGCCTATCGGTGACCCTGCGCACTATCCTGCGGTTGAGGCACACCACGTTGTTGGTAAACTCCATGATCGAAGAGCTGCCGAAGATGTTGGAGAAGGGTGTCATTGTGGTAAGTGTCCATTTGCATTATGCGCCAATACGATGCTCACAGATCATAGGCCAACCGAATCGAAGTTCTGCCTACCGGGCTTGCAGCTATCCAGATGCATTGGATCGATTGAAGGCAGGGGGTGTGGAGCGGAGTCAAACTCGTGGCGCACCCGCAGGAGACTGCTTAGACTGCCTCACCTCGGTTGAATACTATACATGTATTATATCGACATTGCGTCGACGAATTTAGTTGCCAGTAGTTCATACTGTACAGACCTGGTAAACCGCGACTGGAATCAGGTGACCGCGTCGACTCAGATGGAAAACAAATTTGATCCTGCCATTATGATTTGCTCGTCTCAGGGCTCATGAGTCCTATGGAACTCTGAGTCCGAGTCAGATGGGTAGATCATCCATATGCTAAGCTTCCTAATTTGCTGCTGAAAGCGGAGCCATCTGAAGTTCCCGATGCTGATCCTCCAGATGGCCGAGTATTTGGGCACGCTTCGATTGGCGGTGTTTGCCACTGCCCCGAGCAGTCGACATGAGCTGCGGCAGAAGATGACGTAGCGGGAAAGTAGCTGAGTTTGAATTCAGAAGTGGCAGAGACTTGCCGAAGTAGGATGTCAAGCAGGAAAGTTCTCCCTACTTGTCTTCCTGGTTCGAAAATCACGAACCCGTTTCAAAGTTGCTCCTTTTTGGGCTCCTACTCGCCTTTCTACTTAGTCCCTTTCGACCACTTTTGCCGTAAAATGGCAAAAGGAATCGAGTAGGATATCAAACAGGAAAACGAAAAGGGCCAGCTTTGAACGGCACTATCGTCCATCAAATATATCAGTAGTAAGTATGTACAATATGCAAATTAAAGGAAGGTTTCAACGCACGAGTGAAATAAGTCTCAAACCAAGCACACCTTGTTTTCCACTATGGCAGGTCCCAACCTGAAGCGCAGAACCTTGACGCGACAAACTACTGACACCATCACTTCAGTAACTCAAGTCAGGTGATCGCGTCGACACTTGCGCAACTGACATGACTCATAACGCAAATGTTGTGACTCGCATCTTGTCCTCAACCTCCTCGCCGATGTCTCCGCCAGAGAGCTCGCCCATCGAAATAATTCCCCCGAGATCCTCTGCCACATTTTTACCTTGACCGTCCCACCTCTGAACGCCACTTCAGCATATGTACATGTCGCGGCGAGTCGACTCTTCACAGTCCTGGACTCCCCGTGAGCCGTGGGTCCTGGGTCAGGTTTGTTCCTACTGGCGGTCTCAGGCGCTGGCCTTACCCACTCTTTGGTCGTCCATCTCCTTCAGCACATCGCCTTGGCCGCGCGAACTCTCTCTGTGTCACACCCAGCTTGCGCGCTCCGGAACGGCCCCGTTAGATTTGCTCATCCGGTTCACCGTCGAGGGGGGTCGGGACAGGACGGAAGTCGATAAATTCATGGCTAAGCTCGTGTCCTTCAAACGCTCGTTGGCGTTCGCTCCACCTCGAATTCACACACCACTATCGGATCCGCCCTCATTCTTTGCCAGCCTGGGTCCGAATCCGCTCCCTCTCCTCGAAGAGGTGGTACTGGGTGGCGTTGGCATATATATCGGTGACAAACAAAAATTCTCGAAAATGTGCCGGCGCTCCGCGCGTCGTGCTCAGCGACCTCGGCGTCGTGTCCGCCGACCTCGGCGTGGGTCAAACCAGAGAAATTCCACTGCCTGGAGACAGATAACCCATATAAAGCCACGTATCTTCACGCCGACAAGCTCCTCCAAAACCTTGCTGCGGCAGTCAACCTCGTCGAGTGCGACATCACCTTCACTCGGGGTGGCCCCTCCTACGAGGATACTTGTGGCGCGACGTCCTTACACTCCCGCGCCTCCGCCGCCTCGTCATATCACATCCGGTCATCCTCAACTGCCTCGCTGCACCCGCACTGAAGTCTCTCTACATCATCGGCCCGGTGGAGCACGTACTCCCCTTCCTGCGCCGCTCAGGCTGCACAGAAACACTTTCGGCGCTGACACTCACACAATACACCGTGCCCGCGCCGGAGCTCATCGGCCTCCTGCACGATACGCCGGGCTCAGGGCGCTCGCGCTTGATCTCGACTTCGCCCCTGTGGAGGTTGTCGCGGCCCTCATGGCGCCTCAGCGCCTCTGCCCAAGCTGAAATCGCTCTCGTGGGCGGATTTGACGACAAGCTGGAGCGCGACGCATTCGCCGACATGGTGACGTCCGTTGCACGGGTGCCGTCCCGGAGGTCTGCCGCCTCCGTTCCATCGCGATATACTCGGGTCGGCGCGTATGAAGAGCGCGGGGTGGCGCCTGCGCTTGATCCCAAATCTCGACGTGTTAACTGTAACTGCCAAGAAGGAAGGCCCGCCGTGAAGCAGTGGAGGGATTACTGAGAGCCGTGTGTGTCGTTTATTCGTAATTCTTGCGCCAACCGCTGAATTTTCGTTCAGTGTCCATCTCCAACGCGGGCATGTTCGTTCGTGATCATCAGGCGGGATATTACAGCACATAGCAACCCTTAGTCAAAAAAGTCAACAAGGAAGTTTCCTACTAATCTCCATGTACCTTTCACGCTCCTCGAAATGTATCATGTCGCTCGACTCGGCGAAGGTGGTCCACCTCACGCGGGGAATCTTCCAGAAGAAGAGCTCGACGACAGAATCTCACGCCTCGTCGTAGCGACCGTTCAAAACAGTGTCGGATGCTCGTTTTGTGCGCATTGTTGGTCATGGACCAATCCTTCAGCGGACCGGTGAGGTGGAACTCCGATGGCCCGTTCCCCGAAAGAAGGCCAGGTCTAATACTAATTTCACGTCGATGATTATCTCACATCGTCAGATAAACCGTCGGGTCCTTCTGAATCCACCCGAATCCCTCCGCGATTGGCTCAGGTAGGGGGGCTGATCGGCAGAGGAAGCGGGAATAGAAACACCCCATCGCCTGCTGGTATTCTGGGCTCTCCGTCGTTCCTTCCTCTTCTTGCTTGTGGATCGTGTCTTGTATATCTTGCGGCAGTTCGGTGAGAAGGGCATTTTGGGACCTCACCCAGACACCCATGTCGGCGGGGGTGCTAGCGAGGATCAGATGCTTCAGGCCTTTGGGCTGCGCAGCTGCGTGGCGGGCGCCTAGCATCCCACCCCAGTTGTTTGACAGTCAGCTTTGAGCAGAACTCAAGGAATTGAATAACCCACGAGTGACCCAGAATGTCATAGTTGTCCTGCACCCCAAGATGCGCGAGCAGATTCTCGAGCTCGTCGAGGAATAGCTGTTCCGTCCAGAACGCCGCTGAGAGGATGAGGAGGTAGGCGTGGTTCACACTGGGCCGTCGTGGAGTGCCACTAGTGGGCGGCAAGAGGTTGGACCGCCGAAGGCGCCGACGACCTTGTACCATGTCTTGCAGATCTTGCCGCCGCAGGCACAACAAACTCGACTTCTCCCTCGATAACCTTGAGTGACTCGGAGAGTGCAGCCATTGTGTGTGTGTATGGAAACAACAGGCGACTAATGCACGCAGCGCGGTGTTTGAGATGACGCGCCCACGAAGTTAAACTTCTGGTCTGTTCTGCGAACAACCATCGTATCAAACTGGTGTCCGTGGTCGAATGACCTGCGCTCTAGGTATCGATTCTAACGGATATCTGCATATATTCGAGCTCATGGAGGGCACGAGAAACGAAAAAAGAACTTGGTGTGCGACGCGCCCACGTGATGAATTCAATCATATAATCAATGATTTATAAACCAACGCGTATTTGTGGTTCAACTATCCAAACGGCGGCTTCACCTCGGTTTCCAAGAACTCCTTGAGCGTGCTTAATCTTCACACCGAGGGCGTCGAAGTCAGATACGGGCGTACCGGGGAAGATGCCGTTATATTCTCCCAGAGCCTGGTACTGGACTTCGAATTTGATTCAACTTAGAGTGTTTGAAACACCAAAATGCGTAAAGGCAACTTACCATCTCGTCAAGCCCCGTAATCCCTAAAGGCGGGGCAGGGGTGAAGGTGACCTCGGCGCCGAGGACTGCGTCTCCGATCAGCATCCTGGGGTGGAATATGTGCACAATATTCGCACCTTTCCCAGTGAGAGTCGCTAGTTCACCGTAGGAGACGTTCCCGCTGACGATGGGGTACGTCTTCCCCGAGATACTCTTTGATGCGTCGGGGGTAGTTCTTCAGCAGAGCCAGCACCACGCAGGGACGTCGCGCCCAACCCACGAGAAGGCTTGTCTGTCTGTGGGTGCATTGGGGGACATCCAAGTCAAACTGCCGGCGGCGGTCTTTTTCAGCCAGCCGAATCTAGGTTTTAAATGGTAAGATGTGCGATGCGCCGCAGGATGAAAAAAGTGCAGACTAACGCCCATAGTTTTCAAGGAACATGCCAAAATGCAGGGACACATTTACCAGACCAGAGGATTTCAGGTATTCCTCGACAACGGCTTTCTCTGTAATCCATGAGGTCTCGTCTGCGACTTGCGCGCGGACGACGTACGGTCAAAATGGAGCACATTGTGTACTTTCCACCGGAGAGTTGGGTCATGTTCGGTAGAGATCTGTAGGCGCGTCAGTGGAGATCGTTTGGAAGTGGACGAAATCATACGAGAAGATGAAGAATTCAACACCCGCTTCTTTCGCAGCATCTACCATGTTCTTTCCCTGAACTATTTCGTTCGGACCCTCTGCCGACATGGGGAATATGGGGACGGTTACCTGTAATAGGTATGCAATCAGTTTGCTTTTCGCATACGAACTTTCGGATTTTAAATTCGCACTCCAAACACTGCTTCGCTGCCGCGCAAAGCAGCAACGAGGGATGCCTTGTCGAGTGCATCGCCCCTCACAACCTCAATACCCTCGGCCTTCAACTTGAGTGCGGCCGCAGATTCTGGGTTGCGGGTGATTGCTCTCGGGGCAAAAGTACCCTCCTTGAGAAGCGCGCGCGCGACAGCAGATCCTGAATTGTGTTCAAGTCAACGCGAAAGTGGAAAAGACGACAGATGGTAGGTGACCTTGAAGCCCGGTTGCGCCGAAAACTGAAACAATACGAGTGGAAGGGCCCATTTCGAATTGAAGGAATCGAATGACAGACAGAATCGGTTCGCTGGGGGTTTAAGTATCTGCAGCTTTCCAACAGCTGAGTCATACCAGTTCGGGGCTGATTCACTGGAATTCGGAATTCGTTCGGAATGCGAGCGATGACATTTCACCGATTTCCGACGGCAATTTGGTGAGATAAGAGAGCGGACGTAGGACACCAACTTCCACTTAAAGAGGCTCTGAAGTTGGAGCAAGACAGCGCTTGATATCAAATTTCAGTCCTCGAGGCGTCCGAAGCTGTTCGCGCTGAAACCAAGCTCAATTTTTTTCGGCAACGACAACTCGCCGTAGATGTCTAGCCCTTTTGCCTCGTGCCAGATTGGATACCAGGTATCCGTGTTTTTGCACCATGTAATATGTATGCATACAAATAGGAAGTAAGAAGTCCACAGCGTCCGTAGCGATTAGGCCGAAACAAATGTATGTATGCCATATACATATGTAGGTGGATGTGGGGTGGGATAGTGGGATAAAGATACAAACAATACAGAAAATCCGGAGAGGGCGCGCTGCACGGCAGAGACAGGTATCATCACGGACGGGTAACACGAACTAACGATACAGATACGAGCAGAGCTCCAGTGGGGGTAAAAGAATGTGGACACGAAGGAGTGTGGCCGTGGCATCGCGCAGGCGACGACGGAGGAATTTGGTGGGCTAGGTGGGGGTTTATGGAGGCGAATGGGAGGTTGATTCTGAATCTGTGGCATGGGCGTCAAAAAAGCTCGAGCGCGAGATGGCGAGTACATACCAGATACAAGCATACATCCTGCACGCCCGAGCCTCCTCTGTCTCGGTTTCAGGCGCGGGTTCAGGCTCGCGAGCCACCTCCGAAATGCCAACGAATGGTGCGTGCTCCTGTGGGATCGCGATTCAATCATCAGGATTGGCCGCAGATAGTGAGGAAGGGGAGATGCATACAATTTCGCGGTTGAGGAGATGCAATTTCGCCTCGGGAACGGGTGCAGCAGAGACCGCAATGGCCACTAGTAGTGAAGATGCTCGTTAGTCGCAAGATTTGGCCCAAAAGGAATGCCGACGTACGGAGGGAGGCAACGAGGGCGAAGACGGAGCTGAACTGCATTATGATATGTACAAGGGATGACGAGCGGATTAGGATGAGAGAGTCTTTGAAGTCACAGACGATGGTGTAGAGCGAGTAATGGGGGTGGAGACAGATTTTGCGTCTTAATAAACCACAGCCTGATCCGAAAATAGAACTACAAGGAGACCGGTGAGTAGATTTAGGTGGACAAGGGGCCGTCCGTGTTGGGACGTGTGTTTGTTGCTGGGCACCCAGGGTGCCGATGGCAGGCCTTGTACTTTGTACCTCGGGTCAGTGGGAGCGCTGATGGCTCGGTGGAAAGGTGAGTAATTCCCGATTTGGATGAGATTTCCGAATCGGGAAGAAGAGGCGGAGGTTCGACCAGAAATGGCTGATAGGTACAGCCAAAGCACAGGATCTTGAAAGACATCGTGTTTGATAAAGCGCGATCATGGGAAGGATGATTGAGTTCTTCCGCAATGAGAGTACCTGTCGTGGGTCCAAAATGCCGCCCGCCGTTCTGCTGGCTCTCCAATGTTGAATTACCATGTGGCGGCTGCATCGGGCCATCGGTTGACCAAGCAAATTGAAATCACAGCTGACGATACGACTCGGGATCGTTGTTCTTTTGGTCTCCATGTCACGAGGAGGGGTGAATATCTCGATTCTGTTCAACTCAGTTGATCTTGTTCTCCACGCGCAGCTCTGTCAATCGTCACAGTTACACGCGACGTATACAAGTGGTCTTGGCCTTGCTGAGGACTATCCAAGACCCGCCCTCAAGCCGTCGGCGCCCCGTTGCACTGTGATTTAATGATCAAGATTCCGCTCTTCTTCGGTTATATCGCGAAGGGAACGACTTACGAATGGCACCTTGAACGCATCGGCAATCGTTTGACTGTTCGTACACTGCCATATCAATTTAATCAGCACATACAAGACAAGCAGCAGCAGCAGGGATCCGAAAATAATAACGCACTTCGAACGGAACTGCTACGCTGCTGCACTGCAATTTAAATTCAGTAAGTACCGATCTAAGCTTGGGGAAGGGGGAAAGACGTACCTGAGGCAAGCCCTCGTCGGGCTGGGGCCGCCGAAGGAAGCGACGGATTGGTCGGTGTTCGTGCACTATTTAGGGTGGTTCAAGTGAGTTTGGACGATGTGGTGCATAGGGACGAGGAAACTTACAGGAGTACCGTTTGTAGCCGCGGCGGTGGCCGGTGCGCCAGCGGACGCGGGAGCAGCAGCGCCAGCCGGGGCACCAGCGCCAGTAGCGCCAGCCGGAACAGTAGCGCCAGACGGGGCAGCAGCGCCAGCCGGGACAGCAGCACCAGCCGGAGCAGCACCTTTATTGTGCCGGAACTGGCGTGCCTGCATACACATATGAGATTCAGTGTATGTAATATACTGGGTTAATTCCTACTCACCGCGGGTGGGACGTCGGCGGAAATGGGGGCGGCGAGGACGGTTCCAGTCAGGGAAGCGACGAGAGGCAGGAGGAAGAGGAGTTTGAACATTTTGGGAGAGGTGATGGCGCGCTGCGCAATTGAAGATGAAGAAAGAAACGACCCCGAGTCGATTAAGAATGTGCTTGGAGAAGTTTGAACAGAAAGAGCACGATGGAAATGGGGTGAGTTGACCCGCTTTTATAGCTCGGCTGCGGTTGAGGGGAATATTTGGGTTTGGCTTTGACCGCATGTTGCAGACGGCAATGCCACCAGCCAAGATTCAGAGGACAGCTCCCGATCGCCCGTTCAGAAGATCAGCTCAGAGTGTCAGAAACAATTCTGTTCGTTGGATTCTTGAGCCATAGATTTAATTCAAGTGACTTGCTGGCAAGTTGCTGTCGTATTTTTCGTATTGCATTTTGCTGCCGCTATTGAATCTTGACTCAGATTTCTGCGGGTAGCCTTCGGGTAACGTCCAGGTAACGCCAATATGAACCGGAGAAACGACCTTTCAAACGCTCACCAAGAGGCGGCCACTGAGCTTGGTGATGGAAGGAGGCAAGAAGGGAATATTTGTCATCCCATCCATATCACGTCATACCGCGACCAGATGGCAGCAGCGATGGCGCGTCCGTTCCTTCCTTGCTCCTTACCTCTACCATGGCCAGTGACAGCGGAGAAAGGGAACGTCTCTTGGGTCAAAAGCCTCAGTATGCGTCTGTCTTGGTCTCTCCACTAGAAGGCGCTGCTGTCGACCGGAGCGAGGGAAATGGTAAACAGCTTTCGGGCTCAAACACACCAGTCTGAGGGCCTTTCTACGTCTAGCGACGTCCGGAGAGTCATTCGACAATGTTCCTCATGCGCGGCGCCAACTAGGTAACCTCTTCTTCCTGTTCCCAGAGGTACACGATTTCTAATACATTTATTCCCAGGTCTCGCCAGCGCGTCGTTCCTCATTTTCAATCGGGTTATCGGGACGGGGTGCGCCGGTCACAGTTGCATTCGTTCAATTCTTACACGGATGACAGAATCTTTGCGACACCGAGTGTGATTTTACTGTCCTCGGGAAGTGTCGGTGTCGCCCTCCTCATGTGGGTCCTCGGGGCCCTCATTGCCATCGCAGGCACGACTGTCTACGTTGAACTCGGCACAGTACGTGTACCAACACGTACCCACCCTTATCTGACTGGTATTAGGGGTTGCCGCGCAGCGGAGGCGAGAAGAACTACCTAGAATTCATGTATAGACGGCCCAAGTTTATGGTCTCATGCCGTACGGCGTATACACTTTGATTGCCGTAGGTCTTTCCTGCGTATTTTCTTGTTCGACTCACTTACGTATACTCCCAGGGCTCCAGTGCCCCAACGGACTCGTCTTCGGCGAATGTACGCGCCTTTCCTTGTTTTTTTAATCTGACCAGACCTCAGACACGATCCACGCCCTCGCCCTCCCGCCCACGCCCTTCAACATCCGCCTCACTGCCTTCCTCGTACTCACCTTCTCCCTCCTCATGGTCGGCGTCTTCGGCAAATGGGGTGTTCGCCTCCTCAACACCCTCGGCACCTTCAAATTCGGTATCCTCGCCGGGATCGCCACGCTCGGGCTCTCCTCCTTGCTTGGCGTCCCCGGATTCGAGGTGGGCGAGGAGTACGAGCAGCCCGCGAACTTTGCCAGCTGGGGCGCGGTGTGGCAGGGGAGCAGGGGGGACCCGAATTCACTGGTGACGGCGCTGTATAACGTTATCTGGTCTGTTGTCCCCTTTCCATTTCGATGCATGTTTGTTAAGGCACAAATGTAGGTCCTTCATCGGGTACTCGAACGCCAACTACGCGCTGTCCGAGGTCAAAGACCCCGTGCGGACGATCAAGCGCGCGGCGCCGCTCGCGATCCTGTCCGTCGCGGCCGTGTACATGCTGGTCAACGTCGCGTATTTCGGGGTCGTGTCGAAGAACGATATTCTGGGCAGCCGACAGATCGTCGCGTCCGTTGTTCATGTCTTCTTTTGGATTCGATTCACGAATTGATTATAATATGTAGCGCGTTATTTTTCCGGAATCTGTTTGGGCCGGCGACGGAGCGGGTGAGTTTCAACGTTGTTTTTACAAGGAGGAGACATGTTGAATTGATGGGAATACAGGCTCTGAGCGCATGCATTGCACTCTCCTCGCTCGGGAACGTCCTCTCCGTGCTTTTCACACAGGGCCGCGGTGCGTTTTATCTTTCCCTCTCTTT